>VZTJ01003950.1:11348-29654 GCA_013397795.1 Orthonyx spaldingii
ACGGTGGGTGCTGACTGAGCCCCCTCTGCCCGCAGGTGGTGGAGGATGAGCGGAGTGACCGTGAGGAAACCGACAACTCTGAGGAGGAGGAGGAGGAGGAGGAGGAGGAGGCGGCCAAGAACGGGCCCCTCTCCAACGGCCACCCCGTCCTCAACAACAACCACCGCAAAACCGACTGAGAGCGCCCCGGACCCACCCGAGAGCTGCCGCCTCCCGCCGCCGGCCCGGCCCCTCCGGCCGCTCCACGCCGGGACCCCGGAGCGCCCGCCGGGCCCGGCCCCCTCCGGGGCGGGGCCGCAGCTCTGCCTCACACTCACCGCCGGTGCCCTTCCACCTCTCACCTGCTGCCTTAATCCACTGCGGTTCCCCCGGGAGCGGCGGGGATCCCCCCGGGACGGCTCCTCCCCGCCCCGCAGCCAAAGAGCTCGGCCCCAGCCCCTTGCTGGGCTCTGTTATTCCCACTCTCCCAACCATTCCTCCACCGGGGAGGGGGAAAATCCCCTTTCCCTGCCCCCGTGTCCGGCTGGAAAAGCCGGCTCAGTCCTTGCTCTGCCGAACTGGGAGGGAGAAGCAGGGAATTCCTGGGTGTTCCAGTGCCTCAGTGATGGGATGACACTATGGAAGTACTTGGGGGAAGGATCTGCGGGGTTGAGTCATTCCTGGTGCCTCACAGAGTTTGATCCTCTCATTTCTCTTCTGTAAACGGATTTTGAGTCTCTCCCTCTCCGCGGCCTCTCCCAGCTGTAACAGGACAAATTTCCAACTGATTTTTCCGGGTTTTTTTTTGGTTTTTTGTTTTTTTTTTTCCTTTTCTTTCTATTTATTTGGAAGACAGAAGGAGCCGGGCTTGGCTCTGTCTCCTGCATCCCCCGGGATGCTGCGAGACCTCCCAGCACGGAGGGGTGGGGGGGAAAAAGGACCATTAACCAATGTTAGACCAAAACGTGTTTTGTTGTTCTTGTTTTTTAAAAAAATGAAAAGAAAGAAATAAAAGGTTAAATATATTAAAAGTTAAAAAACTAATAAACTTGGGTAAAAAAAAAATAAATACAGGGTTTGGGCATATTCTGTGAGTGGCACAAGGGCCTTGGGGTGGGGGGGGGTTTTTTTGGCACAGATCCTTTAGGCAGTGCTAAAAATGGGCAGAGTTGAGGATTTTGATGGTTTTTATATTTTTTTTTTTTCCTCCTAAAAGTTCTCCAACTGTTCAACCCCAGGCTGGAGTGTGGGTTTGGCTTCCCTGAGGAGCTGCAGCCCCGCTGGGATGACAAAGCCTCTATTCAGGTGGACGCTCGGGATGGAACTGGAGCTCCAGGAGGCCCCAGAAAGGTTTTATTTTACAAACGAAAAAAAAAAAAAAAAAAAAAAAGATTATTTAGCAGGAAAAAAAACCCAACAAGCCTCCCTTGTGCAGAGCTGCCTGGTGTTGGTACCGGGGGGAGCTGGGATGGTTGGAATCTGCTCCAGCACCCTCCATGGACTGGGGTTTTCCACGTCAGCAACGTGAGATTTGATCCCAGTTTGTACAACTTTGCGTTCTCAAGGTGGTTTTTTTGAACCCTCTGGATCTGCCCTGGTGCCTTCCCTCCCTCCCTCCCTCCCCCAGGTGCCCAAAGCCAGTTCAGGGCTGTCCCAGCTGCCACTTCACAGCAGTTTAGACCAAACTCGGGCCTTTCAGTGAGGTTCTGGGAGGGCTGGAGATGGGGAGAGGCATCGGATTGGCTTCCTCAAGAAAATTCCAACCCGTTTCTCCGTGATTTTCCCAGGTGGAGGGTTTAGGGAGTGTTTGTTTTGAGGAAAGGTGAAGGAAAGGTGAAAATGTGGGAGCTCCTTATCCCTGTGCCTCTGGCATTTTTCCTGCAAACCCCACAGAAACAAGGATGATGGCAGTGGTTCAGTTGTGCCTTTTTCAGGGCTCTTTGCTGTGTCTCAAGATCAGGGGAGGTTGGTTTTTTTATAGAAAAACACACTTTTATTGCTTTTTAGCAACTAAAACATTCTTTACAACAGCTCAGGGGTGAAGACAGGTACTTATTTTTTGTCTTTTTTCACTTAAATTCTATAAATTCAGATTGGTCCAGTCTTCCAGGGATTCCTTCCACCATCCTCCCTCCCACTTTCAAGGCCTCAGGCCCCATTGGGAAGCACTTCCTGGGAATACTGGGGAAGTGTTGGCTGCTGGAAAAAGGAGGTTTGTGCCTCAAATTTGGTGGAAAGCTGGAAGAGAGCAGGAAAAGCTCCTTTCTTGAGGGATCCCAGTCATCCTGTGGGATAACTGGAGCCTCTGGAAGCTGGGAGAAGCCCAGGGGTTGGGAATCACCCCCCAGGCACAGCCGGAGCCCGTTCCTGCTCCGTGTCCATCTGCGATTTTCCGGGTGAAGGGGAGAACTGAGAACCTCTGGAGAAGAAACTTTGCCCTCACTGAGGGAAAGTGAGCACCAGGCCTGTGGAAAAGTGGGATCTGCTGGGGAGCTGTGGCTCAGAGCAGCCGGCCCCGGCAGTCGATGGCCCCGCAGCAGCACAGCAGCTCTTTGCCCTCCACGCTGCCGACCTCGTAGTTGTAATCCCAGGTCAGCTCCGTGCCGGCTCGGATCCGCCTGGGAAGTGACAAAAAACCATGGGATGGGTGAGGAGACTCTTCCAGAAAAGAGAAGCTGGGTGATAGAAGGCAGCCACACTTGGATGTGAAGGCTCCAGGATGAGGCTGAGGCAGCCAGAGAGAAACAAAGCTCCCTGAGGAATCGTTCCCGTGAGGATTCGTGCAGGAGCACAGAGCACGTGGCAGGGATTCGCCACCACTCAAAGATTTGGGATTCAACCAAGCTGGGAATTTGGCTGCTCCCTGCTTCACTCTGCCCTTTGGGGAGGTCTGAAACTGGTGGAAACCACGCCAGGATCTCCAGCAGGAGAGAGGGAATTGCACCTGACACTAAGGTTTTCCAGGCTCAGGAACGATGGGTAACTGGGAATGGGGTTTCCAGGAGCTGGGAACACCCAGCCCTGGCTCCCACCAAGGCCCAGGAATCCTCATCCCCTCCAGGAATCCTCATCCCTTCCAGGAATCCTCATCCCACCCGGGAATCCTCATCCCACCCGGGAATCCTCATCCCACCCGGGAATCCTCATCCCATCCGGGAATCCTCAGCCCCTCCGGGAATCCTCAGCCCCTCCGGGAATCCTCAGCCCCTCCGGGAATCCTCAGCCCCTCCNCAGGATCTCCAGCAGGAGAGAGGGAATTGCACCTGACACTAAGGTTTTCCAGGCTCAGGAACGATGGGTAACTGGGAATGGGGTTTCCAGGAGCTGGGAACACCCAGCCCTGGCTCCCACCAAGGCCCAGGAATCCTCATCCCCTCCAGGAATCCTCATCCCACCCGGGAATCCTCATCCCACCCGGGAATTCTCATCCCATCCGGGAATCCTCATCCCATCCGGGAATGCTCAGCCCCTCCGGGAACGCTCAGCCCCTCCGGGAACGCTCAGCCCCTCCAGGAACGCTCAGCCCATCCAGGAATCCTCATCTCATCCGGGAATCCTCAGCCCCTCCGGGAATCCTCAGTCCATCCAGGAATCATCAGCCCCTCCAGGAATCCTCATCCCACCCAGGAATTCTCATCCCATCCAGGAACCCTCATCCCTCCAGGAACCCTCAGCCCCTCCAGGAACCCTCAGCCCCTCCAGGAACCCTCAGCCCCTCCCAGCCCTCCAGGACTCACTTGCTGGCGAAGAAGGCGACCCAGGGGAAGCGAAGGTCGTGGGTGTCCACGAAGACGTTCTGCACGAAGAGGTTTGGGGTGCAGCTGTGCTGTAAGGGCCAAAGGGAAGAGCCTGAGCTGCTGAGCTGCCAGCACAGCCTTTATAAACAAGCAGCATTCCTGGTCTGCCCGCTGGAATCCTGCTGGAACAGGCTGCACACCCGGGCTGAGTCATAAGATCCACGCTCACTCAAAGGTAACGGGCTCTGCAAGGACTGACGGGGCCCATCCTGCTCCCACCAGCTGCTGTTCCACTCACAGCAAGGTGCCTCATCCTCCCCAGCCTGCTCTTTTCCCACTTTCCCCCTTTTTAGGGAGTCAGGGGGAGGAACAGCTCCGCTGAGCAGCCAAGTCACCTCCAGGGTGTCCCTGGGCCCCACTCACGTTGAAAAATGGGAATCTGGGGGAGGAACAACCTCGCTGAGGTGCTGGGGGTGTCCCTGGGCCCCACTCACGTTGAAAAATGGGAATCTGGGGGAGGAACAGCCTCGCTGAGCAGCCAAGTCACCCTGGGGGTGTCCCTGTGTTCCATGCACGTTGAAAAATGGGAGTGTGGGGGAGGAACAGCCTCGCTGAGGCACCAGCTCACCCCCAGGGTGTCCCTGTGCCCCACTCACGCTGAAAAACGAGAGTGTGGGGGAGAAACAACCTCACTGAGGCACCGGTGGTGTCCCTGTGCCCCACTCACATCGAAAAACAGGAGTCAGAGGGAGGAACAACCTCGGGAATCTGGGGGAGGAACAGCCTTGCTGAGCACCCAGCTCACCCCCAGGGTGTCCCTGTGCCCCACTCACGCTGAAAAACGAGAGTGTGGGGGAGAAACAACCTCACTGAGGCACCGGTGGTGTCCCTGTGCCCCACTCACATCGAAAAACAGGAGTCAGAGGGAGGAACAGCCCCTGTGAGGCACCAGCTCACCCCGGGGGTGTCCCTGTGCCCCACTCACATTGAAAAACAGGAGTCAGAGGGAGGAACAGCCTTGCTGAGCACCCAGCTCACCCCGGGGGTGTCCCCGTGCCCCACTCACGTTGAGGTAGCGGCCCAGGTTGCCCTCGAGCTTGGCGTCGATGATGTAGCAGTTCTCCTCGCCGTCGTAGAACTGGCGCGTGCTGCGGCGCACGGGCCCCGCGCTCTCGCCCTTGTCGGCCGCCGCCAGCGGCGTGGATTTGATGGCGATGCCGTGCGTGGACTTGAGGGCGAAGCCCCGGGTGGATTTCACAGCCACCTGCCTCTTCACGGGACCTGCCACGAGATGGGAAATTCCCAGCCCAGGAGACCGGGGTTGGGCTGTGTCCGACCCCTGCTCCGTTCCCCCTGCTGCTCCACTCAAGGTAAGAAACCCCCAGACGTGAAATTCCACTCCAGGATGGCTCCTGGAATCCACCCAGCCCAGCCTGGAGACCCACTGTAAACCTCATTGTTGCTTTTTTCTCATGATACCCAAAATATCTGGTTTTGAGGGGCAAATTTCGCAGCTTTGTCTTGCCAAACCTGTGGGGAAGGTCCCAGCCTCAGCTGTCAGTTCCACCATAAGCCTCACTGTTGCTTTTTTCTCATGATACCCCAAAATATCTGGTTTTGAGGGGCAGATTTTGCAGTTTTGTCTTGCCACACACCTGGGGAAGGTTCCAGCCTCGGACCTACCATAAGCCTCACTGTTGCTTTTTTCTCATGATACCCCAAAATATCTGGTTTTGAGGGGCAGATTTTGCAGTTTTGTCTTGGCACACACCTGGGGAAGGTTCCAGCCTCAGCTGTCAGGTACAGCAGGAGCAGCTGCTGCGTCCTCATGAACCCTTCTGGTGCTTTCCATCCCAAAACTTTCCCCCCTCATCCCTCGTGTCCCCCCCTCACCTGAGCCAGAGGAGGGATTTTTCTTGTCCTCCCCTTCCTCCTCGTCGGATCCCGAGGAGATGGTCTGGATGTCGTCGCTATCGTTGGCCGTGCCCGGGGCCTGCCCTGCCAGGACCTGCCCGTTCTCCACGTCGCTGTCGGTGCTGCTGGACAGCGTCAGCACGTCCTGGGGACAGGGACAGCTCCTGGGGTGCAGCCAAGACTCCCCTTCCCCCCAGGAATGTGGTGCTGTCCTTCAGCACAGCCCCCTCTGCTCCAGGAAACCCTCTGGAAGGGTTTCCACACATCCCGCAGGTTTGGAACACCTGAGGGATTTTGGGGGGCTGCTGAGTTCTGCTTAAGGTCCTGGAGGTGCTCGAAAGGAAGGGAGGAGACCCCAAAAAACAAGGATTGTTCCCCAGGATGGCTCTGCCAAACCGTGGGTCCCAGGGGTTGCAAACCAAGGTGTCAAACCCCACACAAACTCCACACTCCTCTTTTTCTGACCGTTCAGACCCACGAGAAACCCCCAAAATCCAAAGGAGACCAACCGCCCTCCAGGAAACCACAACTACAACCACAAACCCTGCGCTCAACTGGGAACCAAAGGGCACAAAACAACCCAAAATCAGGTTCAAGGTGGCTGTGGAAGTGTTTGGGGGAGGCCCCAGGACCCGGCTCACCTCGGCGGCGGGCGGCGTGGCCAGGGAGCGCCGGCGGCTCTGCAGCAGCACCGTCCCACTCAGCGGCCTCCGGATCCCCTCCAGCTTGGGGGGACAGGGGTTGTAGCCGTACCTCCTGGCCAGGCTGCTCAGCCTGTGGGGTTGGGACAAGAGAGGGGTCACAGCTGGATTCCCAGGGGAATCGTGCACGGGCGGGAAAACGCGATTTAAGGAATCTTACCTGGGAACTTTGGTCGATTCTTCAGGTTCCTGCAGAGGGGAGAAGCACAAAAGGTTGGAATCTCTCCCTGCTCCCAGGAATTGCTCCCAAAAATGCCAGCCCAGGAGTGAGATGCTGCCTGTCCCAGCCCTCAGTGTGACACCCAGTGACACCCAGCACGGAGCTGCCCCACCCTGGGGGACTCCAAGTGCCCTTCCTGGAACACCGGGTGGACAGGGACCACCTCCATGTCCCTGCTGTCCCCCCGGGCAGGAGGATGTTCAGCTCTGCTCGCATCAAGCGACTCCTGTAGCCTCTTGTGCCACAAACTTCCTCCCTGGGAGGGGAAAAACACCTCCCTGTCCTGAGCACAGGGACATCCAACAGCCCCACAGTCCCCTGGACGTGCTGTATGGGGAGAAAAGCCACTGGAGCAGAAGCACCTCTCTGCCTTTGCCACTCCCATTCCCACATCTCCCCCTCACCTCCTTCTTGGCTGCCTTTGCCTCTCCGTTCAGCTCTCCCGGGGTGCCAGCACAGCCCTTCTCCCTCTCCGCAGCGATCTCCATTTTCACCACCTTGGCTTCTCCCCCTTCGCCCACCCTGAAGGACGAGGCGCCGTCGCCATCCCGGAAACTCTCGGCCACGCTGGAGCTCAGCCACGAGGCCACTTTGTTCTTGGAGGTCTCCTCGGACACGGGCAGCTTGCAGGGCGGGGCCGTGGCGGGCTCGTCGTGGCCGAGGGGCCGGGCGAGCGCCGAGTCCTTGGGGGCCGCGTCCGGGCGGCCGTGGTCGCGCTGGCCGCGCGTCTGCCGGCGCGTGGCGTAGCTGCGCAGCACCGAGCTGGTGCTGAAGCTCTCGTCCTTGCAGAAGTTGTCGTCGGAGCTGTCCTCGTTGGACTCCTCCAGCTCCTCCGTGCCCGTGTTCTCGTCGTCGTCGTCGTCCTTCAGGTCCACGCCGCTGTTGTCCGAGGAGCACTTGGCGTCGCTCTCGTAGCCCTCCTTGAAGTTCTCCACGCTCTCGATGTGGTCCAGGTTGGCAAAGTACTCGTCACCCATCTCCAGCCCCTCTTTGTCAGCGAAGTCGTCTGTGAGGATTTTCCCTGGAGGGGGCAGAAAAAGAAGTGTTGAGTTTTCCGGGATAACGTTGGATTTTATCCTCTCCAGAGCTCTCACCAGGGATGACACCGCCTCATTCCAAAGCTGGGCTGGGATAAAGGTCAGCACAACCCAGTTTCTTGATGCAACAAAAGACCTGATGCTTGTGGTTGAGCTAAAATCAAGGTTTTTCAGCCTGGAAATCTCTACAGAGCAGCTCAAGCAGAGCCTGGGAAGGGCTGGAGTTGACAGAGGAGCAGAGGCAGCAGCTCTGGCCGTGCCCGTGGGCGGCTCCACGGCAGAGCCAACGCGGGCCCTGTGCAACTTCTGCATCCCAGGGGCTGCTCTGCTGGGCAGAGGAAGCAGGGCTGGGGTGGGGTCACCTCAGGGCCA
This sequence comes from Orthonyx spaldingii, assembly GCA_013397795.1. Lineage (NCBI taxonomy): Eukaryota > Metazoa > Chordata > Aves > Passeriformes > Orthonychidae > Orthonyx > Orthonyx spaldingii. The sequence goes on from VZTJ01003950.1 coordinate 19,309, forward strand.
GCCCGGGGGGCCCAGGGTGTCTTGTGACACCACGAGGGCTCTGCGGCGTCCCGTGCCAGCGCCAGGCAAGGTCATGGGCTCAGCTCTCACCCTCCAGTCCCCAAAACGGGCAAGGAGAGAGTTCACACCCCTTCTGCTGGGCTTTGGCATCGTGGAATCACTGAGGTTGGAAAAGCCTCTGAATCCCCCCAGCACTGCCAAAGCCACCACTGAGCCATGTCCCCAAGTGCCACATCCACGTGTTTGTGAGCACTGTCAGGGACAGTGACTCTACCAGTGCCTGACCACCCTTTCCAGGAAGCAATTTTCCTGAATGTCCAACTTCAACCTCCCAGGGAGTTGTGGAGAGCTGGAAGGTCCCACCGAGCCTCCTCTCCTCCAGGATGAACCCCCCCCAGCTCCCTCAGATTTCCCAACCCTTCCCCAGCTCCATGCCCATCTCTGGCCACCCCTCTTGCCACAGAAGAGGTTTCCACGTGCGAGCTGAGCTCCCACCTGCGTAGATGCAGACAAAGGAGCCCTTGGCGATGTCGTCCAGGCAGCGAATGCCCCAACCTTTGTTCTGGGTCTTGAAGAGCTGCAGCCGCACCTGGAGGCCGTGCTGGACCAGGCGGTTGGTGCACATGTTCACGTTGCACTTGCACCTCTTGTTGCACTCGTAAACCCTGCAAGAAAGCAGAAGGGTGGCAACTTCCAGGAGAAAGAAACATCCCAAAATGTTCCTATGGCTGTTGGTGGTGCTGGGGTGGAAAGAGCCCGGAGGGCCAGGCTTGGAGCAAACCCCGTCTCGTGGAAGGGCCTCTGCCCATGTTTTAGATGATCCTTGAGGCCCCTCCCAACCCAAATCATTCCACAATTGGCAGAAGAACCAAGAGCACAGGCAGGTGGCACATCTGCACTGGGATCAGCTCCCTCTGGATGGGTCTGGGGCTGGTGAGGGCCCTGCTCACCCTGTTGGCAGACATTCCTCCAGCCTCTTGTGCTGGTAGCCCGAGTTGGGGTTGATTTGCCCTCCGGGGGTGCAGCCGCTGGCCTGGATGGTCAGCTGGTGACAGGCACACCTGGATCTGCAGAGAGACACAGGAAAACCCACCAGTTAACACTTCTCACATCAGTCTGGAGACAGGAAAAGGAACCACGCCTTCAGGCAGAGATGGGCAAGAAGGGTTTGACTTGGAATCAGACCAAGAGAAGCTGCGGGTTTCTCATCCCTGAAAGCATCCAAGGCTGGGTTGGAGCAACCTGGGGTAATAAAGGTGTCCCTGCCCACATCAGGAGCTGGAACTGGGTGATTTTTACCATCCCTTCCAACCCAAACCATTCCATGAAACCTTCAGCGGGCTGCCCTGCACGGGTTTAAATCCCAGAGCAGCTCCTGGGCACCTCACACAGCCCCTGACCCACGAGCAGTCACCTACTTGTCCCTGCAGCCGTCCTTGCAGTCGCAGCCCACCAGGAACTCCCAGCTGGTGTTGATGTACACCCCTTTCCCGGGGATCCTCTCCTTGCTGTAGGCCACCTGCGGCGGCGGCGTGCTGTCGATCTCGTTGACGCAGGACAGCGGCACGTCCTCCTTGCCCTTGGTGATGTCGGCGATGTAGTAGTAGGGCTTGTAGGGCTGGAACTTGCGGTCCACCAGCACGTAGGGGTCCAGGCAGAACATCTCCAGGAACAGGAAGTCGCAGTCGGTCTCGAAGAGGTAGCGCTCGATCTCGTGCATGGAGCGCAGGCAGAGCCCGCAGGGCGTTTTGTAGAGCACGTGGAAGCCCATCTTGCGGTTGACGCGGCGCCGCGCCGTCATGCGGCGGAAGTCGTAGAGCAGCGGGATCAGCAGCGGGTTGCGGCTGCGGTACTGGTCGGACCGCAGCGGCCGCACCCGCGACAGGCAGGCGTAGCTGCACACGTGGGGAAGGTAGAAGAGCTTCTCCAGGGGGGCTCGGTAGGACGGCTCGTTGGGGACGCGGTCCAGCATGCCGTGGAAGGGCGGGCAGGGGCCGCTGGGGACGCTGAGGGGACAGGAGGGAGGGGGTTGAGGCTGGACGTGAGCTCAGATGGGCAACAGCACCTGGATTAGAGCAGTTATGGTGTGACCAGCAGGATCCAGATGGTCAGGTATTGTCAGGCGTGTCAGGCAGTGTCAGGAGTGTCAGGCAGTGTCAGGCAGTGTCACGCAGCGTCACGCAGCGTCAGGAAGTGTCAGGAGTGTCAGGCAGTGTCAGGCAGTGTCAGGCAGTGTCAGGAAGTGTCAGGCAGTGTCAGGCAGTGTCAGGCAGTGTCAGGCAGCGTCACGCAGCGTCAGGCAGAGTCAGGAGTGTCAGGCAGTGTCAGGCAGTGTCAGGCAGTGTCAGGACTCCCCAGGAAGGTTTAAGTTGGACATTCAGGAAAATCCCTTCCTGGAAAGGATGGTCAGGCAAAAGCACCTGGCTTAGAGCGGCCACGGTGTGACCAGCAGGACCCCGGTGGTCAGGCAGTGTCAGGAATGTCAGGCATTGTCAGGACTCCCTGGGGAGGTTTAAGTTGGACATTCTGGAAAATCCCTTCCTGGAAAGGCTGGTCAGGCACTGGCACAGGGTGCCCAGGGAGGTGGTGAAGTCACCATCCCTGCAGGTGCTCAAAGCACGTGGATGTGGCACTTGGGGACATGGCCTTGGCAGTGCTGGGGGGACCCCATGAACTCAGAGGCTTTTCCTGATTCCACCACTCCGTGATTTGAGCTGCTGAATCCCCACCAGGAGCCCACCAGCCCCAGATGTCTCCCAACATCCCAAACCTGGAGGATTTGTGGATTTGCCCCAAGCAGGGCTCTGCTCACCGGTGCTGCGGGGCCGGCAGGACCCTCGCGGGTGCCGGGATGTCACCGAGGACGGGGGAGGACGGGGACGAGTGGCCGGAGCCCACGGAGCCAGGACGGAAGGAAGTGCTTTTCTTGGCCACCTGCTTTCTGCCCTGGGCCAGCTGGTTGTCGGAGCATCTGCGGGAGGGAAGAAGGAGGTGATTTGGAGGGTGGGAATCAAAATAACATTGCCCCGTGGAATTCAGAAAGCCAGGAGAATCCCAGCAAGTGGCTTTTTTCCTAATAAGGGTGAAAATCAGCCCATTACAGCAGTCCCAGAGCCACTCCAAATTTCAGAACTCAGCTACAGCTCAAAGTGACTTCAGATTTTGAAGTAAGGCAAGGGTAACAAGGATGCCCAAGGCCTTCCTCCTGGGAAGCTGGACAAACCAGGCCATGAAGAAAGCCCTGGATTAGCAGAAACCAGAGTTTCCAGAGGCTCAACCAGGCCCGAGTGGGAGGAACAAATCCAGAGGATTCTCTCGCAAGAACTGAGGAACAAGATTATATTGTGCAAGGGAATGTAATAACACCCCTGATGGAAGAGCTCATAGGGGCTCCAAAAACACAAGTTCTCCACCCATTTCAGGGATTTTCAACCAGCTCCAGGTTTCCAAACCATTCCAGGAAGTTTTCAACCCGTTTACACCAATAAAACAGAAATCCACCCTAGAGCAGCCACTGAAGAGGAAAAAGAGTAAAGTTATTGGGGAGAAAGGGAGGAGACAAGGAGAGCAGGAAGGGATGAGGGTTTCTGCCAACAGCTGCCTGAAAGCAAAGTGTTCAAACACATCTCAAAATTAAGAGAAAAACGGGCTTAAACCAGTCAGAAGTGGTGACGACACCGAGAAGAACTTGAAAGAGGGGGAAGAGACCCAGGCTTTCCTCAGAGCAAACAGAACACCAGAGTGAGGAGACTGTTCTTAGTTTTAATGATCTGAAAACCAAGTGTCGGAACCCCACAGAATTCCTGGGAGCAGCAGGGACGTGGACACGGCCAGGCCCGCGCTTCCTCCGGTCCCTGCCCAGGAGCAGTTCAGATTTAAAAGCAGGGAAGCAGCAGGAAAACAATGTCCTAAAGCCAAGCCCTCTGTGGGGAGAGGGGAAGAATTCCTTGAAATCACTGCATGGCCTGAATGGGAAAGGATTCGGGGCTGCAGGTCCAGCTTGGTCGCCTTGGTGTTGTGACACTGCCCTCGGGGTGTCCCAGCCCCAGCCTGGCTCTTCCCTGCACAGGGGGGGCCTGCAGGGCTGGGGGCCCAGCCAAGGATTTCGGGACCTCCTTCAGCATCCAGGATCTCTCTGGCATCATGGAAAAGGTGAGGTTCTTGTGGCTTCCACTCCCAAATCTGAGGAGCGTGTCCAGGGGTAAATTGGGTGATATTGCACTGCTGGCTTGGAGAGGAGCCCCCGAGAGCCCCCCGGCTGAGGCAGGTGGGGTTTGGAGCTGCTGCTACACCTGGAGAGCCTTTGGGGAGTAAAGATTGACCTCCTGCACGGGCTGCTGACAGCTGGGGCACGTCCTGCCCCCCTCGTGCCCCACCAGCAGGGCACAGTCACAGCAGAAGACGTGCTGGCACGGGGCCAGGCGGCCGTAAATCCGGATGGGAAATCCGCAGCGCTGGCAAAAACGAACCGGGAGAGCCTCTGCCTCCCCTAAAAAGTCCCCGAGCACATTGCCAGGCTCCCCGGTGTCCTCCAACACGCTCCCTTCATCACCAAGCCGAGCTCCTCCTTCCTCCAGGCCTCCTGCAGCCTGCGGCTCCGGGAATGTCCCCCTTGGGCCCCTGGCAGCGGCTTGGCCGAGGATTGCTCCGTGCCCACCGGGACCCACCGCTGATCCCGAGCTCCCAGCGAGGTCAGCGAGCAGGTCAGTCCAAGTGGAGGGACACGAGGCAGCCGGGGGCCAGTGCCTGGATCGTGACACGAGGGAGCAATTCAGATTTGGGGAAGAGAAGGAGCACAGGTCTAATTCGGAAAGGCAAGCGCGAAGCTTTAGCCCTGAGGAGGAATATTCGGCTCGGGGGAGTGCTGGCTCTCAGCTCCCGCCCCCAGTTATTCATCCAGCAGCTTTAGGGAAGAGTTTTCCCCCAAAACCATGACTAAAGCCATGGAGGAAACCCCCACCTGAGGATTCCTCTGCACAGGAGAGGTGGTGCCTGAGAGAGCTGAGAGCTGGAGAGAAGCAGAGAGGTGGAAGTGGTGGAAGTGAGTCTGGTACTTACTCCATCTCTGCAGGCTGAGGGGACGTGGGACGTGCAGCTGGTGGCTGCTCTGGAGCCTTGTACTGGGGACCAGCTCCCGCTAAATCCTGGGTGTACTGGACCACAGGGCCCTTGCTCCTCACAGCACCTGGTGGGGAAGGTGAAAAAACCAAAAAGTCAACAGGAAAAATCCCTGATGTTATCCAAAGTTGGCTGCAGAGGCCCCAAAACACTCGAAGGAACCAAAACCGAGGCATTTGGTGCGTCATCACCGAGCTCGGAGCACAGCAACTCCCCCAAAAATTCTGATCGCTTCACCCAAGAGCAGTTAGGTTTTGTGGCATTATTCCAGGAGAAAAATCACACTGGAAATCTAAATGGCCTGTGCTAGAGGAAAAAAAACCTGGAAATCTAAATCTCCTATGCCAGAGGAACAAAAACCCTGGAAATCTACATCTCTTATGCCAGGGGAAAAGACCTGCTAGAAATCTGAAATCTCCTGTCAGAAGGAAAAAAAAAACAACAATCCCAAATCTGGAAATCTGAAATCTCCTGCCAGAAGAAAAAAAACCCACAAACCTGGAAACCTAAATCTCCTATGCCAGAGGAAAACACCTGCTAGAAATCTGAACTCTCCCATCAGAAGGAAAAAAAAAAACCAACCCCGAATCTGGAAATCTGAAATCTCCTTCCAGAAGAAAAAAAAAAAAAACCCCAAAACCTGGAAACTTGAAATCTCCAGGAGTTCTGCTAAAATACCCACCAAACCCAAAGCACCCTCCAATGAAATCCCAGGATCTAAACGAAACCAAAAGGTGCCACCAACCAACATTGGGACGGGTCCTGGTTTGCCCACTTTGCTTCTTTTCCTGGGTGGAAGCTGTGGAAGCTTTCATGCTGAACATGGGCTCGAGGCGTGTGGAGCCTCGGTAAATCCACTCACAACGTTTGTCCTCCTGCGGGAACGAGTAGGAAGCACTCGCAGATCCCATGGGAAGAGCTTCCTGAGGTGAGACAGAGAGAGCACAAGGAGACAACGGTGAGTATTGGCAAGCAGCACAAGCACGCAATTATTTGTGCTGGAATTTTTTTAAATTGGATATTAGGGAAAATCTCTTCATGGAAGGGGTGTTCAGGTCCTGGCAGGCTGACAGGGCAGCGATGGAGTCACTGGAACTGTCCAAAACCCCCGTGGATGTGGCACTTGGGCACATGGGTTTAAACTCCAAGAATCAGAGGTTTCTCCAACCTCAACGTTTCCATGATTAGCACGGAAAACACAACAAGGAAAACACAACCCATCACATCCCCAGCCTCGAATTTAATCCTAACGGGAGAAGGGAAATCCCTACCAGGAAGAGGATTTTGACCAGGCTCCCATCCACTTCTTCCACTCTGGATTTCCACCAGGTCCCTTCCCACTCGGTTTTGATCAGCTGCCCGTTCTTCAGCAGCACCATGGGCCGGTTGGGGTAGGCAGTGATGTATTCCTCAATGAAATCCCGACAGGAAACATCCTCAATGTCCTCCCAGGCTTTTTTCACTGTTAGGAAAGGGACGCACGGGAGAAAGGGAAGAGGATAAAAGAGAGAGAACGTTTAATTATTTTTTTAGGATGTCCCAGGTGGATTTTTACACGAGGTGAATCAAAGGGTTGATCCCAAGGGCTGGAATGTTGGTGGTGGATTTGGGAACCCCGAACCCACCCTGGCAACAAACCAGGATTTCAGATGTGTTCAGGCTCAGCAGCAGAGGGATTTGGGACCCAGGCTCTTCCAAAAAACCCTAAAACCTCTGCAGGCCAGGAGGGACAGGGGTCACTCACGTGGCCGGCAGACGGGGTACAGCTCCCACTCCTTCACGTAGGACGCGTAGCCGTCGTCGAAGAAGATCAGGAACCTGGAAAACAAACGGGAATCAGGAATTGGAGTCGAAGAGAACGGCTTCACATCGTGGAATGGAAGTGGAGAACCTCTCCTGCTCCTCCTGGAGACATCCCAGTCCTGGATGAGTTCAGAATGAAGAGCCCCAAACTCTCCCTGTGCTCCCCAACGCTTCCCAGCAGCACAATTCCCAGCCAGGCCCTTTCCCCCTGCTCCAAAGCCCCAGGAAAGAAGATAAAGGAAAAGAAAATGTTTAATTGCTCCTGGTTTCTGCCGCTTTGTGCCTCTGAGTAACAACTCCAGGCCCTGGAGCTGCACAAAAGCTGCAGGATGAGGGATCAGCATCACAACCAAGAGAGAATTTGCAACTTGAGTATCAAATTCAGCTCGTTTTCAGTTATTAAACAGGGATCAGACAAAATATAGCACAATTTACATCAGAGCCAGGGAGATTAAATCCTTTATCAATCTCTTCAGGAAGACCACAAGCCTTCATTTTCATAGGTCAGAGCAGCCCTGCCCTTTCTTTATTCCCCAAAAAGCTGCTCCAAACCTGCTCTTTCTCCTCCTGAAGTGCTTTGGCAGCACTGCTGCCACTCTGCCCTCCCAGGGCTCCCATTTCCTCCCACTGCTTCACACGCCTCAAGGAGCCCAGACTTAACATCTGGGTGATAATTTGAATAAATTAGCAGATCTAATTCCTGACTCAGGGCCACGAGCAAGAGTGGAAGCTCCACCCTGAGTTTCAGAGATAAGAAAGGTGAAGAAACTCAGAATCGCCTTCCTGGGGGAGGGCACAATTCAGCACCTGAAGGGTGTTCAAATAAACCTTTTTATTTTGCCCAAATCAACAAAAAAAAACCCAAAAAAACAGATGGGGGCACATGACCATGGGAAATAAGGAATACCTGTTTTTGTTCTTGACGTTGGGGGTCTCAGCCACGATGCCAGCATAGAGCCACATCTGATTGCCATCCTTGTACCTGGCCACCACCCTCCTGCCCACGTGGTGCCTCTCAGCAGAGGGGTGGTAATCGTAGGCAATGTGGTTGCCCGAGAGCAAACTCTTCCCTTTGTTATCAAATTTCACTTTGTATTTCTTGCCAGCACCTGAAGAAGACATTTGAAGGCAAACAGGAGATAAATAAAGGGAGAAATAAGCGAGAAGTCGCGTGGTTTCACAGCAGGAATCCGACGCCGTGGGTCGCTCTGAGATGGTTTATTCAGAATTAACTCAGAATTTATTTAAAAGCACTTCAGGAATTAATTTGGAGGCTGAAGCAGTGAAGGTGTGTTGCTGCCACAATCCCTCCCAGGTGACGCCAGGCGCTCCGACACCTTCATAACCAGGAAATTAAAAACTTAATTTATTATTATTACTACAATATTTAAATTATTTTTGGAAACCCAAAGCCCCGTGCACGGCACATACCGACTGTCTGGATGGCAATCAACGTCCCCTTGTGCCACGTTTTGGTTCTTTTCTTCCCCAAAATCCTCATGCCCACTTTGAGATCCCCATCGGTGTTGAGATCATTGCCAGGGGCTGCAGGGGCAGCGACGGGCTGGGCAGTGCCAGGAGGGTCCTGAGGGGGTTGTGCATCTACCAAGGAACAACTCACAAAATCAGCTCTAAATCACCCCAAAAGCTCCCTTTTCTTGGCTGGAAGCACAATTCTGAAAGAAGAATTCCTGCTTTCCTTTGCCCTCAGGCAGCCCAAGTGCCTCCCTTTTACTGAATGGAAACCAACTGAGGAAAAGCAGGAATTTGAAATCAATCCACCCCAAAATTAAAACAGCAATCTGGAATCAATAAATACGAATGGAGAGGTTTAGTCAATGAATTCGAATATTTCCAGCAGGGAAACTGGATCATTGCTTTCCTGTTTTGGGAAGTAAAGGCTCAGGCCCAGGGCACACAGCCCCTGGAAGCTCCCACACCTTTCTGTGCCTCCTGCAAGTTCGTTTTCTTGTTCACAGCATCCATGAATTTTGCAACATCCCGGGCGGATTTCCTCATGGCCAGCATCGCTTCCCGCAGCTGAAGGAAAGGAAACACAAGGGAAAAATGGAGAAACTTAGAGTTTCTTGCACCAAGGAAAACCCCACGTTGAGGAATCCTCTCCAGCCAGGGCCTCCCCACTCACCAGGCTCTGATCCTTGGAGATTCTGGGACTGCTGGTGCCTGTGAGCGAAAACAGCAGTTTAAAACACTTTAAAATGTTTTAACAATAAATGTTTATAATAATAAACATGGTGGGGAAAAAAATCCATATTGGATAAATCACAGAAAGAAGAGGGAACAGGGAAAAGCTTCCATTGCAAATCCCTGCCAGTAAATCCACTCAAACAAGGCTTTTCCTCAGTCATTTTCCCTAACGTGGGACGACTTGAGGGGGACACAGCGAGCCAGGTGGGAAAAAGGCGAAATCCCAGGAATCCTGGAACATTATTAGGACTTGGCAAAGGTTCCCCGTGAGCTCTCCCTCATCCCCACCCCTCCCCTGGCACAGCTGGGGACACTGAACTGCGCCTCCAGCCCGAGTCCACGCTCATGACGTCCTCATCCTCCTCGTCGGGGATCTCGATCACTTCCGTGGCCGCCGGCGCCTCGTCCTCGGAGCTGCTCTCCCGGTACTGCAGGCCCATCATGGAATACAACTCCTTGGCCAGCGTCTCGCACTTGTCGATGGCCCTGGGGGAAGGAGGGAAAGCGGCTGTGCCTCCTGGAGCAGCCAGGAGTTACAGCTGACCACAGCCAGCTGAGGGGAGCGTGCACAGCGAGGGTTTATTGACAGTTGTCAACGTCCCTCATTGACCCCCACGCGCCTCAGGGCTGCCCTGAAGGGAATGGGACCCTCCCACAGCCCCCTCCTCAAAATTCTGGCTCCCTCCAGGCCCACGCACCTCATGGCATCGTCAATGAGCTGGTCCACGTGGGCCACCTCCTCCTCCTTGTGCCTCATGCACTGCTCCAGCTCCTCCAGCTGCTGCTTGCGCTGCCTCACCCACTGGGAGTTCTCCACTTCTTTGTCAATGATTTCCCGGAGCTCCTCCATGGAGATCCCCAGCTCCTCCACCACCTCCTGCTGCTCTTGGATGTCCTGGGAATCCATCTCTGCCGCACCTGAGGGTGCAGCGGGCGAGGGGAGCCAGGGGAGGAAGGGGAGAGGAGGAAGACGAGGTGAGGAGGGAGGTCATGGGAGCTCCTCCACCCTTTTCCACCCTCCCCTCATCCTCCCCTGCCCCAATGCCCCCTCACAGCTCCCTCAGTCCCCTCACAGCCCCTCTATCCCCTCACACCCCTGTTTCCCTTCCCCTCAACCCCCTCACTGCCCTTCACAGCCCCCCCAGTCCCCTCACAGCCCTGTTCCCCTTCCCCTCAACCCCGTCACTGCCCTTCACAGCCCCCCCCAGTCCCCTCAC
>VZTJ01003950.1:39320-55127 GCA_013397795.1 Orthonyx spaldingii
TTTCTCCCCACTCCTGTTTAGAAATGGCATCGGAGGTTTCCTCGCTGGGTGCAGCCGTGGGCTCCGGGAGCTCCGGGTCGGGAGCCCAGGCTGGAGGAGCCGTCGCTCAGAGGCCCAGCAAGAGAAGGCCAGGGTGAGTGGGAGCTGGGTTTGTGCTCTCTGTGGGAAAGGAGCTTTTTGAGGAAGTTTTTGTTCTCCAGAAAGAGCCGCCAGCCTCGGGAGAGGGAACTGTGGGAACTGGGGCTGCTCCTGAGGAGTTTCCTGGCTCTTTCAGGTCCAGCCCTTTCCCTTTGTGGTGGTGCCTTTGTGCCACCTTGAAGAGGGGGCTGAGTGACGTCTTCAGGGGGGATTTAAAGCCTTGCACCTCATCCAAGGAGCAAATGCACACCAGGGAGTGAGAGCAAGACAGGAGTTGCTGTAAGACCTGGGGGAACAGAGAGTTTGGATTTTGGGGGTCTTACTCCAACCTTTGTTCTGTGCCATCCCTGGGAGGGGTGGGGGGAAAAGCCACAATGTGTTTGTGGGAGGTTTTTTGTTTGCTAAAAATGCCTTTTGCAAATTCAAAGGGAGCTGAGTGGCTGTTGCCAGATTTCTGGCACGGGAAGTGGCCTCATAATTTTCAAGCAAACTGAAAACTGTCCCTGTGCCCCTCCCAGTCACTCAAACTCTTTCCTTTAGCCCCATTTGCTGGTGCTCCCGCTCCCCTGCAGCTCCTCCCACGCCTCCTGCTCTGCTGCATCCCCAGTTCTCCATCCCAAAAGGAAAGGTGAAAAGTCTTCCCTCTGTCCTCCAACGTGAACTGGTCACGAGTGGGGTTTTGGCCCTGTGTGAGCAAACACTGCACAAATTTAACTTGAACTCCAGGGAGATTTTACCCTCCTCTTTTTTGGTTTTTTTTTTTTCTAATTTTAAATGCACCTAATCCAGGCTTTTGAGCTGGGAATGCTCCATTTGTAGGCTGTTGATGGTCCCTGATTCTGGTAGGAGATCCAGGCTTTTGGAACAGAAGGTTGGGATGCAGTGGATGCTCCTTTGAAACTGTTTTTCCTTGCTCTGTTCCTGACAGACACCTAAAGGAAGCCCTTTTCCAAACTTTGTGGGTTGTTTCACATTAGGATCACTTAATTGCGTTGGGATTAGTTGATTTTTCCTTTCAGGGATCATCTGCGTCCACGGGGACAAACAGAAAAGTAATTTAAAGGAGAAACCACTTGGTTAATAATTCTCTTTTCTTCTGTTTTTCAGGCTCGATTTTGATGATGATGGAGAAGGGAACAGTAAATTCCTCAGGTGAGGGAGAACATGGCATCCAGAAGTTTCTGTCCTATGGTCTGGGGGTGTCTGTGTGTTTTCCCTGGAGCAGAATCCTTCTGCTCCTGTGGCTTTTCCTCTCTGGAATCAGGGGGAATCACTCCAGCTCCTTAAAAAATCTTCCCTTTCTCCCAGCCAGCAACATTCCTCCATCTCTGTGGCTTTCATTACTGCCTCAGACATTGTTAATTAATCCTCATCTGTTGTAAGGATGCTTCAGCTCCAGAGACATCCTTATTCCCGGGGAGTTGGCGAGGCTGTGAGGATCTCCATGATCCATATGGAGCACAGAAGAGCTGGAATACCCTGTGTCATTTATCTGTAGCCTCAGCACACGGTTCAGGATTGAACTCCAGTGACTCTGGAATTCCCTGTGCTCTGAGGAGGGCCGTGGAGTGGTTTCAGGATGATGAATGTGGGATTTACCTAGAGAAACCCTTGGATGAAGGTCCTAATTTGGGCTGCCTTTACCTTCCAAAAGTGCAATCTAATCTGTTTCTTGGTATGGGGTTAATTTGAGTGTGATCCCACCATCCTTGGCTGGAATGGGATGTGGAAAACCCCGTGGAGGTGATGCCAGTAGTTCAACCTGAGTGTTTGGAGTGGATCAATGGATTGTCCTGCACTGTCCACCCACAGCCAAGCTGGCCTTTTTAACACCAGGCATTTTCTTGTGGGAAAGAAAAGGTTTTCATGTAATAAACCTTGTTTTCTCAGTGGTTTTTTTTGGGAAAGAAGGAAGTGCAAACACTTTAACCTCTCCCCCTTCTCCTAGATGTGACGATGACCCGATGCCCAACGATAAAGAGAGATTTGCCAGGTAAGAACTGGACGATTTTAAAGCTTTTTGTGCCCAAAAAACCTTAATATGAGAGGGATCCTGCAGCACCCTTCTCAGGAGCAGTTTGATCATCTCTCTTTGAAGGTGCTCCAAGGGATCCACACACGTTCCTTGATGTTTTTTTGGACCAGTTCATTGAGTGTGACAACGACATTTCTGTTTTTCACCATTCCTTTCAGCTCTGGCCTCGGACTCTCATGCTTTTCTCCTGCTCCAGAAACTTGCAGAGACACAAATTTCCTGCTTAGTCCAAGTTTTCCTTGAACAGGGTTTCCTGGCACGTGGTGTGACCTGTGTGTTTGGCGGGGAATTGCACAGAAGCTCCACAAATTGGGGGTTTCCTGGAGATTATAGGGAATGCTCTGATCACTTTTTGGTGTCTGACAGTGCCTCTGAGTGTTGGGACTGAGCCCATGGTGTTTTTGCAGCTGTTTGAAGCTCCCTTCCCTTCTCTGGACACGCTCCAGCCCAGCAAATGCCCAAAACTGCCCCCAGGATTTGGGGGTCACTGTCCTGCTGTTACCTGCCAAAGGGAATTCCAAGCTGGGATTCTCCAGCTTTTTAACTGGTTTGAGTCATTCTGACATCAAGCAAATCAGGAATATGTTGGAAATGTCAGAATGCTTCTAATATTAGAAATAAGCAAATTAGAACTAGGTCACAGCTTCAGAAAATGTCTTAAAACTCCAACACATCAGGCACCAATTTAATGTGGAATGTTGCAAACTAATGACTGTTTTTACTTATGGAATTGCTCCTCTGCAAAACAGACCTGTCCCTAGGCTGGGTTTCCTAGTCCATCTTTCCATTTTTTTTTTCCATTTCTTTCAACTTTTTTTCCATTTTTAGCTTAGCTGGCTAATTTTATTTTTAGGTCTGATGATGAGCAGAGTTCAGCGGATAAGGAGAGACTTGCCAGGTAGGAGAATGGAGATTTCAAGCATGGACAAGCAGAGTTTTTCCTTTCCTTAATGTTTCTCTAGGCATTCCTTCTCTCTTTTTTTTTTTTTTTCACTTGATATTCATTTATTCACAGCAAGGTATACTTTATTTGTTNCTCCTTCCCTCATCTGCTGCAGAGGACTTAACAGACTCCTGGAAAATGCTGTAGAATTGGGATTAGGAGGGGAAAGGCATTGAGGAAAGGCACCCCTCATCCTTGGAAGAACGTTTTTAGGGAATACATGAAATCATTTATTTGCCAGAGGCCACAGGGTTGGGCTCCAGCTTTCACCTGTAGTTTTAACCTGTGCCAAATATAGTTCCTCTTGTCCTGGGTCGAGGTGCCAAGTTGTCCCTCTGGGAAGGTTTTGTGTCCTGGGAATGCTGTTGGACTCTCAGAACAGGCAGGAAAAGTTGTGTTAGCTCAGGTGTTTTCCTTCCAGAAAAGGTGGTGCCTCTGGGAACAGGATTTAATTCCCCCCCCCCCGAGTTTCTCTTAGTAATTAATGAGAGGCTGTGCCTGAAACCACCAGAACAGTCACCTGGAATGCTGCACCAGGAACCCAGGAATGGGCCCTGAGGACCCCTGTGCCCACCTGCAGGTGATTTGTCACCTGTGCCCACCTGCCCTTCGCTTCCCACCTTCAGACTTAACCCAGTTTTGGACAGTTTTGTCTTTAAACCAAACCCTGACCCCCCCCCAAAGTGCCTTTGCTGACTGCACTGAGCTTTGCTGAAATGTTGGAGGAGCTAAGGAAGCCCCAGAGGTGAGGCCTGGCAATACAGAGAGCAGCAAAGCCTTCCAAGGGTTTGTTCCCTGGAGCCTGCAGTGAAGAACATTTCAGAGAACCAGGGAGTGGCTTGGGTTGGAAGGGACCTTAGAGCTCATCTGGTTCATGGCAGGGACACTTTCCACTGTCCCAGGGTGCTCCAAGCCCCATCCAGTCCAACCTTGGACACTTCCAGGGGTCCAGGGGCAGCCACAGCTTCTCTGGGCACCCTGTGCCAGGGTGTCTTCATCCTCACAGGGAACAATTCCCTCCCAAAATCCCCTTTCACTGCCCTGTGTCACTGGGAAGCCATTCCCTGTGTCCTGTCCCTCCATCCCTTGTCCCCAGTCCATCTCCAGCTCTCCTGGAGCCCCTTTAGGCACTGGAAGGGCTCCAGGATCTCCTTGGAGCCTTCTCATCCCCAGGATGGGCAATCCCAGTTCTCCCAACCTTTCCTCACGTGAGGCAGAGTGACAGTGGGGCAAGTGAAATGTCTGGTGGTTCCCCCAGTAGCTTTTGTGGTTGGAGGAGCTTTGTTTTTCACACCTGAGCTTGTGAGTTTAGAGAAGCTGCCTGACTCAAAGGTGAGCTCACTGAATGCCTGCACACACCTCGTAGTGACAAGTGCTCCATTTTTGTGTTTATCCTGTTTATTCACCCGCCTGTCCCTGCTCCTTCCAACACCTCCATCTCATTTCACTTCCCACCGTGTGCTTCCTTGCACCTGATCCATCCTTCTGTGTAGGAAACCTGGCTTTGAAGCTCTGTTTTGGAAAACCCACCTTAGGAACCCAGTCAGATTGTGTATCCTGGGTAAAAGAACCACGTTCTGGTCTGTGGGACTGATGGGGAGCCAGAGGGGTGCCAAGAGCCTCTTTAAGTGGCAGCAGTGGCCTCAGTGCCTCTTCAGAGGTTGGTGCCACCACCCAGGTGTTGCCCAGGTGGGTTGGCCTTGATCACCGGTACAGATCTGAGGTGTCACCTGCTCTGAAGCTTCCTGTGATGCTGGAAGGGGCTCTTGGTGTCACTGAGAGGTGGCTTCCCAAAGCTCTGCGAGGTGAGACCCAGCTCGCTGAGGTCACTGAGAATCCTGGAATGGCTGGGGCTGGAAGGAGCCTCAGAGCTCATCCACTCCCACATCTCCCACTAGCCCAGGCTGCCCAGAAGAGCAGGTTGCCCACATTTTAGCTGCAGACCTGGTGGGTCTGCTGGTGCAGGGGATCTCATCCACCCCCAGCTGGACAGCGTTGAGGTCACCTGCAGCGAGGTGACCCCGCTTTGGGGAGCAGAGGAGCAATTCCTGCAGCGTGCTGAGGTGGGATGGGGAAGGTTAGCCCAGCTCCTCGCTGCCACCAGGTACCAGGGAGCTGCTGTGACTTCGAGGAAGGTCCAGGTGCAGCCTCTCCTCCCTGCCCCCGTCTCCACGTTCCCTGTGCACGCCCAGCATGCGAGGCTTGACTCCCGATGCATCTCTGTGTGTGTGTCACACCCGTGGGGGACACATCCGAGCCTCCCACCCTTCCTCACGTCACCTCCCTCCTTTTTCTCCTCCTCGGCCTCTCGCAGGGAGAACCACAGCGAGATCGAGCGCAGGAGGAGGAACAAGATGACCGCCTACATCACGGAGCTGTCGGACATGGTGCCCACGTGCAGCGCCCTGGCCCGCAAGCCGGACAAACTGACCATCCTGCGCATGGCCGTGTCCCACATGAAGTCCCTGCGTGGCACCGGCAACACCTCCACAGACGGCACCTACAAACCCTCCTTTCTCACCGACCAGGTCTCGGCTCGCCACGGGGTCGGGGAGTGGTTTGGATTGGAAGGGGTGTTAAAGATGGTTTGGTTCGTTTGTTGGGTTTTCAACTCTCTCTGGCCAGGCTGCCAGTGTTTCAGAGAGTCATGGAATGGTTTGAGGCATCCAGTTCCATGGGCAGGGACACCTTCCACTAGCCCAGGCTGCTCCAAGCCACGTCCAACTTGGCCTTGGACACTTCCAGGGATGGGGCAGCCACAGCTTCTCTGGGCAGCCTCTGCCAGGACCTCACCAGCCTCACAGGGAACAATTTCTTCCCTACATTCAACCTAAATTTCTCCTCTTTCAGTTTGAACCCATTCCCCCTTGTTCTGGCACTGCCTGCCCCTATAAGAAGCCCTTTTTCCTCTTTTTGTTAAGCCCCCTTAAGGTCCTGGAAGGCCACAGTGAGGTCTGATCTTGGCTCGATGCTGCCTTGGGGGAGTTACAGCAGTCAGCAGGGAAAATTAAACAACGGGTGGGTAGAAACAGTCAAACCCCAGGCTGTGGAGTTGAGAGGTTTCTCCTCTTTCGGTTTGAACCCATTCCCCCTTGTTCTGTCACTATATAAAAAGAAGCCCTTTTTCCTCTTTTTATTAAGCCCCCTTAATAAAAGGGCCACAGTGAGGTGTGATCTTGGCTCGATGCTGCCTTGTGGGAGTTACAGCAATCAGCGGGGAACATTAAAACAACGGGTGGGGGGAAACAGTCAAACCCCAGCGTGTGTTTTATCCGTGGAGTTGAGAGGTTTCTCCTCTTTCAGTTTGAACCCATTCCCCCTTGTTCTGGCACTACCTGCCCCTCTAAGAAACCCTTTTTCCTCTTAATTTATTAAGTCCCCTTAATAAAAGGGCTACAGTGAGGTCTGATCTTGGCTTGGTCTGATGCTGCCTTGTGGCAATTACAGCAATCAGTGGGGAAAATTAAACAATGGGTGGGGGGAAACAGTCAAACCCCAGCGTGTGTTTTATCCGTGGAGTTGAGAAGTGCCCGTGTACCCGCAGGAACTCAAACACCTGATCCTGGAGGCAGCTGATGGCTTCCTGTTCATCGTGTCGTGCGAGACGGGGCGCGTGGTCTACGTGTCGGACTCGGTGACGCCGGTGCTGAACCAGCCGCAGTCCGAGTGGTTCGGCAGCACCTTGTACGAGCAGGTGCACCCCGACGACGTGGGCAAGCTGCGGGAGCAGCTCTCCACCTCCGAGAACGCCCTCACAGGTAGGGCAGCCCGGGCAGGGCCGCCAGGGGGGCTGGCAGGTGGGACAGCCTGCGGAGGACTTGGATTAAAGCCTTCCCTTTGTAGAGGGAACCAAGCCCTGGTGCCTTTCTACCAAGGATGCTGCAGCCCCCCCCGAGAGTGCATCTAAAGGTACCACCGGTGACACTCGTGTCCTGCCAGTTCCCTGTGGTGCCACACCTGTCTTGGTGGAAGGACTCCCAGTGCAGCAGCATCTCCTTTTTCTGTCTTCTTTTCTTTTTTTTTTTAGGTCGTATCCTGGATTTGAAGACGGGGACTGTGAAGAAGGAAGGGCAGCAGTCCATGAGGATGTGCATGGGCTCCCGGAGATCCTTCATCTGCCGAATGAGGTAGGAAGGAAATCTCTGAGCGTAAAGCTGAACTTACTCCCTAACCCTAACCTTGACCCCTCCATGCTTTTATTTCTGCTTTTTTGGGGCTCATTTTGGTGTAGACATGATAGAACAGGGCTGAGCTTTCCCTACAGCCAAGTTCTTGAGATGTTTGTTTGCCCTGTTGTTGTAGAAGATCCCATTTAAAGTAACAGTTTTAGCCCCTAGAAGTGTCACCTCCCTTGAGTTCTGCAGAATGAGGGGTTTGTGTGATGGAAATTCCTCTTATTCAAGATACCCAGATTATTTCCATGTTGACCAAGAAAGGTCAAATCCTTCCTAACCCTGGCACAGGTGTGGCAACAGCTCCGTGGATCCAGTGGCTGTCAATCGTCTCAGCTTCATGAGGAACCGCTGCAGGTAAATGATCCATAAACAACAAATACACACACAACACATAAATAACACAGCCAAACACCTTGCCTCACCTTGCACCACTTTCAGCTGCAGCACAACCCGTTTGTCTCTCCCAAGGAATGGTTTAGGTGCAGCCAAGGATGGAGAACCTCACTACGTCGTCGTGCACTGCACGGGCTACATCAAAGCCTGGCCCCCAGCAGGTAATGCCTCACCTTGTAGTGTCCAGGTGGGCTGGGTTGGAGAGCACGTGGTCCAAAGTTGCCATTCCAGGAGCTGAATGAGCCAGAAAGTGCTTTTCAGACGTATCTGTGACTTTTATTTCGAGGTTGACCTAATTTTTGCAGGTGCGGCAGCAGAGAGCTCTGTCTGTAGAGGATGAAAATAATGTTGAACTGTCTGATGTGCAGCCTTTGCTGAAATTCAGAGTTTTTCAATCCTTCTGGTGAAAAAAGGGAGGGGGAGGCAGCTTAATTTACAAAATCCTTTCATGGGGAAAGATATTGAGTCACAAACCAGTGCAGAGAGGTGTCTTGAAGTCCGTTCCTCTGAAATGAGCCATTTTTCCTGAAATGAGCCATTTTTCCTGTACTAACCTTGCTGGAATTTTTGGCCCTCCCCTCTCAGGTGTTTCTCTGCCTGATGATGACCCCGACACTGGCCAGGGCAGCAAGTTCTGCCTCGTGGCCATTGGCAGGCTCCAGGTGAGTGCCCAGTTTCCCTTTTCCACCATTGCCTTGTCCTGGGAGCCCCCAGATTTAAACAGTTGTGACTGAAAACCCTCCCCAGTCACCACAAATCCCAGCAGAGGGCTGGCAGCTCGGGGACAGCGAGGTTTGGTGACTCTCCCTGTGCTCCTGGCAGGTGACCAGCTCCCCCAACTGCACAGACATGAACAATGTGTGCCAGCCCACAGAATTCATCTCCCGACACAACACCGAGGGAATCTTCACCTTCATCGACCACCGGTGCGTGGCCACCGTTGGTTACCAGCCCCAGGTGAGGAGCTTCAGGAGCTTTTTAAGAAAAAAATGCTCTTTAAACTTATTTTTCCTTCTACATCATGGCTCTGCTTGTCCAACAGAGCTGATAAACCCTGCCCAGGGCTTAACCCAGACATGTGTTTCTTCTCCACTGGTTGCTTTTCCATGTGTTTTTCCAAGTTCTTTGATGATGGGAAGGCTGGGTGTCTCTGGATTCTGTCAAATGTCAATTAAAGCCGTTTTTGCCTCAAATTGAGTTAAAAGATCAAACGTTAATCAACAGCTGTTGTGCTTTTCTTTTAAAAAACAGCGCACCAGTTCTTGTGCTTGGGTTGTGTAACGGGGATTTGGGGGGAAAGGAGCAGGAACTACCTGTCCAAAGAGGGATTAATTATGGAATCTGCCTGCCAGATGAACTGACTCCGTCTCTCTCACAATTCTTTGAAAAATAGGAACTTTTGGGGAAAGACATTGTGGATTTCTGCCATCCGGAAGACCAACAGCTTTTAAGGGACAGCTTTCAACAGGTAAAAGCACTGTAGCTGCCCTTTGCATGCAGGGTGGAATTCGGATGAGTTCATCCCAAGATTGGAATGCCTTGGTGCTTGCAAAGCAACAAAATTGACTGGAAAACCAAGAGGAAAAACAAAGCTTAGATAATTCTCCTGTGCAGACAGTTGCAGGTTTAGTCGTGTCGTTAAATGCACAATGAAACAGAAGCACCTGATGTCTTTAACTCCTGAATCCAGTCTTAACTCCAGCTCTGGCTGCTGGTCCAGTCGGCTTTTAGAGCCAGGGATGTGGCTCCCCAAGTGCCTGCTTGACTTGGCTGAAACCCTGGTTCATCTCTAGGGCCCAGCCCAGTGCTGCAGAACCCGCAGTGGAGGTGGTTTTCTTGCCCTGTTGTCGTTTCTGTTATTTCTGAGGGCCTTGGACTGGTGGCAGGGCAGGTAAGGCTGCCCCTGTGCTTTCATGACTCCAAAAAAAACCAGCTGCTCATATCCATTGCTCCAAACCGTTGGAATGGGAAGCGACAGCATGTGTTCCATTTCTTGGAGGCTTTTTCATACATCTCACCAGTGCAAAGAGATAAGAGGAGTGAAGCCAAAAAAAAGGGGATTTTAGGCTCCCCTCCTGTATCCTTCAGGGAATAGTGCCATGTAGCTTGGGAAGGATGAGATGTTGGAGGTCCAGGTTTGAGGCAAAGGGCCATCGCAGGGGTCTGGGGGGGGATTGTTGTGCTCAGGTTGCTCCTCCCCACCTTTGCTCAGGTGCTAGGAATGGAATTCTGGGGGTTTTTTTCTAGGTGGTGAAGTTAAAAGGCCAGGTTCTGTCGGTCATGTTCCGCTTCCGATCCAAAAACCGGGAATGGCTGTGGATGAGAACCAGCTCGTTCACCTTCCAGAACCCCTACTCGGACGAGATCGAGTACATCATCTGCACCAACACCAACGTCAAGTACGTCCCTGGGAGAGGCCTCGTGGTCCAGAACAGCTGGGGAGCCTCAGCCTCCCCCCCCACAAGCTTCCCATCCATTTGCACAACCCTGGAGAAGTTCCTAAGTCGCTCCAGCTCCCATTCCCTCTCCCTCCCATCCCCTGTGCCAGGCACTGGAGGACTACAAAGTGTAGGAATTGTGATGCCTTGGGCTGTCTCGTTGTGTGGCTTAACAAGCTGCCAAAATTCAGCTCCAGCACTGCCTGAAATCAGTGAAATCTGCCTCAGAATGTAGCTCTTGGATTCCTGTGGCAGCCCAGGGGGTCCCATCTTTGGGAATGGTCAGAGCTGCTCTCTCTTCCCATGAGGGAGCTCCACGCCTCTTGCACAGGAACAGCAAGGACCAAGAAGTGGTGCCTGTGTGTGATCTAGAGCTGCAGGCTTGGCAGGGGCAGCCACTGGAGTCTCCAGCAGGCAAACAGAAGGCTGAATTGCCTGGGAAAGGGAAATCCAGGAGTTTTTTTTTTGCTGTGAGGCAAAGTAGCACTTCTTTCCTGCAGGGCTGAAATCTGCTACCCCGTGCCAGAGCTCTCTCTTTGCACTCCTTTGTTCCACACACAGCCCTTCTCACATTCGTAATCCTCCTCCTAAAATCCCTGTGGAAGTTCAGAGCAGAGCAGCAGTGTCTGGTTGTGTTGGAGGTGCTCAGGGACTGGAGGAGGGAGGCACAACCCCAGCCTCTGGAGCATCCTGTCCCATGACACCTTTCCAGGAAACCGAGTGGAAAGATCCTTCACTCAAAAGGGATTTTGCATCTTGTCCCAGACAGCCACGCCCTGGACACGCAGGACCCAGCTTTGCTTCCAGCTTGGGCTTTTTAAATCTCCTTTTTTTTTGTGTTTGCTCTGAAGGAATTCGAGCCAGGAGTCCCGGCCTGCCCTGGCAAACTCCATGCCAAGGCCTCAGCTGGGGCAGAGCCTTCCCCTGGACATGGGCACAGCCCCGCTGCCCTCAAGGTCAGGAGGAGCTCAGCTCCTTTTCCCATTTCCTCCTTCATCCCCAAATTCCCCTCTCTCCAGCCAGGAACTCCAGGCTGACAAATCCCTGGTGTAATCACCCAGAGCTGTTCCCTTGGGAATTATCTTTAGCAGCCTGTGTTCTCCTGTTACAGACACTTTCTATTTTAGGCAGCAGCAGCCACCCCAGGCAGAGCTGGAAGTGGGCCCAGGAAGGGAGAGCTTGGCTGGGTACGAGCACTCACAGGTGAGTCCAGAGGGATTTGGGCACTCCCTGTTTGTTGCCCTGCACTGTTTAAGTCACCTTCTTGCTGGGGGTTTAAAGGTGGTGGCACCAGGTTGAGGTGGGGTTTGAGGGGAAGGTGTTTCTGCCTTGGGTGTTGCTCGATTCCAATATTTATCACGTGGAATCATAAAATCATGGAATCATTTGCGTTGGGCAGGGCCACCTTTCACCAGACCAGGTTGCTCCAAGCCTTGGACACTTCCAGGGATGTGACTGGGCATCCTGAATGGCCCTACTATCCCAAAACAGCACCCCAAAAAAGCCATGTCCCCCCCTTCCCAGGTGCCCGTCCAGCCCGTGAGCGCCGCCGGCCCCGAGCACAGCAAGCCCCTGGAGAAGGCTGAGAGCCTGTTCAGCCAGGACAGGGACCCACGCTTCGGGGAGATCTTCCCTGGCATCAGCACAGGTGGGTCAAGCAGGACAGCTCTGCCCTGGCTGCCTGCCCTGCTCCCAGTCTCCAGTGTGTGCTCTGACCCCAGAGAACCTCCGTGCGAGGTTATTGGAAAACGGAGGAGAAATCAAATTAGACAGGGTTTAACAAAATGGTCTGGTGTCTGTGTCTGGAGAAGGAGCAAAGCAGTCTTCCTGCACACAGACACATCTCTTCCAACTGCTTCTTTGTCCCTGTTCCTGAGATGTGCCAGCCCAAAAATGACTCGTGCTCTTTCCACAGACCAGAGCAAAGCCATCCCTGCCAGCACCGTGCCGGCCAACCCGCCCCTCTTCGCCCAGGGAAACACCTTCACTGCTGCCCGGCCCGCTGAGAACTTCAGGTGAGGCTCCACCTGCCCAGCTCCTGCCCCCCATTCCCTCTGTTTCCTCTGCTGTGCCTCGGACACGCCCGGGATCTGGGTGACCACAACCCCAGCAGCTCCTCTCAGTTGTTTCCCAGGATAGAGTGATGGAATCATTCAGGTTGGAAAGGCCCTCTAAGACCACCAAACCCGTGTTCACCGCTAACCCCTGTCCCCAGGTGCCACATCCACACATCCTTGGCACACCAGGGATGACCACTCCACCCTTCCCAGATGGGCAGAGTTACCCCAATTGTTGGGCTCATTTCCCTCCACCAACAGCTTGAGCAGATGGGTTTGGTTCTCCTTCTTGGGCTCATTTCCCTCCACCAACAGCTTGAGCAGATGGGTTTGGTGCCTCTTGTTGGGCTTGTTTCCCTCCACCAATAACTTGAGCAGATGGATTTGGTGCTTCTTCTTGGGCTCATTTCTGTCCTCCAATAACTTGAGCAGATGGGTGTGGTGCCTCTTGTTGGGCTCGTTTCCCTCCACCAATAACTTGAGCAGATGGGTGTGGTGCCTCTTGTTGGGCTCGTTTCCCTCCACCAATAACTTGAGCAGATGGGTGTGGTGCCTCTTGTTGGGCTCGTTTCCCTCCACCAATAACTTGAGCAGATGGGTGTGGTGCCTCTTGTTGGGCTCGTTTCCCTCCACCAATAACTTGAGCAGATGGGTGTGGTGCCTCTTGTTGGGCTCGTTTCCCTCCACCAATAACTTGAGCAGATGGGTGTGGTGCCTCTTGTTGGGCTCGTTTCCCTCCACCAATAACTTGAGCAGATGGGTGTGGTGCCTCTTGTTGGGCTCGTTTCCCTCCACCAATAACTTGAGCAGATGGGTGTGGTGCCTCTTGTTGGGCTCGTTTCCCTCCACCAATAACTTGAGCAGATGGGTTTGGTGCCTCTTCCTCCTGTAAGTGCTGTTCTGTGGCCTCAGGCTCCTCTTCTGTTCCAGGAGCAGCAGCATGGTGCCTCCAGTGAACATCATCCAGCAGCAGCCCTCGCCCGCCGGCCGGATCTTACCGCAGATCTCCCGCCACTCCACCCCAGCTCAGGTCAGCGGGACCACCTGGGCTCCAGGGACACGGCCGGTGTTCACACCCCAGGTAGCACAGCCCAAACCCTCAGCTGCAGGCCCCGGGTCCCCGCTGCCTTCCAGACCCTGCTCTCCATGGGGAATCATCCTGCTCCCGCTCTCCGGCGCTGCGTGTCCGTCCGTGTGCTTCCTCCTTCGGGGCTAATCCGGCGACTCCTCCCTGAGCTGAGGGTCGGGGTGAGTCCATCCCTCCTCTTCCTCTCCCGTGTTGTTGCTCTCTTACAGCAAGTGGCATCGCAGACGGTGAAGACCCGCCCGCCTTCCTTCAGCATGGGGACATTCCAGGCCACCCCGTCCTCCTTCGGCTCCATGACGGCGCCGGGATCGACGGCTTCTCCCACCACGGCGCCGTACCCGGCCCTGGCCAGCCGCGGCACAGGCTTCGGTGAGCGTGGCTTGGGGGGGCAACAAAACCCCCTGGGAGGAAAACTGGCAGCGTCCAGCTGTGGTGGGATGTGCTCTCCATCATTTTATGTGGATTATGAGAGTGCCTGAATGTGGGGAGTGGAGCTGAATCCCTGCTTTGGCTGCCACTGATCACCTTCAGTCATCCTCCAACCACAGTGGTCCTTGTGGGTCCTTTCCAGCTCAAGATAATCTGGGGTCATCCCAGCAGATGAATTTTGAACCATTTTAAGGCTGACTGGGAGGAAACAAACCAATCACCTTCAGTCATGCTCCAACCACAGAGTTGGACTCAGTGATCCTTGTGGGTCCTTTCCAGCTCAGGATAATCTGGGGTCATCCCAGCAGATGAATTTTGAACCATTTTAAGGCTGACTGGGAGGAAACAAACCAATCACCTTCAGTCATGCTCCAACCACAGAGTTGGACTCAGTGATCCTTGTGGGTCCTTTCCAGCTCAGGATAATCTGGGGTCATCCCAGCAGATGAATTTTGAACCATTTTAAGGCTGACTGGGAGGAAACAAACCCCTTTGGGAGAATCTTTGTTCTATCCCACGGCAAACACCTGAATTCCTGTGGCAGGAATTCCTGGAGGGCAACCCTCTCCTGTCACCAGCAGGCACCACACAGAGCACTGCCCTTCCCAATCCCAGTAGAGCACTGGAGAAACCCCATTCCCAAAGGAAAGATGATTCACTGCCTGTATTCTCTGTCCAGCAGCCACAGAGGCAGCGCAGACCCCGGCCCCGTTCCAGCCCCGCGCCGCCGACGCCGTGGGAATGTGGCCACAGTGGCAAGGGCAGCACCACGGGCCGGGATCCGGGGAGCAGCACGTGCAGCAGCCCCAGCCCAGCCAGCCCGAGGTCTTCCCAGTAAGATGGAGCTTTTTAACCTCCCAATCCAGTGGGATCCACTGGTGTTGAAGCAGCTGGAGTTTGTCCCACTGGGTCAAACCAACTGGGGAAACTCCTGGAGCAGAACGTGGTGGAGCTGGAAGTGGAGAGGGCAGGACTGGCTTTGGTCTGTTGGTGTGAAATTCCAATTGGATTAACCCTTCTGGTTCTAATTGATAATAAAACAAAAAGCCACAGTCCAATGAAATTAGTTCCTGAGAATTCATAATTGTCTCAGCCCAGCTTTCCCAGCAGTTGGTGATTGTGGCTTAAATTTGCTGCTCTCCTTAAATTTGCCTCGGACACAGAGCCTGTGTTCCCTTGGGAAGGGGGCTGGTTTGGTCTGCAGTACCTATTCCAGCAAACCCGTGACTGAATTGGCAACATGACCATGGAATTGCTGAGGTTGGAAAAGCCTCTGAGATCAAGTCCAACCATTCCCCCTAATTTCCAGTCTAAACCTCCCTGGCACGGCTTGAGGCTTGTTGGATGATCTTCCAGTCTGGATGCTGACTCTCTCCTTGTACCCTCACAGGACATGCTGACCATGCTGGGGGACCAAGGGCCCAACTACAACAACGAGGAATTCCCAGAGCTGAGTATATTCCCTTCTTTTTCCGAATAAAACAAGCCTTAGGGGGAAACAACGGAAAGCTCCCTCCAATATCCACACCTAAAGGAAAACAGCTGAGTCTTTTTCTCAAGGAACTTTCTAAACCCTTCCCACCTTCTGGAAGCGGAGCTCCGAGGAGGGATGGCCGTGCAGGAGGAGGTGGTTTGGACACCTTTTCCGTGTGGGATTGTTCTGGAAGCTTCAGGACTTGAGTTCCCAGAGCTGCTCCCAAGTGGATTTCTTGGGGAGGGATCCCTGTCTGGATCACAGACAAACCCCCCAAAACTTTTAAGGTGGCTTTGACTGTTTTTATTTCATTCTCTGCCGTGACTTTTTCTATAAAACACAAACTATTGGAATTTTTAAATGCTGGAAGAAACTCTTCCAAGTGTTGTTATCCCTGTCAACACAATCCTGGAGGATGCTTGAGTAAGAATCCGTGTCCTAAGCCAGCGTTTTCCTCCTTTTTGGAGGGATTTTGGCTGTTTTTGGAGGGTTGTTACAGCGTCTCCAGTCCAGGGTGCTCCATGCAGAGATTCCCATGTTTGTTTGGAATCTCCTCTCTCCTGTGAACTGTGCAATGAAGTCAGTGTGACCCACAAACCCCCCTTCCTGTTATCCTGGGATAATTAACGAGCCATAAA
>VZTJ01003951.1:0-58409 GCA_013397795.1 Orthonyx spaldingii
GAAAGAAAAAAGAAAAAGAAAGATTGTGGGTTTTTTTGTTTCAACAGGGCTCTTGACTCCTGTGCTGAAATAAATGTACTAATAAAATCTAGTCACAATTTCAGATTGAAGAGACAAGAGTAGAACAATTCTGCCCCCAAAATATATTTCTACTGTGGGTGTAAGCTAATTAAAAAAAAAGGACTTGTGAGGCCCAGAGCCCCTCCACACACCAGAAGCCCCTCAGCCTGACCCCAAATCCCTGACCACCTGCTGCTCTGCTTTATTTAGATCACCTGGTGAGGAGCTTGTCTTTACTGCTCAGTTCTTTTCTACTCAACTAGTGGTGAGAATGCTCCTAAAGGAAGAGATAGGTTCAGCTCCCTCCTAGCTTTAAGCAGGTGGATCGGTTAAACTTGAATTTCCCGTGTTCCAGAGGAGTGGACCTCTGGGGCCAGGAAGAAGCCCAGAAGGATTTCTGCTTGGTGGGCATGCTTACTGCTGCTTTTCTGGGGTGGCTAACTTGCACCAGAAGCCAAATGCACGATTTGGGACTCTGCCAATGGAGAAGAGGTGGGGATCTGGTATCTGAGGGTTGTACTTTGCACCTCTTGACATGTACACATTGAAAACTTTTCTTCCAGAGCTAGCTTAGATTCAGCATCAAGTTGGTAGTGTCTTACCTTGAGGGATGCAGGACACACCATCGCTTGCTAGAGTGTAATCATCATCACAGAAACACAGTCGTTTTTTGGACTGTTTGTCAGTACAGTACTGTTCACAGCCACCGTTCTCAAAAACGCACTTCAGTTTGTCAGCCGCAGCTGAAGTCAGAGAAAGAGCATTTAGATTTCAAGACCTGGATTTTTGTTCCTAACATTGATAACTTGCAATTGGAATATTGTCAGGAAAGCAAAGCAGGAAAAAAGATTTCTGTCATTTATGCAGAGCAACTTCATCAAAAGCACCTTCCATCAAAAGCTAGGTAGGTCGGGATCTCCAAGGTTTAGGGAAGAATAAGCTTTGCTTGAGAAATATATACCTAAAATTAAATCAGTCAGTGTTTATACAGTACCTGAGCTGTCTCAAGAGTGGAGATATTGTAATTGTGTGGTAATCAACATAATATATGACTAAAAAATTATAATTCTTTGGTATTTTGCCATTTAGCAGAAGGATGCTCTGCGATGACTGTTGAGACTGCCTGCCTAGGCTTGATGAGTGCTTAGCCCTTATCTGGACTCTGCATGTTCTGAGGATGTAACACTCAATTTGCAGTGTCCTCTGAAAGCCAGTGGAAAGGTCTGTATTAACTTCATAAACCACGGGATCCTTCCCTTCCACCTTTGTACCATGCATATGCAGTGTAGTTCTCACTCACATACTGCATCGAGCTTCTAAGTCAAAGTAATTTCAGCACTGGAGTAGGAAATAATTCCTCCTTTTCTCTCAGATGGTGCACAAAAGGCAATTTTTCTTTTGTTTTTTTTCACGAAGTCATTATAGGGCAATAAGTATCTTGCTGCCTTGGAGTGCCTGACTGCTATCTGGTTAGATCTATCACACCAAAAGCAGTATGAACAGTAGCTGTCACGACTAGAATGATGCAAAATCATAGAATCATAGAATATCCCGAGTTGGAAGGGACCAACCAGCATCATCAAATCCAAATCCTGAATTATAATGATTGCTACTGTTTATCTCAATGCCTTGCATTTGAATTAATAACAGTGTTTTTATTTTATTAAGTTATGCCACAGCTCACCTTTTTCACAGCTTTTGCCCTCATATCCGGCAGGACAGCGGCAAACGTAATCCTGAAACTCGTCATCACAAATCCCGCCATTCTGACAGGGGTTGGAGGCACACTGGTTAGGGTCTGTAAAACAGTCAGTGTCAGTCCAGCTCACGCAGAGAGCTGCAGCACTGGGAGTGTTCCACAGCTGTTAGAACTTTCTGAATGAGCGTACCGGAATAGCCACGCCAGAACTCTTCCTGGAAGAAAAAGATGCAAGATTTAATTAAAGAAAAATCAACTCAAGTCTTACAGCCCTTGTTGTACAGGATGGGTTACAGAGAGTCAGAGTGATGCAACTTCTGCTTTTATAGTTTGTGACAGTTAATAGCCATAAAATATTCTATTTTCTACATTGTACATTTTTTTCATATACTAATAGAAAAGGGCCTTGTTTAACACAAGTGGGTCATCCATAAATAAGCTCTGTATAGGTGAGGTGGGATTGACTGAAAAAGGTGTTGCACAATACAATAATTTAAAGTATTGTCACGGCAGGCATTACTGGGAGTTTGGGGAGATGACTTTAGAGAGCATCCATTTTCCCACCATCCCCTAGATGGGTACTGCCTGGGATTGCCCGTGCAGTGTGCCCTCCTGCAACTCACTGCTGCTGTGTACCCCCACAAATATAAAATAAAAATGCAAACAGCAGGATGCAAAGTGCTTTTTTAACTCTGGTGGTTTAAAGTGTCAAAGCACACCCTTGAGTAGGGAGAGTCCTTATGACAATGAGTGCTCCCCAGCCCTGTGTTACTTACTGTCCTTTCAACATCACGGTAAATCTCTCTTGCTTCCTCATAGGAACACCTTTCTTCTATGCATTCTCGCTCTAGTGACCCCAGTTTTATCTCTTCAAAGATGCTGTTGGCTCGTCTTTTCCTTTGCAAAATGCTGCTTGCCTCTTCCTGCTTTATAAAGACTGAAAAACAGTAGCATGTTCTGTTTGTCATAGAGCTGCGCTTGCCAGACAGAGAGGATGGGGCGCAATTTCCCCTGAAAGCTTTTCTATTTCCCCTGAAAGCTTTTCTACTTCCCAAGCTTTTTCTGAGACACTTTAGGAAAGAAATGGGAAAATGTGAAAAAGTCTCCTTTCTGTGGCCTGCCTCACAGGTAAAGTGACAACACATGAATTTTAGGGATCCTGGAGCTTAAGAGAAGATAGCATTTACAACAGTGGGGTGTGTGTGTGTGTGTGTGTGTTTTGTATGTGTGTTAGTGACTCCTAAGGTACTGTCACATTCATATGCATCTTAACATGTGCAGCAGTTTCTTACAGCTGTAGCTGCTGGAGAGCCTGTGTCATTTTATCTAGCACTAGTGTACATGGCACTGGAAAGCTCGTGTCACTTTATCTAGCACTGGTGTACATGGCAAAATCTGATTTTTCTGCACTTGATACAGTCAGTCACAGTGACAGGTGGACCACAGATCTCCGTTCACCCAGTCACATGTTATTTCACACCCCTCCACTTGTTGGACCTGAAAAAGGGATTTATCCCACCACTAGTGGACCATAATTTAAGAACCACTGCTTTAATGTATTACCTGTAGTTTTCTTCTGTGGAAAAGTTAATGTTAAGGTACATAGGAAGGCTGGACAATGCTGATTGCATTTCCTAGTGGAGCCTGTGAATGGCTCCTAGCTCCTGCCATCACTACAGACTACAGCCATGAAGGGGTCTTCTTGTGTGTCTCTACCATGCTTTGGAAAGACATAGGGTACATAGGTTTGATAGCAGGCATCAGCAGAGCTCATTTCCTAGAACTGCATCAACTTGCAACTGGCAAAAGTGTGCACTGGAAACACTAATGTCATTGTCGCCATGCTGACCTGCTCCTCAGCCACAGGATATAAGCACATCACACAACTGTGGTATAATTCAGGATAAGGAACAAGAAGTCTGAGTGCTGGTGTGTACTTTTGCTCCATGTGCTACACAGAAAAGGTCTTGAAATTATTAATTTATCTTGTTTTTTCTCTCCTTTATGTCAGTAGGGGGGCTTCTGGAGCTTCATGACAACAGCTTACATTTCAGCACTTTTATTTCACCTCTGCTTGTGGGTAGATTTGGGGATTGAGGCTGATGCATATCGCCTGCCTTTCCTCAGGACATTCTCTCCGAAAGAGTGGGAGTTATCTTCCACCTACTGAAAGGACCCTGAGGGATGCTGAATGACAGACTCGTGTCCCCATCAATATAAACCCAAACATAGATGCTGAGAGGGTTTATTCCAGTCTGAAGTGATGTCAGGTGTCTCCATAAACATTTGTGTCCAATTCAGGATATTTGTTGAATTACATGCAGAATGGTGGTAATTTCCCCCTGTATTTCAAAGTTACTTAGAGGAATAAAGTATTGTGTGGTGTGCAATGAATTTATCCCTGGGTGCTTAATAAACATTTGGTCATTATAGGAATGTCATCTGGGTCTTTCTGCCTTGACTTCAGTCGGCCTGTTTTCCTTAAAGGCTTTTAATTAACCTTATACTGCAGATACATGGCACATGTCTGAGTGCATGAGCACAGACTCTGACAGAGGAGCATGCCTGAGCACATGGCTGGGGATGTCCACCCACTTTTATTTTGGCATTATCCACTTATTTGTATTGGATCACTTCTGACTTTGCTACCTATATTTCCACCTTTCCTCACTGCAACACAGTTAGTCAATGGCTAACTGGGAGCATTGGATCTGCTTTTTTAATATGGGAGCTGGGTTTTGGACACATACTGAGCAACTGAAGAGCTACCTCCTCTCTGCCTTCTATTGCTGCTGAAACAGGGTGGATCCTCCCCTCTTTAATTACTTATCAGCTGAATGACAGGCTATTGATGCTTTGCTTTGAAAAATGTCCCAGTTCTATATGAAATAACAGTAAATCCCAGTTTCTTTCTTCACACAGACAGCTGGTGGTTTGCCTGCTGTCTGTGCACCAAGATAATAAATTAATTTAGCAGTCTAGAGGTGCTTTTCCTTAGTTGGCAGAACAAGCCATGCAGCCATTGCTAAGAGTAAATAAGAGCTTTAAAGTAATGCACAGGCACAGCAGGAGACAGGACAAACAGGCAACAGTGCTCAAAATTTGCAGTGGAAATGATTTCAGTAACAGGAAAGAGGTCCATTGCCAGTAAACATAATTACAGCTATATCCTACAACATACCTGCATCCAGAGAAAGAGGGATCAGTAGCAGAAAGCAGAGAAACAAAGTCACACACTGCCTGGAAATCATGATGAACCCTGTGAGGCAGTGTCCCGGTAGTGTATTGACATTTCAGCAAGGACTGTTTGGCCAAAGGGCTCAGCTTCAAATGCTTGGAGCCAGAGGAGGGGCTGGCAAGTCATGAAAACAGCACAAGATCCATGACAGCCTGGCGAGCTGAGCAGAAGGGCACATGCAAATCCCAAATGTGCCCTTTTCACACAAGCAGGGAGCTTGGTTTTGAAGTGTGCTCTCCTGACCCATGCAAAGGCTATGCTGATTACACAGGCTGCTACCCCCAAGCCTGCATTTTCTATTTAACACACCTTTTCCATGAGAAACATGAATGCTGGGACGTCCATAGGACAGGCATTAATTTGGCCACATAGCCCCAACATGCAGAGAGCAGTGATGGGATCTTTATCTTGCATCGACAGTCAGGATATGGCCTTTCAATGCTTTGGAGTATGAGTCTACGACTGGCATCTGTCTATTCCCATTTTTCTGTCATCAGTTGAAACGCTGCACTTCTGCCTGAGCTTGCTTGGAGACACTAATTAACCAGCAAGAGACACCCTGCACTGGTTTGCTGCCAGACCCATGTGGCTTGCACAGGTTGTCCCCGCCCGAAGTGGCACTGAGCTGATCCATGTTGCACTTCATTAGTAACTGCAGGGGCTTGAGGGGCCAATCTGCAGACAGTGTTTTATCTGGAACATAAGCAGTCCCCTGATTTAGTGGAAATCAATTCATGGCATCAGACTGGAGAGTTGACAACATTCTTGGGGAAATATTTGCTTAAGATAGCAGTAAGGTAAAGAGCGTGTTTGTCTATGAGAAGTGAAGCGTTGTCTGAAGGCTGGAGTGTTTTCCAGGCAGTACTCCCCTTCCTCCAAGGAAAGGAAGGAGGGTCAAGCCTTCATCTGAACGCTACAGCAAAGGAAATCAACAGCTGGGTTTTTACTTTGCTGCCAACCCTCAGCATAACTCTCTGCAGAAGCTGTGATTGCTTAGGAAAGTCAGGCTCCTGGCTGTTGTTTCCATGCAGTCCTGTTGTTTAGGGGCAGTGCACACAGCTGGATATTCTACTTTGAAATCACTTTCCCAAGAGGCAGTATCCAGGCACTTCTCTGGATCACAGCCTGGCTAATTCCCAGCAGCCGAATTCCTGGGATGGCTGGGAACAAATGGCATGTCCTGTCTCAGGCAGAGGAAGGAAGCCAGTTACTGGAATGCAAAAGAAGTTGCAGCAGCCCTATGCTGCTTTTTGGGAACTGTCTCCATACCTCACAGCCTGCCAACACAACCCTTACTCCTTGTTCACTTGCCTGTGGCAGTGAGTTGAAAATAGCAAGTGCATGTTCAGATTAGCAAGACCAAATCTAAGCTTGAAATTTTCTTTTTATCTCATCTTCTTAAGAAAGATCTAGCCCCATCTAGCTGCATGAGTCACACAGATCAGAGAATGAAGTTTTGCCTTCTCTGCCTGAGGCCAGCCTGAGCCTGCACCTATAACCCCACTCCCTGTGTTTCCTTACACTGGGTGGGCATCTCTCTGCCAGGGAGGGTGGGCTGGCTGCAACTCTACAGTGGTTGCACACCTCTGCAACCTCTGCTTTCTTCGTGATGTGCAGATTCTGTACATCCTTAGGAGGCTGATGCAGTATTTTCCTTTTGCCTTCCTTCCTCTGCTGGCATCCCTTAAACCTGAAAGGTTTTGCTTTTATTTCTTGGGAATATAGCCAAACACTTATTTTTAGAGCCCAGGAAGGAGTCCAAGTGCTGGGAATGAGTCAGTTCACATGGGGGCTGTCCTTATTCCAAGGAAATTAATGCAATTAGGCTCCATTGGGATGAACCTGAGAAGGGTCGCTGAGGATTCAGCACTCCCAGGACTACATTACAACTCTTTGTTTAAGAACTTCATATTGACAGATCTCATCACAAAGGTGTTTCCTACTAACTTCAGCTGGGCCACTTTGTTGCTTAAAGAGCTGTGTTTTTAAAGAAGAGCTCCCCTTTCTTACAGTCTTAGATCCCAAATGTCCTGGTTTCAGCTGGCACAGAGTTAATTTTCTTCTCAGTAGCTTGTCCAGTGCTGTGGTTTGGATTCAGTGTAATAATGATAACACACTGATGTTTCAGCTGTTGCTGAGCAGTGCTTCTCCTGTCAGGATCTTTTCAGTGTCTCATTCTGCCAGCATGGAGCTGCACAAAAAGCAATGAGAGAGCATGGCCAGGACAGGTGACCCAAACTGGCCAAAGGGACATTCCATACAATAGAATGTCATGCTTAGTATGTAAACTGGGGTGAGTTGGCTGGGAGGGGATGATCTCTGCTTGGAAATAGGGTGTGGATTTGTCAGTGAGTGGTGAGCTACTGTATTGTGCATCACTTACTTCTCTTGGGTTTTTTCTCTCTGTATTTCTGCTTTTTATACTACTAATATTGTTACATTAGTATTATTAATATTATTATATTTTACTTTGCTTCAATTATTACACTGTTCTTATTTCAACCCATTTTTCCTGATTCTCCTCCTCAACTCATGGGGAGGTTGGCATTGAGCAAGCAGCTGCCTGGTACTTAGTTGGTATCTGGGATTAAACCATGGCAGTCCCCCTGGTGCTCAGCATAGGGCCTGGAAAGTTGAGATGATGACAGATCTGACCAGCGAGTATTAAAACAATTTTGTTAAAAGCCTTCATTGTGTTCGTTTAATGGTCACTGGTCACAATGCTGATTTATTTGCCACCAGAGTGGTTGTGCTTGTTCTCAGGGTTGTGTCATGCAATGCCTTACTTGCAGCATTTGTTTGCTGTTTTGGTGCTGGTTGCCTTTGGGGCCTGGGTTCTGTTGTACTTCCTAGTATCGGCTTCTGAGCTGATAGAATCTCGCTGTGAAACTCACCCGGGGTGTGTTCTCAGCAGCGCTGTCCCCTTTGTATTTCGGGAGCCATCTACTGGGAACTATTAATAGTTACACCTAGCCCCAAACCCCATGACAAGCACTGCGACTTGAAGGAGGAGGAAAGGGATTCAAATTCCAGCAACAGGCTCTGAAGCTACTCAAATTCTGTTAACGAGCATTGGGGCTACTCACACTTAGTTGATTTCACTTGGAGGGATGTCCAGCACACCTGAAGTTGACTGCCCCAGGGGTGGAAGCACAGCCCCACCATCTGTCTTGGACAGATCCAGAGGCAACGGAAAAGGGTGATGCTCAGAACACCTGCATTACATTGATGATATCATCGTGTGGGGTGGTACAGCAGAAGTTTTTGAGAAAGGGAAGAAAATAGTCTAAATCGTTCTGAAAGACAGTTTTGCCATAAAACAAAGTAAAAGTCAAGGTACCTGCACAGGAGATTCAGCTTTAGGGAATACAGTGGTGAGATTGGTGTTGCCACATCCCAATGGATGTGATCATAAAATAACAGCAATGTCTCCACCAAGTAACAAGAAAGAAATACAAGCTTTCTTACACGCTGCAGGTTTCTGGAGAATGCACATTCCAAACAGCAGTCTGATTGTCAGCTCTCTCTATCAAGTGACCAGCAAGAATGATTTCAACTAGGGCCCTGAGCAACAAGCTTTTGAACAAGTCAAGCAAGAGGTAGTTCATGCTGTAGCCCTTGAGCCAGTCTGAACAGGGCAAGATGCAAAGAATGTGCTGTACACCACAGGCAGGGAAGACAGTCCTACCTGGAGCCTCTGGTAGAAAATACCAGGGGAGGCTTAAGATTGATCCATATGCTTTTGGAGTCACATTGACTCCAGAGGATCGCAAGCCCACTATACTGTAACTGATAAAGAGCTACTGGCAGCTTGTGAAGGCGTTCAAGTGGCTTTGGAAGTGATTGGTGCTGAAGCACAGCTCCTGCTGGCACCCCTGCTGCATTGGATGTTTGAAGGAAGGGTCCCCTTTTCACATCACGCAAGTGATGGTTGTGCAGTGATGATGGAAGCAGAACTGGTTTCAACATGCAACAATCCAACACCACGTGCCACCACTGCCCTGAAAAATTATTATGAAAGATGAGGACCAGGATCATGGATTGAATGAATTTAGTGGACTTTTATAAGGATGGCCTATAGACTAAGAGAATGGTATCTGTGTGTATCAACCAAAAGATGGAAAAAGTGATGTGGTATTTGGAAGTGTAGGACCTGGCATGACACGTGTGGCATAAGGGTTGGATAGTGTTCTGGTTTCAGCTGGGACAGAGTTCATTTTCTTCTTCAATGCAATGCTTTTGGATTTTTGCAATGGGCTTTTTGGATTCAGTATAAGAATAATGGTAACACACTGATGTTTTGGCTGGTGCTCAGTGGTGCTTACCCTACGTGAGGGAATTTTTTTGAGTTTCATGCTCTGCCAGTAACGAGTTGCACCAGAAGCCATGAGGGAGTATGGCCAGGACAGATGACCCAAACTGGCCAAAGGGATATTCCTTTCTTAGAAGTCATGCCCAGTATATAAACTGGAAGAATTACCTGGAAGGGGATGATTGCTGCTGAGGGCTGGGCTGGGCACTGGTCATCAGGTGCTGAGCAATTGTTTAGTCATCACTTGTCCTTTTTTGTTTTTTTTTTTTTCCTCTCTCTTACTAGTAGTAGTATCATTAGTTTGTTATCATTAGTATTATTATATTTTACTTTTTTCCAATTATTAAAGTGTTCTTATCTCAACACACAAGTTTTACTTTTCCGTTCCTGATTCTCCTCCCCAGCCCACTGGGTGGGAGGGAGTGAGCAGCTGCATGGTGGTCATCTCCTGTTTGGGGTTAAACCATGTCACCAGCCAGAGGAGCAGTTTGCTTTTCTTCCACAGAAGATGCCTGTATGTTACTTTGTTTTCTGTCTTGTGTGTTCTTGCTCTAGTTCATGAGCTTTGCCCTGTAGTTCTGCTCTATAAGTCTCCTTGCCAGTGCAGGCTTCAGCATTGGCGTATGTTTTCTGAACAATTCCAAGAAAAATGAACTGCTGTTCAATTAAAAATTAATATATATTAATGCAAACATATACCCCTGCTGCTCATGGGTGCTACTAGAATCAGCCTGGGAACAGCTCTTTAGAAAATATGATTTAGGATATTTTTGATGTACCAAAGTTTTTTTATTTAAAAAAATTAAGACATTAAAAAATTAAACATGATGTTAATGATATGAAATAAAAAAATCTAAAGCAGAAACATGAGCCTGAGGACATGATGATGTCTCAGAATATGTCCTTCTTTATATTTGCTTTGTTTCCTGCAGATGTTTTTAAAAGAAGCGCTCTTACAATTTTGTTATTTTAGTTTCATGTTTTGAGTTGAAGAGAAGGTATGTATGGAAGCTATTGGGAACTGGGCAGTTTGATCTGATCCAACAAGTCACTAGTCATTTCAACATGAGTTTTCTTGTCAGTACTCAGGGACAATTAAAAAATAAATCAATAAATTCAATTTTGAGGAAGCTATCAGAGATGATTTGAGTAAGATGACAAAGCTTTAGGTATGAAAGCTTTAGGAACAATCTGCTTCTTGAAGTTACAATAGCAACTTGCCATCAGTCATTTATCAGACTGACTAAAAGCAAGCAAAGACTTTGAGCAAGTTAATAATTTCCCATTGCTGTTATACTAATCTATAAACATGCATATTATACTGCTAAACTTTAAAGCAATTTATTTGAGATTTAGACCTCAAACAGAACCACTTTCCAGGAGAAAATTACCTGCCTGTTTGACAGAGTTCCATATCCCCATACAGCAATTATTCTCATAGAGGAAAGAGAAGATGGAAAGAGAATTTTTTTTGGTGTCACATGCTCTGAATACAAGTGCTTAACATTGTGGTTTTTACTTTTGATGTGGGTTATTTCTTCTTCACTGCTTGAGAAGGATGTCTAAAAATACAGAGAGAATACAGGAAGAAAAAGATAATAAAGGTAGCATGCCCAGAAGTTTGTCCGTTTAATGCCACATATCTCAGTTGGTAACAAGAGATATTAACTCTGCTACAAATCTTTCCTTGCCTGAGGCCACCACAGCAACAACAGCACCACTAGCAAATCCATAGTCTTTTGAATGTAGCTGGGGGCCTTGCTGTCCTGTCAATGGATGGGGAATGAATAAAAATTCGTCTGCTTTCAAATGAATGCCCAGAGAGGGTACTTCAGTATCTAAATGTCTCATTTTGGTAATACAATCTCTAAATACAGTTTACACAAAGTCTAAGGGAACAACAGAATTTATCTCTTCTATTCCTGCATCCTTAATTAACGGATTTGATTATTTTTACCTGAATACCCCTGTATTTGGGTTGCTTCATTATACCAGGCAGATCTGGTTCTTGCCACACACATCTAGAGAGGCTGCTAATTCTGGGGACTTGTGTGGACCCTCCAAACTTCACAGTGGAGTTCACAGTAACATCTAACATATCACTGAGAAAGGGAATGGGAGTTCCTGTCATTTTAAGTGATGTAAATGAGAGCTTTCCTCGGTTTTGCTCAGACAACATCTGTGCAGGATGGAGAAAATGTTTTATATTCCAACTAGCAAACTGCTTCTCTATCTATGAAACACTGTGCCCCAACTTTGAGACAGTGGTCTAAGAAACCAACCATTATTAGGTTTTTATAAAGAAAACTCCTTACTTTTACTCTTTACTGAGGTACATTTGGGCTGGAATTCTTTCATTCTTTCGCTCTTACAAGTATGATGTGGATCTACTCAAAAAGGTTGGACCTCCTTTTGCTCAGAAAAATAGGACTACCTATTACAGAGGGAGCTATTATGTTAACAAGATCAAGAGTAAACAAAAAGCCATCAAGTCTCAGTAACACTGTAACTGGATCATGTAATGCACATGGCCAACAGCTCAGCCCAAATCACTCCAGTCAGTGTGAAATTCACCTCCTACCATGGCATGATGGTCACCAATCAGTGAATGTATAAGCATGTTCCTCTTCAGATGCAGCAAGGGTGAACACGGTGTCTTCTTTCTCACCCAGCCACGGCCAGATGCAGACCTCTAACTTGCTCAGCCAATACCACAGGATCCATGGGTTACACAGTTTTCTTTGGGAGGATCCATGGGTTACACAGTTTTCTTTGGGAAAACCCAACAGCGATGCGCTTTCTTTCAGAAAAGGGTGTGTAGGAAAAAGGAAATCGATCAAATTACCTGTCGCTGGCTTTCATTTTTTATCCTCAGCCTGCAGACAGGCTATAATTCCCTAGTGCCAGGCAAGTGATTCTAAGTGAGAAATGATGACAAAGGTGAAATGGTGTTTTTCTGAGATGGTCCCAGAATAAGCAAGCTGAGGATTTGAATACACAGACCTGGTTTTCCGTTCCAAATTGTAGAACCTCTCTCTGTTTTAATATGATACCCATAAAAAGCTTTCAAGACTGTGAGACAAAATAAACCCCAGAGCATGTCTACATAAAGGCGTTCAGCAAGAAGCGCTGAAATTTATTCAAATTAATTACAGTAGAGACCTCTGACTTTGAACTTCTAATTCACAACAGCAGTAAAAAAGATAATGGTGAAATGGGTTGTATTAAAGTGCAATGATGTGGAAAAAACCATTGAAATAATACAAATGAGGCTGCAGTGAGAAATGAAACGACAGTCTCATCCAAGCAATGACAGCAATATATAAGTAAATTATGTTACAGATAATTTACAAAATAACTTACATAGATGAAGATAAGCTGAATCTCATGTTGCTATTCCATTGTTAAATATCAGACTAAATATTCCTGGTCAGCACAGTATTATATGGAATAATAAAAAAAAGATCAGAGGATTTCTGTGTTGAAAAAGATGCCTGAAGTAAAACCCTGATCAGCATTTATATTGCAGTATTGCAAGAAACCTAAGTATTTATGAATTGTAAAGTGACACATTCAGCAGCATGAAGACTATAAATACATCTTTTACATTGATACATTATATCTACACACATATACATATCTACACACACACACATATATACACACAGCACATACATGCACATATATATGTGCATAAATATATGTGTGTGTATATACATGCATTAATTTGTGCTGACCATGGTCAGCTGCATTTTGATTGCTTCTGGGGTAGGGTTGCTTCTGCATCATTCTTAGGAGTGTTTGTCATTTAAGTTTTCTAATCTGCAGCCTCTAAAACATAAAATTCTGGCATAAAGAGAGAATTCAGGGTTCAGCCATCAGAGAATCTGATGATTAACAGCAGTTCCCGTTGACCTAATCTGCTGTGCTTAGTGCTTCTGAAAAGTTATGTTCTTCATGTCCCCATTATTTTTAAATAATACGGTGCATGAATCAGTTAAAAACCTGTTTTCAGATATGCAAAAATATTTGAGAGATGGACAGGAATGAATACAGTATTCTATACATGCACTTAGTTTTGTACTGTTTGTAAGGATGGTGTGCAAAGAACATCTGACTAACTGAAAATTTACAACATTGGCTTACATCATACCCTGAAAATGGCAAGTTTAGCATCACCCTTCCTTTAAAAAAATTTAAAATACTTATCTGTAGCATAAATCTGACTCTTCTCTATGATTTTTTTTCTCCTGTGCTCCCCTTTTATAGAAAAATTATGTCATTGGGGTTTTTTTCTCTTTCAATTAATCTGAAACAAACATTATAGACTAAAAATATGTTGGATTTCCAGCCCTCAAAAGTTTTTTTGAAGGAAGGCTCTTGACCCACAGTGCAGTTACAATAGTTTTCTCTGCCTGTAACTGCATGTTAATTGTGAGAGCTGAAAGTAACCATGCAATTACCATTTATTGAAAAATCGTTTAGGGAATAAGAATATTTGTGTTTTATTGTGCACCTGCATAATGAAAAAGATACCACTAAATTGCCAAGGCTATGTAAACACAGTGATCTTGGTAAAGAATTTGGTTGTGAGGCCAAAATACCTCAGAAAAGAGCTATTCCATTGCACACGTCATTAAACTGTTGGAAAGGATACAGTAATAGTTTCTTTTGATGTTGTTGTGGTCAGTGAATTGGTCATGTCTGCATCCCTGCCTCTAGGGAGCAGTGGAATATCCTGAAAACCCAAGAGAAAAGGGTGGACCAAACCTCATTCCTCATTGCCATAAGAGTCCCATTCACTGCATTGACCGAGGTATGTCCTTGGAGAAAGGGTTTCTTGGGGAGAAGAAATTGTAAACTTGGATTTATTTTCCTCATACCTATCCTGTACAGTGATTGCTATGCTATTAGTTTACAATGAGCATTTAGCATCAAACACATTTTGTTTGCTCACATTCAGATTCTGGCTGTTACAAAAAGATACAGTTCCGCAGAAACCTGATTGTGTGTCAAAGAGAAAACACGCTTTATGCTAACAGCTCTTCAGAGCAGAAACCTCTACAAAATCCTATTTCAAATCATTTAACTTTTATTTACAACTTCACATTCCATGCACTTTTCATTGGGATCTTCTGGGAGAACCTGCAAAAGTAACCACTAAAAATACTCAGAGATGGCAACACAGAACTGGTGGTTCTCCAGTGAAGTCCAATGTCCAGAACTCTGCAGCAAATGACAATCTCCAGATTTACCTTCCAGGGAGGTGGGATGAACATTTCATATTAGCCCTTAATGTCAGAGAAGCTGGTGCTACTGACATTGCAGCTATCACTGCAACTTGATGATGTGCTCAAAGTGCTGGAGGCAGTGCCTGATTCTGGGAAAGGAAAGGGAGAAAAATAAAATTATATAGTGCTTGTTTTTCATTACTTTCTTTGATAATATGAATCTTCAAAGAGGCAATTATCTCATTTAAAATAAATAGCCTACCAGAGCTGCTCAAAGATTGAGCTGATTTTGAGCTGCCTATGAGCATCAGCAGATTGTTTGCTGGAATCCAACCTTCTCTACTACTGCTCAGGTTCTTTACAAACCTAAAAAAACATACAAAAAAATTAGAAGTCAGATTGCTTCATTTGATGCCTTTGAAAGTTTTGCCCTAAACATCTGCCTTCTAAACACAGTTCTGCGTATAAAAATTTCCAAACACAGATCTGCGTACCAAAGTCCATCCTCCCCTTCACGAATCAGTTGAACTAGATCTCCACTTTTCACTGTAAATTCTTCAGAAACTCCTTTGTCATAATCAGTCACAACTGTATATTTACCAGGAGTCTAAATGCACACAGAGGAAAGAAAACAAATTATTTCTGTTGAGTACTTTAAGGTATGTTGCAGTTTTTGTTATATAATTATAGTACTTTTCTCTTTTTTCTCATGTACCTGCATGCTGAATATGGTGTAAATATACATACTGAGGCAGTAAAATTCTGCTGATTGATTACATGCAAATTCAATACATTAATTCTCATACCCTGAAAAACATTCAGCGAAATGTTCCCATTACAAGAATTGATTCATACGTCCACAGAAAATAAAACCAAAAGAAGAACAAAACCTGGCAAACCCGTGCCATGGTGTCTGTGTGGAAATCTATTGAAATGGCAGCTGAACATGTCCTTGCTGTACCATGGCACAGGCAGCCACGGCTCGCTGGGCTGCGGGTGTACAAAGGCACACACACAGACCTCCCCAAGGGACAAACTCGGGGCTGATTTAAGAGAAGGGGTTCTTCTCCATTGCCCTGGGAATTTTGCCCAGCTGAGCATTTCAAGGCAGACACTTTGCCTCCTGCCATCTTTGAAAGCATTCCTGTATCCTGCCACACACACTGTACTGGTATCACTGCTTAGCTCCATAGGAAAGCATTTCTGGTTACCAGCTTCATCTCACTTCCCCCTCCTCCTCCTTCTTCCTCCGCATCCGATGAATTCAGCGGTTCTTCAGCACTAGACCAGCCGTCATTTTCTTCGGATGCATCAAGAGAATGGGATGGTTTGGCCCAGCCTTGGGGAAGGAACAGCCAACAGTTAACTTTGCAGCAGCGAGTCACTGACTGGGAGAAACATTCTCCCCACTGAAAAGCTTGTAAGTGATCAACATAAACAGGAGAAAAACTGTGCACAGGGAGGTTATTGCAGTCACTGGGAGAAATTCACTGCTGGCAAAAGTTGGCCTGTTTCCATCTGAGTAAGTGGAGTTGTGGCAATGCATGGCAGTGAATTTAGCCCTTTGGATTTATATAAAGGGAAATGAATGGAGAGAATGCAAATTTCCAACTGAAAAGCAAATATATAAAAAAATATTTGTATAATAAATATAAATTATACAAAGATGAATGATGGATACTCTGTTTTCTTGGGAGGAAGCAGAAGACATGAACATACACGTTTTGGGAATAGGTTAAACACACAGGGTTGTTACCCAAAGTGGCCTAACCAGCTTGCTGGAATAAGGGATGGATGAGCATTGCCTCCTTCACACTGTTTAGCACTGTCAAAATATTCCACACAAGCTACAAACACTCTGTACTTCACCTGACAAGGCAGCCCATTATTTAAGAGTATTCAGGCTGACACAAGAATACTTAAGCACTCTGACCTATCTTGGTGTTAAGTCACTGCACTAAACACCACCACAACAACAACAACCTCCTGCCCATCATTTACTGCTTTTTCTCTCTCAGGGTGAAGCATTTAATTTATTCATAAAGCTGAATCATATCCAGAGTGCTTCCTCTTCCAAATAGAACTACATTAAGTTTTATTAGTGGGATGCTTTACACCAAGTTCAGCAGCTGCTAATAAATGTGTTGAGCTTATAATGAAAAAAAGTAATAATAAAAGAGACAAGTATTTTTAAGCAAGCTTTTGTTTCAAGCCAAATAGTAACAACAGTGAAACTCAATGAAAAGAATGAAAGGAAGAACAAATCTCCCATTTTATATAACTATTAGTTAAATTGAAAAAGCACCAGCATTTTTGCTTTGCACTGTTCCTGAGGCATTTGTTGCACAGCTGGTCATGCCAGTGCATTAAGAAAAACCTGAGCATCATCAGAGTAAAGCCAAAGAAATCACAAAAAGGGATCACACCCAGAGCACACCAAACGGAGTGGAACTTTTACCTTGCCTATGCTGCTGAGTGACCTGCACAAGATTAGAAGTACTGACCCATTTGGCCCTGTCCAGGGTTAAGAATGAACTTCCATCTGTGAAGAAACTGAGTAATAAATTTCTGCTGTATTCCGTGAAAATTTCCTTGGAATCTTACATCTTGTAGTTGTCTTGCTGGACACAGCTGAAACCATTTCTCTTATTTCTAAGTTAAGAACAATGCAACAAAAGAAAACTTGGTTTCTCCTAATTGTTCCAAGCTCTCATTAGAAACAGAACCAATGAGTTGCACAAAAGAAAAAGAAAGTGAAATCACTCTAAATGCCTGTAATCTCATACTCACTGGCCTGCTCATCTGGTACATTTTGGGGAACAGCTGTTGTTTCTCAGCCTCTTTCTTTTCTTACATTGTGCTGATGTGCTAAGAGCAGATTGGCCTGATCCTGCTATACCAACAGTACTACTCCTCCTCATACAAACTGGCACTCTACAATTAACAAGTCTGTCTAGAAGCCCATCTCATCGTGGGAAGGAAAGTGGTCATTATGGTAGTGTTCATCTTAGTAAACTATGGGCACCCAAACTATGCATGCACATTCAATCTGTGTGTGTGTATTCTGCAGGGTGGGATTACATCAGAGCTCCCCATAAAGGCAGAAAAGGTTAGAAAAGGGCAGGCAGTCTTGAGAAAAGACAAGGTTATTCAGAAAGGAGTTTAGATATAACGATGCCAGGAAAACTAAGAATTCCTTAACTGCTTCCCTTCAGAAATAATCTCACAGGTTTCTTCAAAGAGCTATGACCTGCCTGCAACATGTAATTCTGACACTAATTCATATTTCTTGAGCTCACTTCAGCATAAATCAAAGCAATACAGCAGTGGAAGGAAATGAATGGGGGCCATGTGCTCTGCACTGGGGCGCTGTGACCGTCACCTGGCCCAGTTTCATCCTGAAATGCCCAGGTCAGCTCCCTGACTATCCCTTTTTGAGTTGGGGAAAGGGAAGAGTTAAAGTGTCAGAAAAGATATTTGAAGGTGCAAGACAGAAGG
This sequence comes from Orthonyx spaldingii, assembly GCA_013397795.1. NCBI lineage: Eukaryota > Metazoa > Chordata > Aves > Passeriformes > Orthonychidae > Orthonyx > Orthonyx spaldingii. Next base: position 18,039 of record VZTJ01003951.1, read on the forward strand.
AGCAGTTAGTAGGTGTTTTAAACTAATTTACTTGGTTTAGCAGTTTCATAAAGTAAGATGCTTCTGGGACAGAACAGCAAATCAGATAAGCCTGTTCCAAGGACACAATAATTTTACTGTAAATCAGCAATGATCGAGGACTCTCTTCCTTGGAAAATTCCAGCACCTGAGGAAAAGGCCATAAAACACCCTATTCTTTCAGAAATTTTTGGGCCCTCAGGATTTCCATGGTATCTGGAGATCTCAGAGTTTTGCCTGCTACCTGCAGAAAAATAATCTTGTAACTCTCCTATCCACCCTTGTGGAGTTTCTGCACGTGTCTAGCCCAGGATTACATTGCCTACTGCTCAGACAAGGTGAACGGTGTTGCAGTTTTCCAGCACAGCAGCTGAGCTTGCACCATTTCCACAGAGGAGAGAAAGACCAGAAACCTGGAGAGGAGGCTGATGGTAGGGCTTGAAACAGCTCCACCTTTAGACTAATATTTTCTAAAGAAGTCAGGAAGAGAGGGACTGCATTCCATGTGCTCTCTACTACTCTAGTTAATTAGCCCTAGGGATTTATACTCAAACCTTCACTAACAGCCCTGCTGGTTAGAAATGTTTAATTGAAATGCTTTTCTATTCTCTGCTTAGCTGTGAGTTGGAAGGATGGGAGGCAAACAGCTGCAAGGAGTTCAGTTAAGTCATCTGGGGTTCACAGGGTGGTAAAAGTTACCTACTATCTCCCAAAGAAAGATGTAACAGGGCTATGACTGCACTAATAAATGCAGATCTAAACTGGAAATTCCATATGACAGTGATCTGAGTTTTGGAGGTTTTTTTGCTTTTTTAGAAGTTAAATCCTCTCCACAAAGGGCACAGTGACAGAAAGATTCTAACACATGAAAAACCATGGTCACAGAGCAGCTGGACAACCCTGTAATTCCATTAAACACCCAGTTTCTGGCTATTTCTTCAGCAACAGATCTCTTTCCCACTGTCTTCTAAAAACTAGTTACTTAATATGCTACTTTATTTAAAACCAAAGTAAAACTTCAACCAGTTGTGCTATCAAAAACAGTATATACAGATCCACTTGGAAAAACACAGCTGATGTCAATACTCTGCACACAACAGCATCATACAGGTATTCCCAGCACTCTGGTGTAACATACTACATGAGGGATGTGTGGGTACTTGTGGAGTACAAGATGTGGCATCACTGTACCTCTTAAACCCAAAGGAGTTGGGTCACTCACTACTTCGTGCCGTTTGGCTTTTTTGTCAGGACTGGTAGGAGAAGCTGCAGGAGGATGAATAGGTAAAAAACAGAAAAGAGATATTGAAGAACTGGAAAAAAGAGAATAGGTGGATTGCATGCTAAATACCTTTGAGTTTACACTGGAAAACAAGTGGATTTCTGTAATCTAATTTTAGCTGTCACTGGTGCACGGCGGCAGAATTATTTACAAGTAGTTATTTGAAGATAAATTGACAAATTTATTTTATAGAAATAGATGAAAATATATGTAAATTTTTCTAAATTAACTAGACATCAACTGAATACAATTAACTTCAATTTCAGACAAACATTACCAAATTAAGCAATCATTTTAATGTAAATCTAGTGCTACAGCAATACCTGGTCCTGTAAGAAGGATCATTGGCAATGTCTGGCTTTTAGCAGAAGGAGTTGGAGTTTCTGTCAAGGCAAGCATGGGACATTAGTGCTCACCTCATTAGCATTAGATACACAACCCTAGAGTCTCTCCAGAAAGAACTCAAAGGTAATTGGGTTTTAAACAAGCATTCTGGAAAGATGCTTGGGAGGAAGAAAATACCATGCTGTTGAACAAGTGCCATCATCTTAATGCAATTCAGATTGTTCAAAGACAGCTCTTCAAAGCAAGAAGTGACTGTACCAGTGTGATTACTTGGCAGGAGGAAGCAAGAAAGGTCTCAAACTCTTATTGCCTGTTTTAGAAAAAAAGAGGCAAAGACCATTTCTGGAAGAATAGGGAAACTCTTACTTATTTTTCTATCCAGCAAAACAACGTCAGACACATTCTGCTGTAGTTATTTATGCTTTGAGAGTTTTGTTAGCAAGGATGCCAATACAAAAATCCTCTATAAAACCTTCACAGAATCACCTTGATTCCTTTTTGCCAAGTACAAGTGCATTTGGGGCAGATCCACTGAAGCTAGAAGCAGGCCAGGTGTCTGGTCAGAAGACAACTTCCTTCCTCTAGTTTTTCTACAGGAATGGGGCACTATAAACTCCATCCTTAACCTTGACAGTGAGATTGGAGGCATTGGAAACCACACTCCTTCCCTTGCATCTCCACAGCCCCGCTTTTCCTAGCTGTATCTCCCCCTCCCACTCTGGAGCTGGTTTCCCTGGAAATCTCCCTGTCAGAGGAAACGACTAAGGAACCTAGCTTGACCTTGGAAGAACAAGCTAGTGTGTACACTGAAAACCTACCACACTACACAGACACACACACAAAGTAATGCCTCAATTACAGCCTTACAGAGTAAACAGTCTAGCCTTTTTTTAAAATTACCTTTCTGACTTTTGAGGTTAGTAAAGCCCTGCAGCGTAAAGCGCTTTTTTGACAGTACAGAGCATTCTGAGGTAGACCTAGTGTTGTCTACAAAGGAAGAGACACAGAAAGAAAAGGGAGAAGGCCATGGAAAGATCAAGGCAAAAAGTCATTCACAGCTGTGCCAGGGAACCTGCATGTTAGGATGAGAAAGGACAACTGAAAGTCCAGGTACAACACAAGTGGATGGTTGTTTTTGCTGTGCAAGGGCTTATACTGCCACTAGTTCAATGAATAATTTCCCTGATGGGGAAAAAACTAAAGAGAAAAAACAAAACAAAAAACCCCCTCTTTAGATCAGGTAATGCCAAGAAATTTTTTCAGAGAAAGAAAACCCTGAGAAGCTGGGCAGCTCTAAGAGAAGACCTACTGCAGACTTCAGCCTCGCAACAAGTAGTTCCCACCTGCTTTTGGCTACCATCCATTCAAGATGGCTTTGGGCCTGTCCACACCACACACTGGAATGCAGAAATGAACCCCAAGTAAGGGCAGATGGGACCAGCATGCAGGTGCAGCGTGTGCAGCACTTTGTGGGTGGGCTGCCTTGGGGCTGAAAGCAGCAAAGCCCTCCTCGTTCAGGAGTGCTGCTGCCTCCTGCACTACCGTGGCTACTCTGCTGGTGGATCTGCCTGTGCATCTGCAGTGCAGGCATGCTCCTTGCAATTAAAGACCACAACATGTATGGGCAAACTCACCTTTGCCTTTCTCAGGGTACTTTGGTGCTACTGTAGTGCCACAACCTTCTAGACTTGTGAGATCAGCCTTTTTCTCCTCCATTTTTTTGGTATTTCTGATGTGGTTTTTTGAAGGACTGTTTATTGGAAGAAAATGAAGACAATCAATCCAGTCACAGGCTTTTACATACAGATATATAGGCTGAAAACCATTTATTTGTTACTTCCCAGATCACAGCTTCCAGAACTGAAGAGGTCATTGATGCTTGGCATTTAAAGACCAAGAGAACATACAAATGAGAAATATCTCTCCTAACTAACTGCAATCACATGTACTATGGCAGTAGGAGCTACTGGAAAGATGGCTCAGGACAACTTCCACTCACAGCTAACAGGTTCCTCCTGAATGTACTAGGAAAGAAAAGAAGAAAGATAAAGGAATAAACTCTGCCTCTTAGAAGCTCTTAGTAGAGGAACAAATGAGGGACCTTGCAGTGGATTCCAATCACAACTCCATTTGGGAATGGAATAGAGAAAGACACACCGCAAATATGACGTATCTGGGAAATTCTCCCTGAGCAATAATCAGATGCATAAAAGATGCAGGGCAGAGAGCTACCAATACGTATTTCAGCACACAACATATGGATATGAGCACATGGGCTTCTGGATAGATACACATACATATATGAAAAACTAGAGTGAGTAGCAGAGAACCGAAGAGGGGTGTCAGGCAAGGGCAGAAGAACAGATGGGAACAGAAGAATATATAGGTTGGTATGGTGAATGATGGAAAAAAAGAAAAACTTCACCCAGAAACTGGAACACTGGAGGAAAAAGAAAAACACATTACTTAGGTTAAAAAAAGGGTAAATTGGAGTAAAAGAACAAGGGACAGAGAAAAGATACTGCTGTGAAAAAGACGAAAAGGAAGGTAACATGACATTGGGTAAAGAGGAAGTTAATCCAGGTAAAGGAAAAGAACAGTGAAAGAAGAAAAAGGCTGTTCCATAAAACTCTCTTATCTGGAGTGTAACATACATCATTAGCTGTTCAACAAGTTGACACATAATACCACCAGGATTTTGGCTGGTGAAGAAAATCACATTTCTGTGGCATTCTCTATCAACTGGCAAAGCCCATGCCACTGCTGCTCAGTTTAACAGTTCTGGAGATGTATAAACTCCAAGCTTTACAGGTTTATAGTAGGACAAGAACTAAACCAAAACCTTAAAACACAAGGACCAGTATTAAGGGGTAGGAGCAATGATGAGCTGCAAACGAGATGTATTAGTGTATTTACAAGATGGCCAGGCTGATTTGACAACATACTTACCTTGCACAAGATGATGCTGGTAGTGGTAGAGGTAAACTCTGTGTTTGTTCTAGTGTCCTGTGCTGACTAGCTTCTGTAATGGAGGAAAGAAAAATAACTATCAAAATTGATTTGTGTACTACACAGGGAAGATCTACAGGGCAGGATTTGAAGATCAAAGAGAAAATAGATTTAAAAAATTTGAAAAAAAAATATCTCTGAAGTATTTTACCTCTGCATGCCTGCAGTTGACTTGTCAGCACTTTTCTTATTTCATTTACCCAAGTAGCTTTAACTTCAGGAGTTGGTGCCTACTCAAAAATAAATACAATCAGCCATCAAGCACAGGACAGTCATCACAGAAATAGCTGCATGCCAAAACATAGCCTCAGAGGAATCCTTCAAGAGGGGCAAAGCTCCCTCTCCAGTCCTTCCGTGAACAGAAACTGGTTGTAGCAACTGGAACCTGCTGAGGCAGAGGCTATGCATGTGCTACAGTGAAACCCCAACTCTCAAGCCATCCATTACCCCAGTGACAGCTATAGTAATGGTGTATACAATATTGTCTATGGATATTTTAAGACAGGATTATTTTTTCCCCCAGAAGACTCTTCCATTGAAATCTGATTTAGATTTTCTTTTTTTCCCCTACATTTCCTCATCACACTCCACACTCTATTAGTGATATACCACAGGAAAAAGCCTCCAAAGCTTCTTAGGGTTAGACTCCTGCTCTCCCTCTTTTTTTTTTTTTTTCTCCTTGAATATAGTGTCAAGTAATTTACCTGTATAATGTAAACTTCTTCCCTCGCATTATACCAGATTTCAAATTTTTTTGCATCACCTTTCACATTTTCTGTTATTCCAACTGCAGCCATCTGGAAGTAAAGAGAATAGAAGCTGACCTACTGCATTGCAACTATGTTAAAAACAGAAGCAGGCAGCTACTGGTATTCTTTGGTACATTATTTCTGAAAAGGAAAACCCCATCTGGCTTCTTGCACAAGGAATAGAATAGCTAACAAGATGGGATCTGGATGTTGGACACAAGAGATTTAATGCTTTGTATCAGACTGGCTACTTTGGAAGGAACAAGGGTTTAGGTAAATTACATTGAGACTGACCTGTAAAATGTCACTTTTAAAATCCAGACCACCAAATCCTACATGTTTTTTACATTACTTTGCTCTATGTTTTCTGTGTGATTAATGCAACTACCATTCAGCTGGACAGAAAGCAACACAAAATAACTCAGACCTGCAGCACCAGTCAGGTTTGTCTGCAAGAGTGAAGCTCCCAGTACAGTGCTCCAACACAGGTTTGCAGAGATAAAACTAGAATGTTGTATTACTACAGGCTAAGCCCTCAGTACCTTGACTATCAGGACTGATCAGTGTCTTACATTTAAGGAGTGTTTGTAGCTATAAGAAGGTGCTTTCTCATATCCCTCTCCATTTTCTTCTCGCTTCTTGCAGAACAGCACTGCTTTCTCGTGGAGGAAGAGGTGTCGCTGCATTGGCTTGAAGCGTGCCAAATCTTTCACCTTTGTGTGACCTTTTTTATGATCGGTCCAGACATTGAAGGATCCCTGCATTAAAAGCTTGCCCAGCTCATTCAGGTTTCCCTGGAACAAAAAACCAGTGATATTTGTAACTACAAAGAGATAACATCAAATTAAAATATAAACTCTGAACAGGTCTTTACAAGTCTGTTATTCCCAATAATCTCTCATATCAGTGTTTATGTTGGATTTGGAAATGCAATAAAAATTAAGTCAGTGCTGAATTTTTACATACAATTTTCACTGGCCAACACTCTTCAGGCAGGATTTTACAGTCAAGAGTACCAGTAGTAGAGACACAGAGAACTAGGCATACAGAGAGGGAAGCACTATACATATGCTTAGTTGTTTGGTTTTTTCCTGCAAACTCTGCTCCAAATCTGCTTATGTATTGTTTTGGGTTTTGCTATCTTTTTGGGAACTGAAAATTTTGGGTGTAGTTTTACACATAGATATAAAAACTTAGTAGCAACTCCTATTTGGTTGTAGCCTAAACTAGACTCTTCATGACAGTTTTCAGTTTCTCACTCACAGTCAAGAAGATCAAACAAAAAAAACCTTACATAGACAGAGCAAAATATTAGTCATTGAAAAACGTCAAGAGTATAAAGAGATCCCATTTCCATTCTTTTCATTACACAATTAAGTTTAAAGGTATGTTTTGTAAAACACTCTTCTCATTATTAGTACACAGTATAGGGTATGCCTGTACATATATCTTAAAAAAAAAAAAAAAAAAGAGAAAAGAAAGTTAAAAGTAAGCAAAAATACTGCTACTCACGTCATAGCCTGTAATGGCTATCTGGTGCATAGAATCATTAACAGCTTTAAGAATGCCCAGTATAGAAGTCAGTGCTTCCTGAAGATCTTCAGCACCTTCACAGTTCTTACTGTACTTCAGCATTTCCTGAGTGCAAGGGAATGACAACACACTTACTTAGCTTTGAAACAGTAGCAACTAGAATTGTTCAAATTTTAACACTGAATTTTAGGCAGGGCGGTTGGAACGAGATGATCTTTAAGGTCGCTTCCAACCCAAACCATTCTATGATTCTGTGATTCTGATTTTAAAGTTAGCAAAGGAAAGCTTTATACTCTATAGATAGTTCAATATTGGCTGGAACTCAATAGACCCTAAAGATTTACTTCTCATCTCTATTGCTAATTAGCCAAATATATTTTGTTCATCTAGAGGTTTTGCAAGCTGTATGTAAGAATTTTACAACACTAACGCTGCAAATATTTTTTCGTCACAATTGCAAAAACCACAAAAACCAAACCAAACCAACAACCCTCAAACAAAAAGATAGGTTTCTTTTCATTTGTTACTTTTTAGAAGTAAACAAATTCAAAACATAGTCAGATTTAATTTACTCTTTTAATTATGGCAAGGCCTGGCATGCTAGCAACAGATTTAAACTTACTGCATCGAGTATTGTCTATACATTTAAAAAGGAATCCCTTCTCTAAAGGGATTATTGGTGAAGCAGCATCTTCCAATTTGATATAGATAAACACAGCTGCAAGTTCATGTGGAACTCCTCAGACTTCATAGTTTGAAAATAAGCATTTACTCATGGATTGTAGGAAGTGAAGACATTTTAAGTCAAAAACCTTTATAATTCTCCTCTCTTTACACAAGCCTAATACAATTAATTCTTTAAAGGCTGTTAACAGCTCAGTTTTAACTCGAGTAAATCTGGTTCGAGGTAAATTTTTAAGCTACTATTAAATACAATTACTGTAACATGTCTTTGTGAGAAATATTTCTTAGTTCAAGCATGGCAAAATGATATATTAATTTAAATAAATTTATGGTAGTATATTGCTTTCATTTTGCTCTCTCAGTATAGCATATTTGAGTGAATCACAACAGCATCCTTTGTACAAACACCATACAGTGCTCTCTGTCAAGTGCATTTCCTAGAGCCCAGCAAGGTAAGTTTCTGCAATATAGGTGGGGTGACAATAACTGAAGAGTAACAAGTACTTCAGATACTCAGTCTTCTTAGTTTCAAAGTTTTTTTGGACCTTCTGTTTTCCTCTCATCAACTTTTCACCTTCTTTTCAGCAGAAATCTAAGGGCAAAAGTAGTTACACAAGATGTCTCTGTGTAACAGTTGCTTATTAGAAGTTTTTTGACTGAAAGAGAACAAAACTGAGCTGAAAACTGATGGACTGGGATTTGTGTGTTTTCATTTATACATCTGGTCACTAACTTTTAGGTTTCTCTCCAGCAGGCTGAGAGAAGCAACATTTAAAACAACAAAAGCACAAAATGGGTTTAGCATTATAGTTTAGTAATACATACCTTTAGCAATAATTGGTATTTGGTTATTCTTTGAACGGGTTTCAGCAAGTATGAGTCCAAACTCAGCTTGTGGTCGAGTTTCCTTTGACATTCCTGTAATCAGTGTTGGTTTTCATCAGGACACTAATTTGTGCTATTTGTTCTTGAGAAGATTCAGTAAAAATAAACCAAACAAAAAACCCCAGACCCAAACAAAACCAAAGCCACCATTATTTCAGGGATTCCAGCAAGCATACCTGGAAGAATATAGAGTCTGAAAACTGCCTCCACAAACTTTCAGATCGAGGTTTATTTTGACAGTATTTTTCATAAATCTGGAAGTCTTCCATCTGGAATTGGGGAGACAAGCAAAAAGTTTGCAAATAGCTGTGACTTTAATAGACAAAGTCCATAATAAATTTTTTTGTTTTCAATAATGCTATGAAAAAAACCATCAACAACAAAAATTGAATAATTGTTTTTTGATTGGGATGCCTCAAGGAATTGCAAAATCACTGATTTTGTAATGGCTACTAATTTGGGAATTGCAAGATAAAATATTCCTGTTAATTTTTGCTTCAGTTGAATGTTAAACACCTTATGAAGAAGCACATGTTATATTTACAAATGTATTTCTACTAAAATATGAAAAATATCTCTCTGAGTGCCCAGCCATGAGACCCACTGTGCAGCTTTTTAAAAAGACTTTGTCCTTTTTCTTTATTTTCATTTCACAAATGTGTTTTTCACTGGGAATCGTACTAAGGTAAACCAAGCAGTTTGTTCCCCCTTATTACTTCAGAAATTAAATAGCATGACTTCAGCACTTGTTGAAAGCAAAAGAAAATAAAGACTGTTGAAAATGTTGTGTTGAAAACCACAGATATAAAGGAAAGACCAGGCAGGAAATCAACAGGCACAGAAGTACCTCCATCCCTCAGTTATAGGAAACAGCATCTCCATGGATGTAGCCAGTAAACAGAAGGGGAAGGGATAACTCCTGCCAGGAGCTTTAGAGCATCAATAGGCAGCAACAACAGGAGACTGATTTCCAGACATGCGTTCTTATTTAGCCTTTAGTATCCTACAGGTGAGACTCATTGCTTAGTACATCCCCGATTAAAAAAGTTAAATTTTGTCATAGCTTTCTATTTTCAGATAAAAATGTTTTGGACTTACTCTGTTGAGGTGTACTCTAAAGAAACCAGAAAAGAACAACAACAACAATCCAATAAAGAAATCTAAACTAAGTAAACCAACCATTTATAGTGATGTGAAACAACGTAGTGCATGACTCCTCTTCATGCCTTCCTAACTGCCATTTTAAAAAAGCAGTTTTCTTTCAATGAGGTAGTAGCTTTTTTTAACAAAATTAATTGTGCTGCACAGGGGAAAATAACTCTCAAATAACATCTACATTCTCAACCTATTACATGCTCAGGACAAACAAAGGGGATGTGGTGGTAATTACTACTCGAGAATCACTCTCACGTGTTGCTGTCCTAAAGAGGTTTGTGAATGAAGTGCCAGCAAAAGGCGACACGTACCTGATCCAGAAAGCACCGTCCTACTAGTTCTGGGTATTCTACATAGGTTTCTAGTTCTCTCAAGAATATTCTATGAGGAAGAGAATTTTCTTAGAGCATACATTAAATAAAGTTGTCATAATGTTCACAGTCTTGCAATTAGTTTTCTAACCTTTTGGAAACAGAGTTGTAATGCTACAAAACTAGATGTAATTCTTCCAGATCATGTACTTTAAAAGGGATAGCAAATTAAAACAAATATTCTGACCAATTTCTTTTAGCTTACTGTTGCTGCAACTGGAATCAAATATAGGGTTGGGGAAGGAAGAGGGATTTCATTTCCCTTCCTTATGTATTCAACATCAGGATTTGTACAGTTTTAAGTGTTTGGGTTTTGCATCCAAATACTACCAAACACCACAAACCAAACAACCCAAAAAAACCTTCCCAAAACTAAAAATAAACCCACAAACAAAACCAAAAAAAACCCCAAAACCCCCCAAAAACAGTGGCAAAACTTTCATTCTTGTTTTGCCTGAATAAGAAACAACTACTTAATATGCTTAACTTCCCCTCAAAATCAATTTCTCTTTCCTATGAATTTAAATATTATCCTGTGAAGAAATATCTCTCTAGCAGCAAGGATTCAGACTTCAGAGAGGTCACTCAATATATAAAAATTTTAATATACATAAATATATATGTTTTTTATATATTAATTTAATATATTACTTAATATATCTATAGAAATATACAATTAATCACGCCCAATCAGATGTAAGAGTTGAGAATTTGTGGTTTAGAACCATAATTCACTTTCTATGGCGAAAGTAATAATAATAAAAAAGAAACCCAAATAAAACCTATTTTAATTATCTTGTAACCAGATCCAAATATCTTGCTTCAGATAGACGACCACAAAGCAAAATTCTACCTGTGTACTGCAAAGATGCAGTTTCACACAGCTTTGCTCATCTTTTATAGATATTTTGCTTTTCCTGTTCTATGCAATACAGTGTTGACATGCCAGATAGACAAGTAGAACTCAGTAAGGATCTTTTAGCAAACTAAAGCAGATTAAATTAAAAAGGAAAGAATCTGATCCAAATGCTGTTCTTAGAACTGAATGCAAATCCTCACCTGTTGTGAAAGTGATAAATTTCTTCCATATTCCCAAACAAGATATCCTTCTTATTTTGCAGTTCTGGTGAAATGAGATGAGCCATTAAGGGGTTGTCCATCTCTGCAGCATAACCCTGCAACACAGGAGAGAGGCACAATGACTATCTCCCTTTACTTGCAGTACTTCTTTCTCTAACAAGACAGTCTGCCTTCAGGCTGACAGACAAGAAAGAGCTCAGTATTAATCATGAAAGAAGCATACAAATTCTGTTTTTCCATCACCCCATTCAGACATGCAAGAGTCTTTAGAAAGATGCTTGAGTCATTCCTGCAATTCTAGATAAGTAAGGATGAAACAAAGTTTGCAATCATTTTCACCAACTAAAGGCTCTGCATTCCCACACTGCTTACAAATTACAGCCCATACTATTTTTGTTAAGACTTCACACATCTGAACTTAGAGCCACAATTCCAGTATGCACACAAACCTTCATGCCTGTCTTAGCCATTATTAGGAAGGAATAAGATGACTGTAGTTATTTCTGTAGGTAACAGAAACCATTAAGCTGAAAATTCTGTTCAGGGCACTTCCATTTGCGTTGGTCTCAAAAGGAGAAGCTTTAGATTCCGACATGTTCCACTTGTCATATAAGCCCACATTCCCTTCTCTGTTTATCTGGCACAGATAAGGACACGGGTGGCTTTAGCCTAGGACTGTCCCCTCTAGTCCTGAAGTCACTAATCTGCATTCTCTCAAAACACTGAAACACCCTAAACAAACAAAACACTCCCAACAAATCAACCAGAAAAACAGCAGGAATTATCTAGCACCTGCATTATAAGCAGATTTTTAAATATAAATAGATTTCTTAACATACATGCATTGAAGGAGATGATCCTATCTACTGTAGATCTGGATTAGATTTCTCTCTCTTGTGTTTTTTTGGGCTTTTTAAAAATCTTTTTTAAACACAAGGTGATCCTTGCATTAGTCACATTGATTATAATAAATGACACCAAATTATACCAAACGAAATAATTAAAAGAAAATATAAGCAAAAGTGCACCTACAAGTAAGATTTTCAACTTCAAAGCATGATCCAAACTACAAAAAGTAGAAGAACTAGCTGGTAAAATCAGCTAACCTGAAGAATTCAAGCATTCAGATTGGACAATATTAATTTTTTTTAGCAGAATCCAGAATCATCTCTTTTAAAGTCTGGGTATTTTTTCCTCAAACACCAGGAAAAAAAAAAATGAAAAGAAAAAACCCCAGTGGTATAGGCAAAGATTATGGAGCTCATCAATAGTTAAATATTGGTTCCTTCCCATATTTCTCCCACCCCCAAGCAGGAAAATGCAGAGTGTGAAAGACAGAGGGTGGAATAAATAAATTAATAAAAATTGTACAGCCTTAAAAATTATAAAAATAATTTACATGAAATGGAGTTAAAATTTTTTAACAGGGAAAGGTCTACTGCAGTCACCATGTAGTTTAGATGAAGAGCTGCACAAAGAGAACGATTTTGACTTTAAGTCAAGATGATATTGAACATAGCAGCACAGCCAGTACTGGCATAAAGAAGGAGTATTGAAGTTAGCTGAGGTGAAAGGAAGCCTGACAGAGTTCATTACTTTCAAATTTTGAAGGAACAAAAGCATGAAATACATACATTGGCAAAAATTTTTTGTCATTTTATTTTCACTTTAGGCTGATGTATTTTTAAAATTTACTAAAAAATCCTTCATGTTTTACTACCTATGCAGTAGTTGTGTTTTAAGAAAAGAGAGGAAAAGCTGCTTAATGCAGCCACAGAGACTATTTAATCTTACTTTAAAAATGTTTAAGGCCTTGCTTAGTCCTTCATTTGAAAGCTGTTCTAAAAGCATCCAAGTAAATGGAAAAAAGGGTTGAATTCAATACCTAAAAATAGACTAGACTAGTATTCTTCTCCCAGTAAAGATTATTGAATTTCACAGACTAAAGTGGGATAATCATGGTTATTAATGAAAGAAAAATTATCCAGCTTGGATAAGCTATAGCAGTTTCCAAATAATCAATCTTGGGAAACTACATTGCTTTTTTTCTATTGGAATCCTTGGCAGACAGAAAATGCATGGCAAACAAATAGGACATAATAAGAGTAGACACTGTCTCTACAAAGGAGCACCAGGTTATTTTATATGGAAAATTGAAAGATTAATAGAAAGAATAGAAGAAACAAAGGAAAAGGGAGAACAGCCAGAACTGAGAACTAATAACTAGAATTACTCAAAAGCTGGAAGACTGCCACCGAACAATACCTCAGCGAGTATCTGATCCAGAATTACTGCTGGCACTCCCAATCACCTGAGTGCAAGCTAGAGGAATACCAAACTGCAAGGAGGCACAGAGAGGTGTGCCTGGCATGGTCAGAGTGCTGGAGTGTCTATCACACTGGCATAAAACCAAGACAGCTCGGCCTAGCAAGGCAGGGTTGCACTGCACTCCATGGAAAACAAGAGCAATACCACGGGAATAGAAAGACTCTGCAACAACCCTCCAGTAGCAGCAGTAGGGTCCAAAAAGCCTCCAACTATTCAAGTCTTGATTTCATGGATAGACCTGTACAGATAGCATTGCATACAAAATCAGAGAATAAAGTGATTTTTAAGGTCCCCTCCAGACTGACCTGGCTTTATGATCACATGTCAGAAGCGACCATCCCACTGTAATCAACACTTCCAGCACTTGGACTGAACACAGGATGTAAATGCTGTGGGAAGCTGAGCACAAACTAGCAAAACCAAGACCAGAGTCCAAAGCCCTCATACACCACTCTTACTTGAAGGTATGTACTCAGAAATTATCAGTCCTCGTCCATAAATTTAGACAGTTCCTACTTAAGCTTAACATTGATATGGACACCAAGAACATCCACCTGGCTCTACTCCAGTCTATCCTGATTAAAATTATTCTGCAACTTCATCATCCCCTGCAGTCAGATTGGGTTACAAGAAGATGACACATCCATAGTTGAAGGCTAAAACTTGAGGAAAAAAAGAATATTGCAGTGTATTTCTACAAGCAACTCAGTAGTGCTGCAATCGTGCTGCCACAAGTGTGGAGCAAAGGGAGTACCTTTCCTTCCTTGACAATTTCTAATGAGGATTTTATTACAATGAATTCTGTTCCCACAGTTGTACCAAAGACATGTGGAAGATCATCTAAAGATATGCAAAGAAAGATGTAAGAAACAAGTTTTCTCCTCTGACACGGGAGTCTCTTGATGCAGATTCACATTCCTGTGTGACACATGACCTTCCTGGAACTGACCCAAGACTCTGGAAAAAACTTCTGGAGGAATTAATGATCATTACAAAACTCACTATGATTCCACCTAAATACTAAGGCATATCTTATTTTCAACTTGTGTTTCCTAATACAAAATCCTAGTTGTATGACTAATTCTAGAAAAAAAGCATATATTGCTGCCTCTGTGAAAATATGATGAGAAAGGAAAAATATAATGACCACGTTGCTTGACAGAACAAACAGAGGCTTTACGGTGGTAAGGAAAGATAAGAGCATCCATGAAATGCACGAGATAAGGAGATTCACTAACAGCCACAGTGAAATTTAGTCTTTACCTCAAGAACACAGAGAAGTTCTTCCACATACGCTCGTTCAGTCTCGATAAGTTCATTCATTACATGCCTGTGGACAAAGAATGATAATTAAGGTAGGCCTATTCACTTATGCAAAGTAGTGAGGCAACATTAATTTTGTCTGTGTTTCTTCTTTACTTCAGACAATAAAATAACAATTTCCAGATAACGGAAAATGTGATATTCCATGGATATTCTTGTCAGCAGTTTATACATCCTTATAGAGAGATATGTATTTGTAAAACTTTTTAAAATTTTTGAAAATGTGTTTGAACAGAAAACAAGTCAAATCTAGCAGTTTAAGTGCTGTAGTAACCGAATTGAAGCAGTGGAGTGTTTTACCGTTGTATGTACAAAGTCTGGTTATACTGTGTTTGCAACTATTACGGGAGCTGGAGTGGGAGCTGCATAGGATTGAGAGATACAGACTTAAAGCTACATTGGTAATTTTAAATTAGAGGCATTTAGGGCATGCTTTAAATATCTTGATGCTTTAAGTTTAATTTCTGTAATGATCAAGCATTGAATCATACTTCCCTCCAAATTCCTTCCCTTGTGATTTTATGTGATGTAACAGAAGGTCATAACATTACAAAGACCATATAAGCAGCCAGTTTACAGGTAAAAATGCAAGATCTGCTATATGCATTGCAGGTGGTACTAAGTTATTTCTTTAATATAAGTGATGCTGTACAGTTTTTACACAAGTAACTTTTATCAAAACATGGACTAAAAAGAGTCCAATAAAAAGACTCAAATAAAAAGTCTCAAAGCATGGAGATCAAAACCTTCAGTAGATTTACAGGAGACTTATTACTCAAAACTGTATAATCTCTGAAATGAAAATATGAAGTTGTCCTGCCATAGCATCACCTCACTGCAGCAAAGGTAGAGTCTGGTACTACCCAAACTGTAAATAATGCTGTGAATCGGGTGAAATATCTTCCTCTGTGCACAGAGCATGGGCAATGCATTTCAAAAAGCATTGAGGGTTATTTCAGAGAAATATACTCGTTTTAGCAAATCCTTAGCCAAATTTAGGCTTTGCTGGAATCAAACCAGAGAAAACCCACACTTTTTCCTTATCAAACTATACTTACTGTCGTAACACAGCTAGGTTTTCTTCATCATCCATTGTAGATCCTCCTCTACTTTGATGGAGTTCAGTCATTTCACTCTAAAGAAGGAAACAAACAATGAGAAAAATAATCATGGCATCAGAGATGGGGGAAAAACACTTTAAAATACAGAGCTTTGTGCTCAGCTCTACTATTATGCCCTGTCACTGGAAAGACTGCACTCCACTAAAAGTGAAGGCAGTTTGCAAGAATGCTGTGAATAAAATTCAAGTCAGCCTGAAGGTCTTGAAGCACACAACACTTGAACACGGGAAGTTCTCCATCAGAGGCCAGTTTAGAAAAGATGGTGGTTCAAAGCCCCTTTTCTAAGAAGACATCAGAGAACCAGCATAATCTTGTACCAACACAAGCATTAATCTGTTTTGCAAGCTAAAAATAAGGTACTGTGCTAACTTTCTGGTTACTTCTTTACCTGACACAGAAATAAACTCTTAAAATACTGTAATGGCTAAACCTAACTATGGCTTGCTGAAAAAAGAGAGGGGTTCTGCTTTCAACCCTCCTTGAACTACCCCTTTTCCCCAAATGTTGTTCATCCCTGATCATGTGGTCCTGCCTTCCTCCTTGCATTGTCTTTTGCTGAACCTTTGCTGAGTTGATTCAACTCTCTAAAACAGTGAGAAACTACTTGTTTCTGTTGCTGCTGTCAGGATACTTCCCTTGCCAGAGGCAGGGCAGGAAGACCATCCCCACTTGGAAATGGCAATCCATTAGGTCAGGTGAAGCTGTCCTGAAGCCAATGATAACTACTTCTTCACTGTCAATGGTTTTAAGAGTACCCAACTACTACTAGCAAATAAAAAATGTTTCCTGACTTAATATTTTGCTGCCCCTAACATTTTTCCTAATATTGGCAACTATTTACTTTATCTTCCCTCATTACCAGCCCAGTAACAAAGCAGCCTCTGTTTAAACCACATGACTGTTTCACCAGCGTTACTTCAATTGGGACAATGCCATCACGTTTTCAGTGGGATTCCCTCGTTCTTATTGAGAGTTCCTGAATATTCTGTTGTACTATGACTTTTTCAAGTAGTACATGCATGAAAAATGCAAAGTAAAACAAATACCTTTCCTTTTCTGTAGTTTACCCTCCGAAGCGCGCTGCTTTCTGAGTTGGACACGTGTTCTCTTTGAAGGCCTAAACATGTAAACCAAAATCAAACAGAAGTTAGAACTTGATCAGATTGGACACCGATGTTTGTGCAACCACAAATTAAGGCTGGAAGTTTCTTTAAGTTGCTCAGCATAGCACAAAAAATTAAAGGCTAATACAGTTACTTACCTGGAGAGGTACAAGGAGATTTTACAAATGCTTCGGGTCTTGGAGCAACTGGCTGAACAGGACGTGTCTGCTTAGCTGCCAGTTTCTTAAGACTTACTTGCCGCTTTTGAAACATTTCTTCCATACTTTCTTGCTTCTGGAAAACCTTCTGCACATGCTCCTACCGTTGCCATGGAAATAAAAACCAACTTAAATTAAAAAAAAAAATTTAAATAGTTTATTATAATTTTTAAATTCCTGTTAGAGACCTACCAACAAACTACCTTGACATCTACAGCATATTGATTTGAAGTTGCAGTTACTTTTATACCACATACAGAAATATTACACTAACTCTTCACTCTTAATAAGGTGTAATTTACTGTGATTTAGTACACTTAAAAATTGGAACAGCACTTCAAAAATATTTTGTGTGCTTGCTATAGAGAAATCTGTGATTCAAGTTTCAATTTAACAAAAAAATTTTTTTTTCAGTGTCTAAGGGTTCTGTTACATGAAGAGATCAACCAAGAAGAAAAGGAATATATTCTTATGTTCTAAAAAAAAAAAAAAGTAGCACATTTTTGCTACATAGAAAAAGCTATATAAAATATTTGCTTGGGAGAATTTTTTTTTAAAAAGCAATTTTACTGTCTGAAAAATTGAAGTAGTTATGAAGTCTCTGAAGCCCTTAATGCTTATTCAAAGATATGATGAGACTCAGGCACGGAATATATTGGCTTTCAAGTTCACAGGTATAACAGGCATTACAAGAGAGCAATTCTAAAATGAACAAATGGACACACACATAAACATCTTCGGGTACCTTTAGGTCTTCATTGAGGATGTGTGCATACTCTCTGTAAATTTTATTCAACTCCTTGATTTTATTGCCAGCACCAGTATCCAGGAATTTCTCGATCTCCTGTAATGCTGATTCTGCACCATCCTGAGACTGACACTTATCTACTGGCTGGGAAGCCAGCAGGTAAATTCCTTCATCACACCACTTCATAGACTAGAAACAGAGAAGAACAGGCTCAGAATGCACCAATGCCAGCATCACAAACTAAGAGTCTAAAACACCTCAACCTTGTCATGTATTCAGCTATTTAAAGAGAAAACTTCCAGAACACTGAGATAATGTAACCTACCATTACAACAATTGTTTGACTGAGGTTTCGGGAAACAACTGTTGCATACAAAATTTACCTTCTCTAGCAGGTCATGCAGTTCTAGAGATTTGTTAAGATGATTTCTCCTCCGTTCTGTCTCAGTAGTGAAGGCATCACAGAGATGATGAAGTTCACTGCATTTTGGAATAATGGAGTCCACAGCATAATGATTGCTTTGAATAAAAGCATCACGCTCTGAGGCTAACATTCTGGCTTTTGCTACAGTTTCCTGAGAAAACAAGCACCGATTTAAGTACATCTTTCCTTGGATTAAGATAAATGAAAAAAAATTTAAATCCTTTTTATATGGTGAAATACATATATTGATAAAGATTACATCTTTAGTTAATAGCTGCCTTGCTTAATAAATCAGTGATTTCCTGTCTTTCCAGATGCCCAAGAACTTTCATGTACCACAGTACTTCAGAAACAATAGTGAGTTTAATCACAGGCCTCCTTGTGAAGGAACCACTGTTGTCTTTCTATGCCTTATTCAGCAGTGTCTGTGTGTATACAATTTGGGGTACAGCAACAATCTGAACTCAAATTAAAAATATCTATCTCAGCCTTAAGAGCAACGACCTCACTTAGAGAGCGATTTGTTTCACTGTGAAGCACAGATCAGACAAAGATTCCCTTTCTACATTGTTCAGTGTATGTTTCTGTTGGCCATCTTTATTGTACATTCAATACACAGCTTTCTTATTTCTAAGATTTATTGAAAAATGTGGCTTTAATAGGAATGGAAGTGGCCCCTTGATCAGTAAATGCAAAACTTGGCTATACAGACACTTCATGCAATTCTTATATGAAGCAATCACACTTTGTGACTGGTCACTCTGCTCTTTGCTGAGGGATGCCTGAGAATCACTCTGCTCCAATGGTTAAAGGCTTTATTCCAGATTCCTTCTGTACGTTACCTGAGACACTGATCCTGCCTTGTTGTCAGCTTAAGCTGACACACTCAACAACCAAATCCCATTCCCCTCTGCATATGCATCGTCATAGCAGAAATTAAGGAGACTTGCAGAGTTCTTACATACGATTTTTCTTCAAAGTTGGCAAGATCTTTCAAAATATGCTCCACATGTGAACTGCTGTTTCCCACATCTGTGAAAGCAGACAGTCTCTCAGACACGATATCCAAAGCTGCTTTGACCTGAAATGAGACACAGCTACGTATGAATGAAGAGAGCTCCACCTCTCTGGAGACCCACCAGTTAAAAGGCTGGTAGCCACTATTGGCAGTCAGGTGACTCACATTATGTGGTTACTGGGGCACAGAGACAAAGTACCTTTCTTTGTCAGCCTACCTTTTCCCCCAATTCAAAATGAAAACAAATACAAAGAAAAGGCAGCAAAGTAATCCTGTTTCCTGGTACTGAAAAAGATGCAGGAAAACTAATGCTAAGGAAACGTTTATGATCTTGCTTTTACCAGATGACAGTGACAAAAAGCAACATTAATGTTAACAGCAAAACATGAGGGAGAGGTCCCCTACCCTAGGTTTAGAGCCAAACGCTTGCAAGAGGGTTTCTGAGTACTGCCCTCGTGAAGACACAGCGGCTGTGCTCCAATATCAGCTATACCAGGATAAAGGGTTTGCAGGTGCCATCAAGCACATGAGTTAAACAACATGAGATCAGAAACTGGCTGTAAAAATTGTAGTTCAGCCTCCACCCAGCTTCTAACACTGTGATTGCAACTTCCCACCCACAGTGTTGGAGACAGTTTTTATAAAATTTCAGCCAGAGGGTTTAGTAGAGACTTGGTTCCATAAAAGGATCTATTGGCAAAATGGAAGTGTTGCAGCAGTATTTTATGTTTCTGTTGTACAGAAAAGATATCAAAGGACTTTTTGAATGCTTATACACTCCTGGGTGCATGGAAAAAAGCATCCTAAGACTACAGACAAAAAAGATGTTATGTCTCTATAGGCAAGAATTCAAATTAATAAAGATAGCAGTATGTCAAGTAAGGGCAAGCACACAAAAAAGGTTGGAAAGAGCTTTCAAGTACACACAAGGACTGTAAAAACAAGAGTAGGAAGTATTTTCTTCTGAATAATTTCTATATTACCAAATATTGACTGTGACCAAGAAGTTCTCACCTCTCTGAAATTCTGTTCAAAATTCCGAAGGCGCAGACACTGCTCTAGTTTTTGCTGATGCTTAATCCAAAACTCATCAAAGGCGGTCTCTGTTTCATGTAACTGAGCCAGTAGCCTTAAAAAATCAAAACAAAACACATAAAAAAATACTCTAAGAATGATGGGTGCAACCTTCAAGGGATAATGCAATCCTCCACAGTAAACAAAAAGCCTCCCCAAAGCAATATTTTCCAGAACAAATCAACTGGATACAGGAAACATTTTTTGTATGGCATAGTAAAATTTCCTACAATAACACTGATGTAAAAAACTAAAACCCAACACAAACATTAAGTTCTGAAAATGGGCAAGTGCTTATTTTAAGCACCATCTCAGCTTTGGCCTGGGGACATGAGGAGCTAGGGCTAACATACATAAATAAAATATGTAAATGTGTGTGGGTTAAGACTCAGAGCAACCCCAGCCTTAGGCTATAATGAAAAATTAAGATAAAAATTCCTACTGCTGTGACCAGCCAGCGGCCCTTACATTTCATTCTTTAGAGCAAAGCTCACCATAAACCTGAAGGCCAATGCTCCTTCTCTTCCAAGCAGAGTTATTAATTAAATATCACAGGCAAGTGTACAGCTGTACTGTGGTGAAAAAAACCCTCTTTGATTATAATTCTGGCAAATGACTTAAAACTTTCACTTATTAACTTACCTTCCATTATTGCATTTGACAGTATGATATCCTATGGACTTTATACGGTGCACTTTGCTGTACTTAGGCTACATCCAGGGAAGGCTACACATCAGAATTTTAATGAACTTTTGTCTTGGACAGTACAGAAATGAACTCTGAATTTACAAATTAAAACCAACTAGAAAAAAGGCACTGACACACACAGACATAGAGTTTGTTCCAACTTCCGCCAGATATTGTATTGAATAGGAATGTTATGGATAAATTAGCAACCCCCACCCTGATCATCCTTGGATAGCTGATAGCAACAGTCACCAAAAAAAGTGACTTCTGCCAAGCTTTGTGGATTGGAATGGACAGCTATTTGGAAAGAAAAGTCGGCCTGAGTGTAACAGAAACACAGAATGACAGACAAAAAAAGAATGCAGAATACTGCCTGGGGGAAATGAGCTATGCTTTCATAGCTTTGTGAAAATTTACATCTGTGCTACAGTGATATAATGTCTTCAGACCTGGCAGTAATTTGAGGTGTGTGTGTGTGTGGCAGGCAGGGAGCAAAGGAAAACAATACCTATTACTTATATGCCCAAAGGAAGCATATAGGAAATTGGTGCAGAGATACTTCAAGAGTGGTGTACTCCCTAGCAGCCCTTTAAAGGCTACTAACAACATTGATAAGTTATCAGGTTTAAAAGAAAAAACCCTTCCCACTTCAAAGGAACCTAATGGAAATGGACAAATCTATTGAAAGGAAGGGATAGATCACTTCAGTCTTCCTCTCCTGCCTTCTGTACAGCAGCAAAACTTCCTTGGATTGCACTTTAGTTTCTAAACAAAGCATTGATATTCTTTAAAATAAGGAAAAGATGCTCAAGTATATAGTCCAAATGTGACAAAAATGAGAAAAAGAACAGTGTTGTGTGGTATCAGAATTCCAACCCCATTTCCCTATAGCCTGGTGACCCCGTAGTGGGCATTAGGGGGTTACTTTGTTCAGGACAGGTCTGACAACAGAGAAGTTGTTTCTGAAATGTTTTATAATATTCACATTGCAACATTTGCTTACTGGCAAAGCATAAATATGGAATTAAATAAAGGAACTGGGGAGGGGTTGAAAAAGCAGAAAAGCAGCACGTTTAGTATTTCACACCTCTCACCTTTCTACTGTTGTTTGATTGTCTAGCTGATCTTGATTCAGTTTGTATTCAGGATTCTCAGTAACTGGTTTTGTAATACTTCCAAGAATATCATCTCCCTGTTCTACTGCTACCCTGATATCCTCCTACAAAACAAAACAAAACAAAAGCCCCACACGCTGTAGTTGTATGGTGTTTTTTTAAAGCAGAATTCACAAGGCACTGAATTGGAAAAAGGATTTCAATAGCATTCGAGCAAGTACAGTTTGATTAAAAGCAGTAGCTGACAACAGACAGTAAATTATAAATGTCAGCTTTTTCTGTGTTTACCATCTAAAGACCCCAGTGTAACTGAGTTGAATTTTCATGGTAGATAGCCTTCTAGCATCGCTTTAGGCTACAAATATCTCAAAAATTTTAGATGCACAGTTCTGAAAACGCCAAATAGCTTTCATTTAAGGCGCTTTGAAAGAACATTTGTTCATGCTTCAAAAGGCCATATATTTTAATATGCATGCAAATACAATCAAATTTCCTGTTGCAAACAAAGCTACAAATTAAACACACCACTACTTACAAAGAAATTACTGTTTCGCATACAATTCATTATGCATTTGTACATAAGTAAACGTAGTTTCAAGAAAAGTCATTTTTCACTGCAAAAAGGATTTTTAACATCAAAAAAACCAAGTTCAATAAGATATTGATGGTTCCCATTATTACTGTCTATTAGCATCATCCATATTTTCCATTAATATTGCTAGCTATAAATTAAAACACAGTTTAACTAAAAGATAACATCTTTACAAAAATTACATACCTTCATTTTGTCCTTCTTTTCTGTGTGTGTTGCAAGAAGGGAGATGGTTGACTGCACATCATTTGGTAGTTCTGTTTCAGCCAGCTCAGTCCCAAAGGACTGAAGAATCTGAGCTGTTTGCTTAACCTTTTGGGCGAAACCTTCTATAGCCTTTTGAAATAAAAAGCATTAAAGATGTTTTGTGTTCATCACACACATATGTACAAACAAACACATGCACACAAAATAGAACTCTCAAAACAAACCCAAACAGATGAATTACAAGACTGAAAAATGGCCAAAGTATAATTTTGTAAGCAACAGATACTGTCACCATTAATTCCTTAATTGTATATTTTTCTTAGGCTTGTATCAGGTGTATCTTCTTCATATTTTTATAATCTGGAGTTATTTTACAACTTGAGCTTTTTCTTTCTCGTAGCAAAACCAATAAACCTCAACACAATAACACACTGTAGTTCCTTTGCTCCAAGTGTTCAGAAAACCACTCCCAAGTTATTACTCATATTATTTCTCTAAGATGACTAAGTACCATTGGGAACATCTTCTCACACTGAGCAAGTCAACTTGCATCACTTGGAATCTGTTTTATAAATGACAGGGTATAAAACAGAAGGGTTCATTAAGCTGAAAAGTTAAAACAAAACCTAAGACTTACAGTGCGACGGGACAGCCATCTGTTATGGCAGTAATCCAGGGTGCCACCAAGATCTTCTGTTAATTGTGTCTTATCAATGTAACCCTGCAGTTCTGATACTGAGCCCAGCATTATGATCTGCAGCAGGACAGAAAAAAAGGGAACGTGATCAGTGGTGACAAGTCCCTTGTTAAGGATTCTAAACCCTATCCTTCAGACACTGATAGAGAAAATGCACTGAAATATAGAAGTGAGAGATGCAAATGTTTTCTGTGGATATAGAAAAACCAACTTAACAGTTTTTTCAGTTGAAGATGATGTACATGTAAATGACTGCATATAAGCATGAGCACCAGGCATATTAAAAAAAAAAGCTTATGGATTATACAGCATAACACTGCCAGATTTTTTTATCTTGATAAACCATACTTGGCTATTTTCTAAAGGCAATATTCATTTCTTGTTCATTTCTCATTGTTATCCTGGCTCTGCAGGAGAGAACAACAGTGTCTACATGGATTTGTCATGTAAGGACTTGTTCCCTAAAATAAATGAAAGATGGGGGAAAATTTTCTTACGGACCATCTTTCACCCTTGAAATTTACATTTGGTAAGTACAATAACTTTTATATCATCAGCTCATATAGCTTCAAATTTTATTTTAAAATATAAATGCTGTACACTTGCAAATGAAAGTACAATCTGTGTGTTTATTGGCAATATAACAACAGGCATCCATTGTATGTTTGCTCAAATGACAGAAACCATAGTGTTTGTCCATGGGAAATGCATCTGCTTCAAAATTCACATACCCTTTCATGAATAAACCATCATGAATTAACTAAAATTGCTAGATCTGCCTCTGAGCATGGCTTTTTGTTGGGGTTTCTTTGGTGCTCACTGGCTACCTTAAGTACTTTTACAGATTCCTGGTAATAAAGTGAAAACAGAGGATTACTTACAGGTACTTTCATTTTAAGCTCATCTTTGTTGAATCTGAAAGCAATGTCCGAGAGAGCTCGATGAAAAAATCCTGTTGGGCGCAGAACGAGGACTAATTGCAGGTTTCCTGGGAAAGATGCCTGCAAAGCAAGTTTAGCCTGTTATTTTCTGTGTCTCAGCTCCAGAAAGTATTTTTGAACATGGAGAAGCCCCTGATAAACCACAAACTAACTGTATCAAAGGCCTCCCATAATGGGGTGACCAATCATATTGTTGCATGGCTAGTACAAAGAGCTTCATTCAAAAGACATTTACTTGTCTTTGGGAACAGGGATCTATTCTCTTGGAATCAATTTTTTTTCAGGGCTGGCTTGGACTGCTCTTCAGCTAAGATTACAACCTACCCAAGGAGGCTAATGAACAAACAGCTGTGGCTTAGTATTTTTTTTAACAGCGAGACTTTCATGATTACTTCATCTTCTCTTTAATAGAAGGTGCCAAGAGAAACCTCCATTATTGTGCAAAAGCCTAACAACAAATTTCTAATTTGTGCATATACTACCTTGCCAGTTGCCTACACAGCTTATTGCCACGGAGGCTGAATTTCTCAGGCAGCAACTTAGAAATAAGCTTTAATTTGGCTGACAAAAGTGAAAATCAAGCATAAAAATTCTCAGTTCTGTTTTTTCTCATCAACTTCCAGCTAGGAATCTGATGGATCTTTCCCAGTTCTACAACCAATAGAGGGAAAAGAGAAGAGAGGAGAAACAACAAAAAAAGCGCATTTAATTATTAAAAATCAACCTCCGTTGTGGCAGAGATTTGCACATTTGGCTTTTAGCCACTGTTGGAAACATTCTCCTCTATTCAGTATTTCCACTGTAGGAAGGCAGTGAAATTCACTAAAGAAATTATCATTATAATGATTAAGTATGCAATTTTCTTCATCATACTGTTGGAAATTATTTCACTTTTCTAGCAAGCTGATTTACTGGGGAGAAGAAAAAAAATCCAACAAAAAAAGCCAAGCCCCAGTAACAGAACGAACTGTTATGCTATGCTCTGTTCCAAGCCTAGTGGAACCGTTAGTAACTGGAAGGTTAAAGAGTGATTTATAATAATTTTGAGGTTTCCAAGGGTTCCAGGTACTTAGCATTAGAAATGAAGAACTTTTAAAGGGGAAAGTAGTTTAACACTTTTCTGGAAAACATCACAGTTTCATTGTGGTTCTCCAAATATTCAGTATACAACCAAGATTTCAATTTGACTGAGGAACGTTAAAGGCTTGAGCTTCTCAATCTGCCTCCACTTCAGTGATGTTCAAATTTTCTAAAAAGTACAGTGGTTCAGTCCCAAAGGAGTCTGAGGGCTGGGAACAGAATCCAGGTAATTCTGAGTGCCCTCACTAGCTCCTCAGCCTTGCACTGTAAAATGCACTAAAAAGGTACACTGTTCATTAAAACTACTACAGCCTGTGAAGTTATCAGAGAAAACCTTTTTGTAGAAAATCTCTGACTGTATTCAGAAGAAAAAGAAAAGATTGTTATTTTCTTACTATTTTTTCTGAATTACCATACAAAAGAAACCCACAAATTTATTTAAGAGGCATTACAACAACAGACAAAAAATTCTTTAATTAAATCACCTGGATAAGCCTTTTGGAATGACAGCCATATTTACTTCTCTCATTCAACAGACATGTCAATTTATTTTGTACCTGTAACAGCAGTGTTCAGTCCGACTGAGCAGTTACTTTTTACCTTTAACTTCCAAAATGTGAAGTTTATTCAGTGGCAATGCAAATATTTCAGAATAAAAAGCTCCAATGAGAAATATCCTTTGGATAACACATTTTGGAAAAAATAAGGTGCCCTCTTGTGAGATATCCATCCCACCACATGACGTCCAGACATACTGTCTATGGCAGTGAATACTTGCAACCCATTTAGCCTTACTTGGAGCGCTGGGAAATGCACTGGACAGGGTGTTAGATAATCTCATTGAGGATCCCTTTCCCCACAAAAGGTTGGGCCAGATGGTCTTTCAAGGTCCCTCCCAACCCAGTCTGTGATTTTATGACATTAAACTATTACTGAAGCAAACAGCAGTACCCAAATGGAATCTAATAGTAAATTTTTCTGGACTGTGTATTAGCTCTTATGAAATAGAGTTTAATTGCATGATGAAATTAAGTATGGTGTTCAATTCAATGAAAACAGAGAATATGCTTTACAATTATTTTCCATCTCAATGTGTCAACCCAAAATGATGCTGATGAAGTCAATAGTCTTGTATCCCTTGAATTCCCATTGAAGGCCTGTCATAAATTTCCCTTCTCTCTGAATAAAAGCTCAAATTCTAGATTACTCTGACTTTGTCTACAGTATCATCTTGTCTCCACTAGTCTGTCTCCATTTGATTTTGTTTGGGTTTCTTTTTTCAAAAACCCCCCCATGTCTTAAAAAATGATGCCTCCTCCCCTTGTTGCGGCTAGGAGTCAAATCTGCAAATTGATTTTTGTGAAACAAGAAAGGGAAGTAGTGCTACAGTAAACAATGTTGGACTTGTGCCAGCTATACAGTTTATCAAAGGTTGTATCTGCACTGCCAAAATACTACTATTTTTCCTAACAGTTTTTTTTCTAAAGCCCTGGTGACTTGCCGGCACAATACTATGATGTAAGAGATATTCTGTAGATGCCTGTGAACTTCATTGAGCAGTCAACTTCACCCTGAACACTGGAACAAAACAAAAGTTCTCTGTTCCAGTCCAACAGTCCATTTGTTTGAAGCCATTGTATGCTAACCAGACAACAAACAATGACTTCTCAATAATGCTTTGCTAAATGTTAAGCACCAAAAAATATTCATGTTATGTTTAGCAGTGCTATCAAATAAAATGCCTTCAAGGACTGCTCACTGAAGTCAATGAACCTTACTGAGACTCAATGAAGAGTTTGTATGCTCAAAAACTGGGCTGTTTTTTTTCTCCAAAAGTGTGTTTCTTTAATAAATTAATTAAAATTTACAGTTCCCCCAACATCTCGTCTCAAATATTGAACGTATCTGATTTAATGCCAATGCAAAAGAGACTAGGGATCATGTTTTTCACGTCCTCTGCAAAAATTAGGAGAGCCCAGCCCACACATTAATTCATCTCACTTGCCCTTGTTTGATACTTCATGACATTCATGGGATTAATTTTCTGTCTGCTCATCTCCTTCACTTTCTCATCCAGTCCGGTCAGTGGCAATTTCAAAGACACAGAAGAAGATGTAGATGTGCACCTTGTTATCAGCTTTCAATTAAATGACAACACCAGGCATTTGTATACAGCACAGCCCCAGGGTCAAAACTTTCCAATAATTTTCCAATGCACCAAGATCTTTGTTGGCCTACAAGTACCCTGAACCTAGAACATGGGGAAGAACCTTTTCTGGCTGGACAAAATAAGGAACAACTTTAAATTCTCCAGAAAACCAGCTAATAGTTTCTCAGGAGCAGGTTAACCTGCCTTCTTTCAGGCCTCTGCTTCTCAGGGATGGGGCACCTTCCACTGCATGCCCCAGGTTTCTGGAAAGGAGAAAATGTAGAGAGACTGAATCTAGCTGAGTTCTGGGCGAAATGTAAAATCAAATTATCATTGAATCACAAAATGGATTGGTTTGGAAAGGATCTTAAAGATCATCCATTTCCAAACCTCCCCACCAGGGGCAGGAACATGTTGCTCAGGTCCTCACCCAACCTCGCCTTGAACACTTCCAGGTTTGAGACATCCACAACTTCTCTGAGCAACCTGTTCCAGTGCCTCACTACCCTTACAGTAAAGAATTTCTTCCTAACATGTAATTTCTCTCCCCATTCAGTTTAAAACAACTCCTCCTTGTCCTATCACTATCTGACTGTAAAGTCTCCCTCTATTTTATAAGCCCCCTTTAAGTACCAAAAGGTTGCAGTGAAGTCTGGCCCAGAGCCTTCTCTGCTGAACAACCTCAGTTCTCTCACCCTGTTCTCATAGGAGAGATGCTCCAGACCTCTGATCACCTTTGTGGCCTGGACCACGTCTGGACCACGTTAGTTGCATATAATCCTAACTATCACCTTTCTTCACAGAATATTACTGACAGAGAGGCTGTGTGTACCAGCAGTACTGACCCTGAAGTTAAGCCAGCTTGCAGAAATGTCATAACCATGTGGGCCATCAAAGAGCTAACGCTTGACTCAGTTTTAGTAGTTCTATCTTAAAATATTTGGAACAACACTAATTTTCATTTTATGAACAGCTTCAAAATACCCACATCACCAAACTCTGTGGTGGTGTTTTCCCTTCTGCACTTACTAGTATGCCATAAGCCACAGAACACTTGTTTCCAAAATAGCTAGTAAGTACTGCTTACCTATTTTTGAAAGACTGTTTATTTCTGGCTAGAATGAAGAAGTGCCTTACACATAATTCTTATCACTAAAGAATCTTGAATTAAATCAAGTCATAAAAAGAGCAGCTTGAAGTCTAGCTTGAAAAACATAGTACTGTTTTGTATTACATCTGTGTTTAATGCTTGTGACATTGTGATCCTGCTTTTCAAGTTTAAGTGACTCACTTCTCTGTTTTAACGTATTAAACAATATGTACTATAAAGAAAAATGGCTACCTACACAAGGATAACTGCAAAAGTGCCTGCATGTGTAGTAGTCTCAAAACATCCAAAGCAGTAAGACAAAACCATACTGATCTCAAAATAAACTTACTCATTTATCGTTTACTGGACTCATTCACAAGAATAGGCACAAAATTAATACAAATACTGTTCCAGCTTCATCATACTGCCAAATTCTTGTCTTGAATCCAAGCAAAATGAGAAAAATTACTGGGGCTGAAAGAAGAGCAGTATTTTCAAACTTAAGCCATACAAAGTGTTAAGTGTCATTATAGTTTTGAGGACATGACGCAAAGAGCTAGCTAGAGACTGGGAAATACCTATCCATAAGATAAAAATAGTGCCTTTCATGGGACACCACTTAAAACATATTTTTTCTACATCAAGAACTCACTAAGAAACTCAGCATCTCTACAAACAAGGCCAAGGAACTCAAAGGTGAATTACTGCAGTTCAGCGTTTCTCGCCTTGGATGTCAAACCCATAAGATTCCAGATGGCATAAAAATGGGACCGCTTGACTCCTGCAAGGTTGAGGCTGGTATTACAAAGTGAAAGAATCAATTAGGTTGGAAAAGAACCAAGGTCATTGAGTCCAACCTAGACACTCTGGTGTCTCCATTGGCTTCTGGTT
Organism: Orthonyx spaldingii; assembly: GCA_013397795.1. Lineage (NCBI taxonomy): Eukaryota > Metazoa > Chordata > Aves > Passeriformes > Orthonychidae > Orthonyx > Orthonyx spaldingii. The sequence continues at coordinate 47,956 of VZTJ01003951.1, forward strand.
TCTTCCTGCCAGCCAGCGGTCTTGGCCCTAATCTTCAAAGCAACTAATGGGCTAAGCCTCTGCTACAGTGGAAACTGCATTTTGATTTATGAACAACTAAGAAAAGCAGTGCTCTGGACAATGCAGTCCCAAACAGAAGGCATGAAATCTGCGTGCAATGCACCCTTACTTTGCGGTGGCAAATAACAAAGCAAACTTCTTCTCCAGGAGGCTGAATAAAGCCTATCTCTTGTCACATTTAGAAAGGGCTGAAACGTTTTGTAACTGAATAAAAATTCCTCACTATCACCCCCAAACAACCTCCATCCCAAATGCTTACTCAAGAGCTGTGGCCCACAGGTATGTTACTCCCTACGCACTAAGGAAGTTTATTTTCTCTGAACATCAATATGAGGTTGATGGATGGCTATGGTGAAACTTTTGATGATGTTCAGTGCAGTTTTTTGTTTGTCTAAAAGAGTGAGTTTGCACTACAACATTTCCCTCAAAATGGAGGAAGACGATGACAGGACAACACGAGACTAATACAATGTAATGACATAGGCTTTATTTTTTAAAGAAAATACACTGGAACAGTGAAGAGAGCAGTGTGAAATCCCAGAACACATTGATCAGTAAAAAGCCTTGCTCCTAAAACTGTGGATTGAATATTGCTTGTCTGGGTATGAGAACATTAGGAGAGAAAAGGAAAAAAGAGGGAAAAAAAGAGTCATTTTTGACTGTATAGAAAGGACAAGAGGATCAATTTGTCTAGAATTTGTCATACACCCAACTTCAGCTGGGACAATACAGAGCTACTTCACCAGGCAACATGACTGCTCCTTCTTGCACATTTATCAATGAGACTACCCAATTGCCCAGCCCCAGGAACTAAAAGGTTCAGCAAGGTCTTGCATGTCTCTGTATACTCTGAATACTGTGTTTAACTGAAAACAGGACATTCTAATACAAATTTAGAAGAATCGCTGCAGCTGACAGGGAAAAAAGTTGAAAAAATTTTGTGTCCTCAAACAACAGTGTAATATGAGTGAACAATTTGCCACTACTAACTTCAGTATTTTTCTTCTAAGAACTTTCAAATTCTACTGCCTCTCTAAACACATGACAATTTGCTATCAAGACTTCACACTTAACATGGAACTTGGTTCTTGGAGTCTCTACCAGAACTCCACCTCTCAGCCTGACTATCCCAGTAGGTCAGATTCTTTCCAGGCTAATAACTTCACTTCAGCTAAATCAGGTGAAAAATAAAAAGAATAATATTGCTTGCAGTGTCTCTTCAGCCAGAGAGTCTGCAAGTCTTGCGCTGGCTAAGGACAACCTCCTGGGCCACCTGCCCATTGCAACTTCATCAAGTAGAATAAAAGAGTAGCAAAGCCTGGGCTGCAAGCCTGGGCATGTTCTTGCCACAATCTCTGTGACATCCCAAGAAAAGAAGGGCCATCTTTCAGCCCAGGCCTCTGGCTTTGCTCTCAGTCCCACTGCATGTGCTGCAGCAGCAGTCATCCTGGGAGAGCAGTGCAGTCACTGACTTTCCACTATGTCTGCAAAAATAGGTTAACCTCATCTCCAGAGTCTTGACTGCAGCAACCTTTAAGTATCAGCATGAAATGCAGATTCAGCTCATCATTGCTCATGTTCTGCCCCAGGAAACAAAAATTATCCCTAACAGTAAAGAAGGAAAAATGGAGCTTAGAAATTTGTCATAATACAGAAATATTTTCCACAATAATTTCAGCCTGAAACAAAAATTTTTGTTAGTTTTGTTTCAAAACATACTTCCAACACCCACTAGTACAAACCAAACATTGTGTGTGAAGAGTTTTGAAAACAACAAGAAATAATAAAAAAAATACATGCTAGTATTAATTTCTCTTTAACAGCTGCTCAGTGCTTACAAATATACTTCCTACAGTTGCCAGGGTATTACTGATGAGCAAATGCTCCAGCCAGGATATTCCTGTTGGTCTCCAGCCATAGCACCCTATGCTGGCATTTCTGATTTCACAAATCAAGAGGGTCAACTCTCCCAGGAAAGTTAGAGTAACATCAGGAAAGATGGCAGAAAGGATGCTGCTGAAATGACACCAAATAAACCGACAGCCAAAACTGTCTTCTCAAATAACATTAAACTCCTATCCTCACAGCAATAAACCTTAGCAATCAAAAAAAAAAAAAAANNNNAAGACAAAAAGAAAAAGAAAAAAAGAAGCACTGAACAGAGGCTTTTTACAAGGGCATGGAGTGACAGGACAAGAGGGAATGGGTTCAGATTGAAAGGAGGTAGGTTAGGTTCAGATGGGAGATTAGGAACAAATTCTTTACTGTGGGGGTAGCGAGGCACTAGAACAAGTTACTTAGAGAAGCTGGGAATTTCCTATCCCTGGAAGTGTTCAAGGCCAGGCTCGGATGGGGCTTTGAGCCACCTGGTCTAGTGAAAGGTGTCCCTGCCCATGGCAGGGGGGTGGGAACTAGATGATCTTTAAGATCCCTTCCAATCCAAACCACTCGGTGATTCTACGATCGAAACTGCCAGGGGAACAGGCTTTCAGACATTGAGTACCACCTGGATAGCCCAAATAACACTCAGATGTTTCATAACCACCAAAAGAGAACTCTGACTGTTAGGAAAAACAAACAAGTGGAAGTGTCTAGCTACTCTCAAGCCATTCAAAAGAAGTTTTTGTCTATCAATAGGACTTCACTGATTTGGCGCAATATACGTGTCTTGTATATTTGACTTTGGTTTTTTTTTTTAAACAGACAGCTGAAATGCATTAGATTTCATTTATACCAAATACTATAGCAAAGATATGATGGACAACAGCAAAAAATTTTTCACTACCTCTTCTTTTGCAATAGGAACACAAAATGTTATGTTCAGGACTGATGCGACTATTACTGAAGCCCAACAGGAGGACTGCTATAAATATATATAGATGGGTACAATTCAAAGCCAACGTTGCTGCTGTTGAACAAGAGAACTAAATATATTTTAAAAAAATCATGCCTTTAACAGATAAGACTTCAGCCAAGAAGCATGATTCCTCTTTTAAAAAAAGCTCACAGAAGAATGAGAAAAGATGAATAAAGCAAAATAACCCATCACCAAAAGTGCTGCAACTGTGCAATATTCCTGCACTTAACATCCCTCTCTGAGCAAATCCCTTAGGCACCAGCACTATCATGACAGTGACAGATCCCCTATAATGGGGAATAGTTCTTCTGTTCACTCTGCTTCAAAGGAAAATAACACACTGGAGGAACGTTACCATAAATGTTATCATCATGCCTATAAGCAATTTTTCTGTAGTTGCTCCCTAACCCTTACAACCCCAATTATACAAATAAAAGGACCATCATCTGTGCAACACTTATCTGTCCTTGAACAGAAACTACAGCACTGACTTTTGAAAGAGATTCAAAACCTCCAGAGATAGAGTCCTTTTTCTTCAACCATCCTAGATTATGCTGCTCTCAGTTTTCAGTACTGGAATCTGCTCAATGCTGCATCTCAAAATTTCAAGATGAGCTGCAAAAGCAAATTTTGCTGATACTTCAATGTATTTTCAATATTTTAACATTCCTACTATAATTATTGTGTAAAAGGTTGTATTGTGGGAATATTATATCATTATATATTCATTCACAAAACATCATATAGTGGGAGCAATGTACTACCTTTAAAGAAATACCTTTTAACTTATAATAAACAAAAAATTCTTTAGCCACAATCAGGCTACATAAAAAATAAAAATTTACTGTTTTGATTTGATTTTTATCTTACAGAGCCAAAAATTTTCAGCCATTAAAAATTAAAAAAATCTTACAGCTTTGTTTTTCAGCCCTTACTGGAGAGACTATTGACACTAACAATTCAAGCAGGGATAACAAGGAAGAAAAAAAAGGCAAGCAACCAACCAAAAACTAAAAATCCAAGTAAACCAACAGTAAATAAGCACATGATCAACATATATCTGTCTTTCCCTACTTCTGAAAAAAAAAAGAGGGCAAGTCTCTAATAAGCTTCTTTTTCGGATTTTAAAAATATTAATTGAAAGGGAGACTGGGAGCCTGAAAGTTCAGAGCCTGTACTGTTGATTGACCACAGAAGGCACATAAGATTTTCTTGCTTACAAGTAACCCTTGTTTTAAATCAAACATCACAAGAACAGTTTTTCCATGTGAATTCCTTTCACAAGTGGTAAACTTAACTGAGACCCTCACCCTCATCTCTTTGTAAAAGGGAAGCTCACTTGAATAGCAGGAAGTGGACCCAAACTCTATGGGATGCATGGGGTGTCCATGCAAATATTGGTTCCCACCTGGGAGAGCTGCATGCTCACATATTCACATCCACACACACACTCTCCCCAAGGGCACACTTAGGAAGGTGTCCTGAGCTGCAGACTGCATTAAAAGCACATCACAGACACATGATGCTCTGTCCAGTCAGCTGGGATACAAAAGACCTACTGGATACCTTCTGTATCATCTATTAGTTGACATATTGTTGATGAAAAAAAATAAATTACATTTTTCCACTTGTGCAAGAAAGATTCAACACAGAAAAATCTTTGTAAGGAGTTAATTTAAAACAGTACTCACTGCTATCCGCAGTATGGAAGCTTTCACTGAGGTCCATTTGTCCTGTCTGCGATCTATGACAAGAATAAATCCAATTCCAGCATCTCGTAAACTAAGTTTGGGGGAGGAAAGAAGAAAACAGGAAAGTTTATTTAAATATAAAAATGTAAACTCCTGGTTCCCTTACACAGAAAAGCAGTTAAAGAATAGTTAAAAAAAAAAAAAGTAGCTTGACCTTTTAGTGCAGAATCTTCTTCATGCAAATATCTTAAATAAAGATACACTACGCACCATTGCAAAGATGCAACAGTTCCATATGCAATTCACAGAGTTTCAAAACATAATCAAATAATGAATTCTTCTTTTCCACAAAAGATAGTATTTACATTTCTTGCACAGGGATTATTTCAGAGGAAAGTAAGAATGACTGGTTCTCCACTGTTTGATGCTGATATAATCCCTTCCTCATGATGTTTTCAGTATAATTTCAGGATCAAAATGAAGTTGTTTTCCTTTTGCATCTGCTTTTAACTTTGTGTTTGAATTGTCTTCCTCCTCACTGATATTTAAAACTCCTTAAAAAACACAGATCCTTCTGATCACTCCATGATATTGCTCCACACATCTGAAATTCTCATATGCCTCCACGCTGTAAACTTCTTCCTAGGTGCATTTTCACATTCACTGGAACAAAAAAACCTGACGGCATTTAAACTCTCCAAATGATAGATGAGAACAAGGAGCTCAGAGGTGCTTCTCTGGAATGGAAACATCTGTGAGAGAGATTCTGCTCAAATCCTGGTGTACGGGTGACCTTTCTCTTTTGCCTGTGCTCAGCTGCATGTGCGCCCGAGCCCTGACCAAGGGATATGCTCCTGTTTTGTAATTCCCCATCTAAGCCAATTGTGCAATGCCAGCAGCAGCCCTTGCCAGCCAATCGCAATCAAAATGGAAACAGCAGGCAAATACAAGGCAGACAGGCTCAGATTTATTGTTTTCTTATACATTTGCTCCTTTTACAGTATACGTGCCATATTTTTAGTCCTGATAATTTATTTCAAGGGCTGCTGTGGCACTGTGTGACATTCAGAAATATTTGGCATCAATTTGTTATGGCAATATCTTAAAAGAAAAAATAAAAATCAACACAAGAGAATGTCAGGATTCTTTATTCAAGGTTGCTGAATCATGGAAACACCAGCTTTGGTTTATAAAATTATGTCAATAGCATAATGATAAGAGGATGCTTAGGAGGATGAAGAACACAGGTACCCAGATGTGTCATCTTAAGCTACTCTTCAAAATTACAAATTTAAACACGGCTCACAGTCTATTCCCCCTCATTTAGAAAATGCAATATCTCTCAAATTTACAGACACAATGCAATATCTCTCAAATTTACAGACATACTACTTACGGGTAAACATGAATAATCATTAAAATGCAAAGGAACCCTTGCTTTCTTTCAGAAGAAGCTAAGCAGTTCTTTTGGAACAGCAGAATGTTAGAACCAATCCTCACTTGCCCACATTTGGTGCACGTTACTTAACTCTTGCCTCTGGGTTAGGACAACACCGATAAACAACATCTGAGCATTTGCCTTGTAAGCCTGACAACCCTTGCAGACAAACAGGGCTTTATATTAGCAATATGCTTCCCACTACAGTAAATTTCCATGATTTACTAAAGTTTCCCCTCTTCTTTTTCTTTATTTAAAGGGCAAGAGGATGAGAGAGCTCCAGACTGATTTTAGCCTCTTCCTGTTCCCCATTTAAAGTTTTCACAATTTTAACCTTTAGTGACTGAGCAAAATAAAATTATAATAGGAGCCATGTGCCACAATAATCAGATAGCAAAACAAACTCCTTGGGTACACAGCCTTAATATGGATGAATGGAGTAGAAAAGGTGCTACAGTTGTTCCCAGAGTTAGTGTGAATTTTAGAGTGTATTAAGACTTGTAAAGAGCTATTTCCCCTGCCCAGTAGAAGTTCCCAGGAGCCCTGAAATTTCTCTATACTTCCTCAGAGGAAGCATAATCTCAGAGTACCTAAATGCAACATCTTTATAATATTTCAAGAAACTACTGATATTTCAGTGCAATATGAATAAAATTAAAGCCTCTGAAAGAGCATCAATAGGATTTCTCTCTAGGAGCACAGGAAAATACAGGCTCAGCTGTGATCCCAGAAATGATCTGCATGGCAGCTCCACACAGTTAATCACCTGCTTCAACACCTGACAATAAGCAGAGCTTAATATCATTATCCTAGAAAAATAAAAAGACAAGGCTTACTTAAGAGGAAGAATTAACAAAGAAAAGCACATCTCTAAGATAGCCCAAAAGATGTCCTCAGCCAACCTTCTTTTTCCACTGGATCAAATAGAAGGATCAAATATGTTGTGTGCTTGCGTGAATCAGCAAGCTCAGACATAAAAGCCAGGATTCCCCACTGCTGCCTAGAAGAGACCCGGTGGCAAAGTCTTGAGCATCTGACTTCAAACTGTTAACATTCCATTAATATAGACTGCTGAAAAAAAAATTAAATGCCTTGTTCCAAATCAATCAGGGTGGGAAAAATATTTGTTATCTTGACAACAGTGACTTGTTGCACAGGCCTGGCTCTGGAGTCTGGGATCCAGCTCCAGCAAGTCAAGGCAGGAAGCAACAAACCAAACTAAGACATTGTGTACAACAAAGTTGAGAACATTACAAAGACAACAAAGTCCTGTATTCAAGAAAAGTAAATATTGAAAACAGGTCTGTTTGCCAATGTACCCTTGCTCTACTGACCTCTCTTCGCTGCCAGACACGCACCTGCATATGGAGCTGCAAGACACCTTGCAATGTCCTCCTCTCTTTTAGGGCATAGGATGAATGGTGCTTTGGAAACAAGCACATACTCAAATTTCCTTTGGCTCCTGATTTAACTGTGAGTGCCAGCTGTCCCTCTTTCCCTCAGCCATATTTATCACATTTTATCCTGATACTGATTTTCCCCTACCCCCTCATGTGCTTGAGAGGAATGCATTTCGGTTGGTGCTCTGTGTCTCAGCAGAAGCTTGCTCTGATGGGCACAGTCTGTCCTGCTAATCAAGCTTTTGTCTCTGCCTTGGTCCAGCTGCATTGTACTCATCAGTTTAGCTCACATCTTCTCATGCCTCTGTATCCCTCTCCAATAAACTTGTCTCCACCACCATTTGTCTCTCCCATTGTCCCAAGAACAGTTTAAAAAGTCTTTTTTTTCTTTTTAGTTTTAGACTGTCAGGATGAATGACATAAGTTCTCACTCCTTCCTGAATATCAGAGTCCCTTTATCCTCCAACCCGAGTCTCCCGTACCCTGTGTCCCAGTCAATCTCCCAGTAACTTCCCTTGAGTGGACACTTCCCCCAGCTGTGGTCCTTGCCTGCACTGCCTGCTGCTCAACAGGTGGCACTCACCTCCCACGCCACAGCCTCCCTGCTCTCATCCCTGGTGGCAGACCTGGCTCTAGCGCAGCTCATCCTGCAACCCTGCTCAGCCCCAGGATGAAGCAGGACATTTTTGACAACAAGCTTGAGTAGTTACTGAGCATCTGTGGCCTGGGATTTAGGCAGATTTTTCCTCAAGGTACTTTCTTGACAGAAAGGCCATCATTCTTTTAAATGTCAAGTCTGAGTCCTTGAACAAAGGAAGTAGACACTTGAGTTTCTCAAACAAAAAATTGTTTCAATGTTTGAAAAACATGGTGGATTTGTTCCCTGGCATCTTAGGAATCACGCAGCAATTGTGGCTGAACGTTACACCATAAAACCAGGTGGCCCCTCACAAATGGAAAGAAAATTTGGCAGAGTTGTAAATGACTGGAAATGACTGGAAACCAACCCTTACAGTGAGAGACATTAGAAAACATTAGCAGAAGCACCTGTCTGTTCAGGCTTCTTAACATTTCCCTTACAACCTTTGTTGTCTTTAATGTATTAACTTGTGTCCGGTGTACTTTCTGAAACATAATTTATATAAGCTTTTAATTCAGATTTAGTATTTCCTTCCTTTGTTTCCCTCCTAATACATGCACAAAAAACCCCTCCAAACCAAAACAAAAAACCCAAAACATCATGGGATAAGCACTGTTCTTCTGTTTATTCACCAGAACAAAGAACGGAACATTTTTAGAAGGGCAGGGAAACCATCTCTGCTCTGCAGGAAATATGTCCAGCAAACTCACAAAGGCCAGGTTAGAAAGGTAGAAAGTCAAGGAAGAGGAGTAGGGCCACAGAGGACATGAAAAAATACAGCAGAGGGTAGACCTTTTGCTCAGCCCCCTCCCTCTGTCTTAGGGAGGCAGTCTAAAAGCATTTGGAGGAGGTGACAGTGAGGTTGAATTACCTGCCCAACAAGCAGCCAGTTTTCCATGTAGAATGTAGAGCAGGAACTGAATTTTTCACTTAGTGACTCCTCAGTTTTAGATTATGGGGACATCCCCTCTTTGTCTTGTTTGCAGGACTTATTAGCTCATGCACTTGGGGGAAAGGGTGGGAAAGCTTACAGTATATAGGACTGTGGAAAGAAACTTCCCTCTGGGGTATGTGGAAGCAATTACATAAACATCCTCTGAAAGATCCTTGCATTTCTCCAAGGTGGTGACAACTGCTACACAAATAATTTCCTATTGCTTCTACACTGCTTTATGTAAGTGGTTAGTATACATTGATCTCTACTACTAATGAAACAAAGCAAATCCTTGGGTTCATCCTGAGACTTGAAACTACCAAACCTTTGCACACTTGAAATTCTGTACAGCATTTTAGGTTATGTAAGTCCAGTTATTTAAAACTGAATTTCAGTCTTATAGCTTTATTATTAAACAGTTGGCCTACATTACACTCAGAACTGTTCCCTATCTCAACTACCTTGGCATACAAATGGACTAGAAATTCTTACTCTCACAGGCTGAACAGCTGTTTCCATACTAGGGCTTCAATAACATTCCATGAAGAATTACTGCATTGAGCAGAGCACCAAGGCAATGTCTGCAGCAATCTGTATTACAAACAGAACCCTGGTACCACCCTATCTTAAAGCTTCCTCACCCACAGCAGCTCGTAACTGACCATCAATGCGCATCAGTGACACACATATTGCTCCAAAAGATGTGAGATCTGGGGCAGCTCATAAATCCTGACCTTTTTTGGCATGCAACTGTAAACCTATGTAGGAAGGACTTGGAATTGGCTCACCCACTCATCACTGGACACTTAGCTTAGGAAGAGGCCTTTGGGAATCAGACACTTAACGAGCAAGGTTACTGTTTCCCAAGAGAAACTTTGCATTCTACGTTTTCAGAGACATGTCAACTGACTGAACCTGAGCCACCTCAAAGACCACTTCTCCATCTCTCCTGTTGCTGCTAGGAATGATTTCTTGGGGGATGAAGGGGAGACAAGAATTCTTTCTTAATCATCAGTGTTTCACACTAAAAAAAATGAAACCACGAGTACCCTGGCAATTAATGGAAGCAGAGAAGGGCCACCTCCTTAGTAGCCTTTATAAGCTCTAGAAAACAGTCAAATAATATAGTGAAGAATGTGATTTTAATGGCACTGACAAAACAAGATAAAAATCTCCAGTACAGCAACTAGGAAAGAAAAAAATTCAGTTAAGCCCCGTGGTGACATTTCACATTACCAGTTTTATGCTGGTTTCCTAACAAGGAAAAGGGCAGGAACAATTCACCTGGCATAGCCTTGCTGCACATCTCCTCTGCTTTAATCCCTTATGTAGGGAAACCGAGATGACTTCAATTTGATCATTAGCTATATCCTAGAGGATGCAGTTTTTCCTGGAGCAGAAGAATTTAATGGATTTAACTTGACCAAAAAAAAA
>VZTJ01003951.1:58438-169903 GCA_013397795.1 Orthonyx spaldingii
AAAAAAAAAAAAATCAGCTGTAACATTGTACCCAGCCACTAAACAGTAATTAGATCTAGAGCAGTTTAATTATTCTTGATTGCTTGTTATTGTAAAGCCTACTTTGTTTCAGAACTGGCCAATTTATCTACTTCATTCCAAAAGAAATCCACCAGCTGGGTATTTTAAAAAAGGCACCAAAAAAAAAATCATACTTGGCATATACTCCTAATTTTAAAATGTTTAAATGCTGCTTAATAATTTTTAAATGTCTTGTACTCAATTGGTCTTTAAATATTTTGATCTTATGACAGCTTCTTTCTCACAATCCAAAATAAAACTAAAATTAAGGACTTAACATTTTAAGCCACCATCTCTAAGGAGAAGAAAGCAGACTTGTGCCCTCTTGAGTAAATGATGAAAATAGGATGATACATCACACTACACAAAGCTCCAGTTTGAAAGCTTCAGATATTGCAGGCTTTTATAGCCCAAAGTACCCAGCCTCACTGTAGAAGGTTCCTGATTAAAACAATTTAGAGATAGCAGGAACAGAAAGAGAACTATAAACCAGACATTTGAACTTCCTAGCTTCAACTGCAAAGTGAGCCTGTAGGTTCTAACACAGTATCTAAGCTGAATACTGCTTTGTAATGCTGCTGCTATTTCAGGTCTTGCTTCACCTGTTTTCTAAAAACCTGCACTTAAATTAGTACTTAAAAACATCAGCTTTTTTCTTATGAAGAATAGCCTGTCAAATAAAAAATGTTATAATCCTTTATAATGTATTACAAATGTAACATTGTATAAAGTTACATAATGTTACAAATTATATTCTGAACTTGCAGTTTATCATATTTGATACTCATGAAATTATATCATATGTAATCATAGGGTGATTACACCCCTAAGACAAGTTGGAAGTGTTCTGAAAGCTGGACAGCAATATCTTCCCATTAACTACATTTGCTCTATATTAGGAAATTTTAAAACTATATTTTCTACTTTTTACAACAGAAAATTTGAGATTTGCATTGTTATTGAGGTATCAGTGGCAAAGAAATCATCTCCCAAGAAAATAAACAGAATGAAAATATATTTCCAAAAGACTGCATGTTGCTGTCACGGGATTCACTCACTCAGACAGAAAACAGCAGTTTGGTGCCAAGTTCTGCCACAGATGTAGATGTATGACTAACTGAGGTCAAGAATACTGAACAAATCTCAGGACGGAATCCCTGACAAAGGCAGCATTCATGAACACTCAGATGAAGCTCTTGGCTACCTAGCAGACCTCCTGAGCCCCTAAAGCAAACTGGCATGGCATTTTGGCTCCCACTCAAACAGTGGGCCTGACATCTTGTGGTGATACTCATTTGTGACAGTTCAGATTCCTACAAGAATCACTTTCAGCTGAGGTGTGTAACCAGTAATCACTTCTTATTCCAGCAATATTTATGAGAAAACCCAGAAATTACAGGTGCACTCTATCTATGGTACATGTCACTGCATATGGGGCAAAAATGGGAACGGAATGATCAACTTCATACATTAATTCTATCATTTCAGGTAGAATTAATATTGTTGTGGCTTTAGTTTTTGTAACCTCTGTCTCTTCAGCTGAAAACACTGAAGAAATCAGCTAGTGCAGAAGTGCTGGAAGGACACGTCCATCACTTGTATCTCATTGAGAAATCATCCAGAGCAGACCCAAGGAACAGGCTCACCTCAAACTTCCTGAGGTGCTGGATTTAAAGCTGGTGCCTGGTCGTGTGGAAGTCTGCACCTATCTCTCCATATCCTAATCTCTGGCATCAGGGAAAAAGCTTGCCATCTACTCCTTACTGTGTTTAACTAGTGAGCAACCTGTACTGTGCTTCAACATGAAAGAAGGCTATTGAGGTAGAAGAATTTGTTGTATTTCATTAGTGGGCACTGTCACAGTCAGCTCAATGAACTGTAACTGTGGAAGGCAAAACCTATCCAGCTCAAACTAAGGCTGGCCACTGTTCCTGAAGAAATATAGGGAAGAGAAGGATTCCAGCAGAAGAAATTTAAAATAAGACAGCCAGAAGTGCTGTTATACAAGTGCAGCCTCTAGTGGTCTGTCCAAAATCACTGAATACCAAGTAAAAATTATTATCTCTCGAGCTCTTGGTACTAACAGCTGCATTTCACCCAACACAGCTGATGCTGTGACACTCCATAGCAGGAGCACAACCTGTAAGCAAGGAGGCACCATTTCTTACTAACGATTATGCTTCAAATCTGATGTTGAAAATAAAAACTTCTTCCCCTCCCTCTTATACCCCAAAAAACAATACACATACTACTCTGCAATCTAATTAATTCTATACTGAAATTCTGTGAATAGATACATTTTTAAATGCACATTAAAAAACCCAAAGCATTTAGACCTTCTCTTTATCTTGGTTTTGATACTTCCTTACCTTCACAGAAACAGATGAAGCTGCACAGGAAATTAAGACAATCTGAGCTTCTGTGTTGGAGCTGAACCTGTTAAAGCTTCATCATTAGACAAGGTTCTTCATCAATTTGATGCATTTCCCTGTCTCAACTATGCACCTTTTTTTTTTTATTTCTCCACATTCTAGTTAACTCTCCCAAAATCTTATCTAGTGTACCACTGATGAAAACCTGCTCTCTTTCCTTTCCTATTATGCTTACTTTGTCTCAGCTGTTATTAGTTCATGCCTCAGGCATGTCTAAAAACACACTGTATTGCAACTTTCTCAGGACTGGGGAACTATCAGATAACCAAAATTGCATTTTAGGATCTCTCAGCAAGCGGGCAAAGAAGAATTTAGATGCATGTTGGGTTGTGAGGTGGCATAAATAAAAAACATCATAGGCAAGTGGTTATAATTTGCTCATGAAACAGAAGAGATGAGCAGAATCATACAGCCTGGCAGAGTGACACCATGAAAATAAATGCTTTTTGCCATTTTATAAGCACAGGCAAGAATAATTACACATGATGGTGTGTCAGTAACAGGAGATCTTAAAAGCCAGATAAACAGGAGAAAAAATAATGAGAGGAACTTCAAAGAGCTTTGTCTCAGGGGTTAGTAACAATTCAAAACTTTGGAAGTCTCATCTAAACTTCACAATGGTTGTAGGCCAGAGAGCCAGAAGTGGTTACGTGTAGCCCTGTGCCTGATCTGAAAATTCCTCAGTCACCACAGGACTGTGACAACAGCAGTTCACAGGACCGTGACAACAACAGCTCACTGCACTGCCAGCAGACCAAGAACCCACAAGGAAGATGGGCCACTATCAGAGACATTCTGTCAATGGGGCAAATGCCAACTCACTGACAAACAGGAGCACTGCCCTCCAGCCTTGGTCCCAAAAGCAACCAGAGGTCTTTATCTTGCACAGAAGTAGGTCTCTTGAAATTGTGAGATACAAATCCAAACATTTTTACTTGAGTTAATTCTGTCTCAAGCACTGCTTGTGTTCCTCGGCCAGCATTGGACACACCTTATTTATTTTAAAATATTGATGCCAATTTATATAACATACAACTCATATTTCTCTTTTATCTCCCCATTCAGATTCAGAGATATGGGCATCAGTATCTTCCTTGATTGGTCCCTCTATCTCCTCTTTATCTCCTATGCTCCTTTAGGTCCTCAAATCAGCCTCTCTTCCACTTTCACCAGTTCCTCCTTAGAGATGACTGATTGGAAGACAGTAATGTCGGCTATATTCCATCATATATGCTGACCTTCTTTCTGCTCCAAAGAGCTTGTGCTGTTGAGGGCGAAGCTGAGGGAATGTAGCCAAAGTTAAAAATAACAATTAAAGTGTCCAGGCATCATCATCTGCCTGGGCCTGGACATCTGCTTGTACCACATGCACTTATCGCCTTTCCATGGTACCCATCAGCCTTTTCTTGTGGTGAATTCATAGATTCATAGAATGACTTGGGTTGAAAGGGACCTTAAAGATCTTCTAGTTCTAACTGCCCAGAACTTCACAAGCTTTATCTCACCAAGGAATTAAAATCAGAGTGATCTTAGTGCATTTTTGCAGGTAAAAGAAAAATTAATTTAACAAGTCGTTGTTTAACAGATTCTCTTTTAGAATAAGGGTTTTAAGGAAGAGTTATAATTTTCTAAATGGAAAACACAGGGTGATTTCTTCAGGTCATGCAGAGCTGCTTTTAGAAGGACTGTTTGAAGAAAGACAACAATTTTGAGGGCTCATTTAGACTTAACTACAGATGGCTGAAGTAGGTCATGTTATCCTGGAGGGACAATTAAGGATAAATAGGTCAATAAAGGCAAAAGGGCTCCATGTTGGTTTAAGCTTAAGTAAATTGAGCAACAGAAAGCCTGTGCAACCCTCATTTTAGAACTATTCAGTCCAACTCCATAAAAGCATTTTACACCTATTCAGAACTACAATATTGGAATTATACATATTTCCAGGACACTGCTACAACCTCTAATGCTACTGCACAAAGTATTGGGACAACCTTACAGAGAATGCTGCATATTTTATTTTAGAACTGTGCCTTTACACTTAAACAGGGTGTTAAATCCTCTGAATTTAATACTGGACTAATGAAAACCCCTGTGTGAGGGTCCAGAATTTTAGTAATTAACTTTCACAATTTTACAGTGCTTAATTTACTTTGTCTTTTTAGCAGACTAAATTTACCACCAGATGGTGCGTGTCATACATACTACCTAAATCCTCTAAACCCTAAAGGTGTATATGGGATTTAAAGACTGGAAAGGGTTTGCCTGTACAGGGCTGAGCTTTAAAACAAGTTTAAGGCACTTATAAGGTGGACATTGAAACAGGTGTAAATTGTTCTAAACCCAGTAAAAGTTCAGATTCTAAGTAAAAATTTCAGCTTTGACCTTAATCTTGTGAGAGCATGTATCTGACAGAAAAGCTTTGGACTACCACTTAAATTTAAGATACAGTGCCCTTACTTCAAACCTAAGACCTTACATTTCCTTTCTGCTTACAGCAACATATGGTATTTACAACTGTTTGGCAGCTGTGCTCTGAGAAAGGAAGGGTACACACAGCATGACAGATTTTGCTGGAAGGCCTGGGATATTCTCACTGACAAATTTGAGGGGCTGCCAAGGTAACAGCAGGGTACAGGTTCCATATCTTCAGCCTGGATTGTAATCCAACAAAGCTCAGAGCAGGGAAATTAAGCACAGCTGACAGAAATAAACTCTGAAGCCGCAAAGCTGTTGCTCAGCATGTCAGTACGAACTGTCAGGGCATCTGATTTTTGGCACTTCTTTCCCATTATGTGGTAATGTTCATCCCTGGCACTCTATAAAACAAAAGTGGTTAACTCTTAGCTAGTGGTGGGCAGACCGTTCAATTTGCAGATAAATGAGGAAACACAGGCAGTTACCCTCTGACACTGGCTCTTCACAAGTTCCACTGGACCCTGACAGATTTACAGGCTCAAAACACAACATTATCCCAACACTGCTGCCTCTGCTTTTAAAGCACAGTGGTGGATCTATGCCAAGGAGACCAGCCAGGCCCAAGCTGTGTGAGCCCTGTGCTCTCCCCTTGTCCCTTGCACTGAGGTTTGCTAGCTCCAGCAACACCCATGCCATGCTGCTGCACGTTCTTCTGCTCCCTACCTAAATCCACCTCATCATGCTTTGCTGTGCCCACACAGGTCTGAACCCACTGAAGGGCTTGGCACACACATTTCTCTTTCAGTTTTCCAGTGTTATCCCAGACAATGGGGAGCTGGTAAACAAGGAGGGGTCTACCAGAAGCTTAGCAAACCCTAACAACTGAGCTTTTGAACTGTCAGACATTGACACTTTCAGAGGTTGTCTCGTTCTGTTCCATTACTTGGACAGGATGGCTCTCTCGTTTCCTACACCAGAGAGTACCAAAACCAACAGGATTTTTTAGAAGGCCACATGGTGTTCAAGCATTTGTAAACCTCCAGGAATCTCGAAGAAGGGGACACTCTCCCAAACAGGAAACTGACGGACACCTTTCAAAACAGGAAACTGCTGAACACGCCAAGTTAACCTGAGGTATGCTCAGGATCATGCAGTAGGACAGAGGGCACTACAAAGAGAAGCTGTACAAGGCTCTGGCAGAACACAAGTAAAAAAGGCCCATGTATTGTGTTTAATCAGCAATATGGGACACCAACAGGCCATCAAAAACTATTCTGAATTTTCTAATCTACGCTACTTCTTATTTCTCTTGAAAGGGATTTTGTGCTTAAGACTCAGTTTTACACTTCAAAAATATTAGCTTTCCAATCTCTTGTGACCACAAGAATTTCAGCTTGCTTTCTTTGTTCAAAGATAGAGCCTATATGAGCAGCAAAGAAAAGCACTAAAACTATACTCTTTTGTTCTCATAAACAGCATATTGTTTTCTAATTGCAGTAGAAACTGCTAATTAACCAGAAGCAAAACCATATGTTGAAAAATACTGTCTAGTTAGGGTTTTTTTTAACCACTGCAATTATCCATCAATTTCTTTTGGAGCAAGTTCTCATGCTACTATCCATATTTGGTAAATTCATAGTCCAACAATGTGTACACACTTAAGCTAATAAAATACATTTAAAGAAACAGCTGTGATGGAGAGATATATAAATAACACCTGCCTTCAAGGTACACTGCAAATCTTAGAAGTCTATTTACTAAGATCAATAGAAAAATGAAAAAAATACTTTCAAAACGAAGAACATTGAATGCCCTGAAATGCAATATGAAGTGTAAAGTTGGCAGCTGTTTCAGGAGCCTTTTGCAAACCTGAACGCAATATTCTTCCTTCAGCCTCAGTAAATGTGTGATGTCAAAGGTACATTCTACAGGTGTCTCTCCCACTATGCAGCAAGAATGATGGTGTTTGGAGGTTGTCAGGTTTTTACTCAGCTAACAGATAAGACAGCCTTGATCTGCATGGCCTTTTTTCCGACCGAGCTCAACAGTCACCCCCAAAGGACTCAGAGAGTGAAGAAATAGGAGACGTTCTGTGCAGAAAGAGAATCAGACCAGCTACATGGACATTATAAAATCTCAAAATATCCCAAATGGGTGCAAGACACGGCTGACTGTCCTCTACTGAAAACCAGTTGAATTTGAAGTTGTCACCTCTTACAGACACTTTATCTAGAGATATTACTGTATTCAACAACTCCATTGATAAGAACTATTAATTCATGTGGATCAATATTTACATGTTAACTATTTGTACTTGTTGGGGTTTGGAATCCTTCTTTTTGTTTCTCTTATCTTAGGGAATTTTTTGCCCATACGTTGCTAAGACACCATAACGACTGGGTGCTTAGGAAAAACAATAGAAAGACCAGTCGAGTAAAAAACTTGTAAGTAGCTATTCCCTTATTTGGACATTCCCTCTTGAAGGAGGCGGAGATCTCGGGACAGCTGGGCTGGGGAAAAGGAAGGGGAGCAGTAGCTGGCGCTCTTTGCCTCTCGGCATTCAGAAGAGCGGGAAGCTGCTGTTGCTTGTCACCACTGTGGAGTTTTCCTGGCTCCGGCGGCCTGCCTGCCTCTCCCAGAGCCAGCCCCTGCCAGCCGTGGTTTGGGAGTTGGGCTGCCCTGCCCTGCCCAGCCCTGCCGGACCCCTGCTGCAGCTTCGGGGTTTTTGCCTACAAGAAGCCCAGGCTCCATCCCTCCTGGGGCCATGCCTGCCATCACTGCCAGGGAGCGACAGCCGAGACCTGCGCTACAGCACCCCCTGCAGCCGAGGAGGAGCCATCGCACCCGCCCTGCCCAATTGCTAACAGGGAGCAAGGAGAGACTGGACTGGGGGTTTGCTCTGTTCTTGTTTGTTGTGGTTGCCATTGTTGTTGTTTGTCTGTCTTGATATATATATATATAGTAGTAAAGAACTGTTATTCCTTTTCCCACAACATTGCCTGAAAGCCCCTTTAATTTCAAAATTATACTAATTCGGAGGGAAGGGGATTACCTATTCCCAGGGAGGCTCCTGCCTTCCTTAGCAGACACCTGTCCTCAAACTAGGACAGTACTAATTCAGCATTTCAGTTAAACTACTCTTCCTAGAAAGCATTGCCTTACGTACTGCCATGGATTCTCCTGCTTGGGTAGCCTATGTATCTTTCTGACTCAATTCTCACCATTTTAATAAAACTTTATCTTGTACTTCAAGAATAATAATAAAAAAATATATTATCTGCTAAAAGGAAAAACCTGCTTCAGAAGCATTACACATATATCTTTACAACATATATTTCACTACCAAAACAGAAGTTATAAAAGCATTAGCTGCAATCTTCCACTGTCTATTGTACTCATCCCTAATCCATTGTTTTTTCCCAACAAAGCAGCGATCTTTCAGTACACATGGTACATGACTGTTGTCACACATTATGTCAACAATCTGTACCGAGTATTTTGAGATTACTACAAACCATATGTTAGACATCATATTTTATCCAGTCACAGAACACGAATTTTATCCAGCTACAGAACACGAATTTACCTCGCAACATTAACAACACCCACCTGAAGAATATGGTTCAGCTCTCTGCTTAATAATATGCAGTTGCACCAAGGTTAACTGAGTATCTTTAAACTGAGATGAGGTATTCTCTTTCTCCTGTGTCCTTTCTTAACATCCTCATGTATCAGGCATTTACACATCTAAGCACATGCTAATAGCTCTACTATTTACAGTATTCTACTCCATGATCATCTAAGTTGATAATATGCACTTTTTAGTAGTTCTATTCCTAAATGCCAGGTGCCCCACAAGATATTTACTGTTTCATGATTACAGTTTACTGTGAAAAAGACAAAAGAAAGTTCACGCAGAAAAAACTTGCAAAACCCAGTGTTCAGATAATACAGAACAAGGACACGGTAACAGATGACAAGGTCATGTTTATCTATAAAATTAGAAGAAATAAAAAGGTAGGTTGAGAGGTTTCAGTTTTTCCTCTTTCATCAAAGTCCTAGCATAGTCTTCTTTCACTTGGGAATAGATCTTGAAAACCTGAAGTCACTGCTAAGATTTATTGTACCAGTAAATATACTATTGAGTGAACTCTACTGCAGAGTACAGAAAGGTCTTTTCTTATAAGGCTCTTAGTAGCTCCTTACTGTCATCCCCATGAAATATAATTTCCCTTAACATGCGACTCCAGGCAGTCAGACAATGAGGTTTGAGTTACTGCTGCCAACCCCTTGCTGTGATCTTGTACAGGGCCAAGTAGCACAAGTTTTCTGAGGAACTGGGGCGGCTCCAGGCATGTCTATGCTCTACAGTCTGTGCTCTTAGAAAAGTCCACTTCCCCTCAGTCTGCCGGAACAGCCAAAAGACAGAGATACATATCTGATAAACCAAATGACAATAACCTGGGAGAGCAGCCCATGCATAAAAGCTGTGGGCTGTATTTCCATCCTTTCTGTAAATCGCTACTCCTTACACCTCTTCAATCCATTTACAAACTAAAAAACTAACTGCTTCCACTTCCCTCAAAACAGTTTCCAAAGCACCTAAAAGAGTATTTAAACACTAAGATAGCAGGAAAAATCCTACAACACCTTTAACAGCACTAAAAATATCCCAATTCAAGAACAACTGCAGCACTGCCACTCTTAGGTTTCATACACATATCAAAATATATAACATATCAATAGCAAAACATCCTTCATAAAGGGATGTATGCTGGCATCTGGCTAGTGTAATTTCTGTAGTTTTTTATTCCTACAAACCTGCACAAGGTCTCACAAACACAATTTTACACAGTAAGTTTCTAACACTGCTAGCAAAGATATCAGGAATCTCATAAGCCCTTTGAGATTCTATTGATTCTCAGACACAAAAAGGTTGCACGTTTATCAGTATCTTAAAAATGACATTATTTTTACAAGATTTGAAATTGAATTGTCATCACTTTAAACCTAGAGAACTGTTATAGTCACAATAGTGAACACTTTACTCTTAACATCTAGACAGCTGGGCTATCTCCTTTGTTTACAAAGAACAGTCCTCTCTAAATACTTATGAATTAAAGAAACAAGAAAACCCTAGAAGAACATCCAGACTTAAGGAATGACCATGTCTGGCTCAATACTCACAGAATAATTGTTGTCAAGTAGGAGCAACTGACAGAAAAACCTCCAGAAAATATGCTCCCAGACTTTTAATTAGTTAAAATCTGCTCCTATCAAAGTGGTGTGCTGGGATGCTCTCAGTGCTCCCCCACTGTACCAGATGCTGTTTGTTCTGATCAGAATTTCTCACATGAACCTCACTCTGTGCAGAAGTTCAATGGGCCACCATGAAGTGCACCACCAAGGACTCAAAAGGAGAAGCAGATGTGAATTTAGTACATAATTATTTGCAGAAACAGTACCCAAGATACAATCAAGGGATGCTTAGCACCATGCAGTTTAACCACCACGAGGATAAACAAAGAAAAGGCAAAATCTGGCTTTTAGCTTCAGAGTTTCATTCCCTGATAAACTAGAGATTAAGAAGTACAACCAGGAGGCGCTGGTTACATCAAATACAATTTGATGAGGGTGCACTCTATCTCCTATTCCAAATCCTTGCCAAGGGCATCAGACAGCATGGATACATATAGTTCCCTGAGGAAGTCTGTCTCCAGATAAAACATGAGCCACTGAACACCTCTCTTTGAGCCAAATTATCCAAGCACTTTCTTACTCACTCAGCAGTCCACCTGCCAAAACACAACTCAAAGTGGACAGAAGAGTGCTGGAGGACACTAAGTTGAAAGTCTTCCTTAGGGTGAGGCAAAAGACATGCACAGCTTTGCCTCATTGATGCATCCAGTATCGTCATCACAGAAATAGGCTGGTCAAGCACAATTACTGTTTAATTCATGCTGGTTGCTCCCCATCATCTTCTTCTTTTATGTGCCCAGAAGTGTGTTTTAAGATGACTCATTCCATAACTTTCTCACAGATCAAAGTGAGGTTGACCAATCTGTAGTGCTTCAGATCACTATTCTCATCCTTTCTAAACATGAATGCAATATTTACGTTTCTTTGGTCATCATGGCTTACCTCTAATCTCAAAAACCTTTCAAAGATTATAGAAAGCAACCTTACTATGACACTGGTCAGTGTCCTCACCACTCTCAACGTAGCTCATCTTATCCCAAACACTAGACTTGGGTCAAGATTTCTCAAGAGATGCTTGATTTTGTACTTAGCCATCGCTTATCATTCTCCTCCTTGAACTCTGTCTCTGAACACAGAGGCCTGGGAGACACTGTCAGAGAAGACTGAAGTGAAGAACTCAAGTGTCTCAGCCTCATCTGTATTGGCTGCTACTAACTTGCCGAATCCATTCAGCACAGGTCCACATTTTCCTTGTTTATTCCTGTACTGCTAAAGCATCGGAAGTTTTATTTGAGTGGTCCTTGATGTCCCTTTTTTTCTTGTTACTCAGCTCCAGGTGTGCTTGGACTTTTCTGACGCCATCCCTACATGTTTGGACAATGTATCAACATTCTTCCGTTGCAGCCTGTCCCTGCTTTCACCTCCTGTATGCTGCTCAGTCGCAAGTTCGCTTTCAGACAGTGAGATCAGTCGCCTGTTATGTCTATTCACATTCCAGGATGTTCCATTCTTGTACTTAGAGAATGATGTCCTTCAAAACTTGGCAGCCTTCCGCAATGGATTTACTCTTCCCACCTACCAGTTCTCTGAATAAACTCAAAATCTGCTCTCTTGAACTCTAGGGTATGTACTTTATGCTGCTACTTGCCTTCCTCATCTCCATCAGGATTTGGAGCCCACTATTTCATTCCTTAACAGACTGTCAACAAAAATCACAATATTTATTGAGCAGCACATTGATAACACTACTGTACTCTCTAAGAGAGTAAGAATTAATCCCTGGGCCTGCTTTGCATTCTCAGTCAAAACTCTGGAAATCTGCAGACACTATACATTCAGCTAAGCCAGGGAAACAGCTCAAGTGCTGAGGAAAAATGAGTTCTGTATGTAGCTACAGAGTGTTCCCTCATTGAGTAATATGCTGAGCAGCATCCAGGAATTAGCATGTTCTGCCAACATTATACATGTGTTCAATTAAAACACTGAATATTGCATTCTAAGATACAGTGAAGACACAATGTCCATGATGGAACCTATATCCATACACATCAGGAAGTAATTTTCTGATGAAACATAAATAGCAGCACATAATTCATCTAACAACTACCTTAGACAGCTGTCACTAACCAGCACTTACTGACACTGCGCCATAAGCCCAATTTTCCTTTTCTTTAATTGAATACCAAGCCTGACTTTTATACCACATGTAATGTGAAAAGTCCCTCAGCAGATAAAAGGTTATTTCCTTCTAGACAGGTGCTCACCTCGGAATGCTTGTCAGGTAGGTCAGGACATTCTGAAACTCTTTTTCAGGGATCTCGCTGAAAGCTGGATAGTCTGGAAAGGTGATAACAGGGCAGCCATCTCCCCCTCTTCCACCTACAAAAGAAGCACCAAACATGTTTACATGCAAGTCTCTTTACCTAGACTGAAATTTCCCAGTAATGAAACAACTTTTTTCTCTCTCTCTCTCTTCTTTTTTTTTTTTTTTTTTTTTTTTTTAACAGGGCTCATGTGTGGACAGTTTATTCTGAACAGCTTCTCTCTTCTTCAGTGCTTTTGAAGTTTTACAGAAAGGAATTTGTTACACCACGTTCATCACATTATATTTGTTGTGGACAAATGCCTTGGCTCCTGTGAACAGTTCTGACACCAGATGGCAGTGCATCTTTCTGCTGATAAACGTCAACTGCACATAAGTAGAACCAATTGAGAGAAAGAAATCAACTAATTTAGAAACAAAGAAGTTAATTCAGAATTAAGTAGGCAAATCTCCCATCTTGAACTGAAATCAACCTTCTTAGCAGTTTGAACTCATTCATGCAACATCCCCCTACCCTGCTCAGTTGGCTGCTTTGCTTCCAACAGAAGGGGCAGAACATGAAAAGAAATGGGTGTAGGTGTTTCCAATGAGATTTCCCATTCCCAGATTACATACAGAAGGTAAAGCAGAGCTGAAAACCTACACTACAGTAGAGCTGCTGATGAACTAGATACCATTATATGTATCTTTCCTGACATTTGCACCTCTGGGTAGAATTCACAGACACAATGCTTCTTAATGCACTTCACACGCATTCTTACATGCAAAATGCCATTATTTATTTTAAAGGAATTATTAACGTTTGACGTCTTTAGCAAGTATATATTCATAAAGACAGGTAGGACAAGGGGCTTGCTGAGCCCTAGCAACTTCTTGAAGTTAACTTCTTGTTCAGGGGTGGCAGGAACACACTGCTGGGAAGTTATCTTTGCTTCACAGTTCAAAAAGAGAAGAAAAACAATGAAAAATTACTGTTGTAAAATAACAAGGATATTTTTTCCAGCCTTGAAATCCAATAACTGTGCAGAAATCAGCATTAAACTTTATTAACAACACCAATTACGAGAGCAACAGTGATTTGTGAAGATTATTACCCACTTCCAGTGACTTTGCATCTAACCTCACCAGAAAAAGAAGAAAAATATTTGTCCTCATATTCATTTGATAAAAGGAATCGCAACTTCCCTCCTCACATGTAATTAGAAGAGCTCAAATAGTATCTTTATGTTAATTTGTGGTGAATCTGATTTCCATTTACCAGCTTACAGAAAGCATGGTGCTGTCACTATGAAGCTCTTGGAAACAAAATACATGAAAAAGTAATGTGCTCTGGATATATTTAAACAATAATAAAATGCAACTATTATGCAAATATCACACATTTGCAAACATGACCTTTATGACACATCCAAACATGGCAACACTGAGTAAAGGGAGCTAATTTTAGCTATACAAATATTCACAAGACAAATACAAGTTAAGACCAATTTTGCTTCTATTGGTTTTTGTTCTACCCAGGCTGTCAGGACTAAAGCATTTTTCTCTCTTATTAAAAGCATGATAATGATTATTTCTGTTGCTTATGAGGTGTTCTGCTCTCTCTAAAGTATCTATTTTTAGGTACAATCATACATTATTTGTGGTATCTTCATTGGTTACTTGTCTTGTTCTACTTAATTTCTATAAATAGGACATATGAAACAAAAGAACAATAACAATCGACTTGCAGGACATGTCCTAAAAGCAGAAGCCTGCACTATGACTTTTAGGAAGTTCCCAGACCACCACCGATTGTCAAGGGCAAATAGAGCCATCCTGCCTGGACACTGCCTATTAATTTTCAGTTTCTAGTACAGTCATCTGTGGTTATCTTGGGTAGAGATGACTCTGCCCTGACCTGAGCTCTTAGGAGGTTATTTTTCACTGATTATCTTTTTCTTCGGTGTTTCCCTGCTGGGACACTTGAGCACAAATACACCTTCAAAAGCTCCTCAACCACTTCTCCTTATCAGAACCCTGCTGTTCAAAAGAGTTTAGGGCAGAGTGACCTGAAATGCTACACATAATAAGTTCTGTAAATTTCAGCTTTAACAATACTGACTTATAGAAGCTGCTCTCTATATTGCAACTTTAAATGTGTGGCAATCAAGGGAAGACAGGTCATTCTGGCCAAAGCAGTCGCTGCTTTAAAAGCAGCATTTGTCGCAGAAGCTTATAAAAAGGGCATGGGAAATAAAGCAAAATAAAAATCCTACATATTAATTGTGTTTGTATTAAATAATAGAAAAACCAATGAGTTCACTTTTTAAAGAGTCCTTTATTTCTTAATGAACCCGATGCAGCAAGAAATTATTTTTTTCCTTTATTCCTTTCCTTTTATTCAGAATTATTGTTTTTGTCCTCATTTTTCTTCATCACAGCAAAGCCAGCATCACACAGTTCATAAAATTGGCTGTGTAAAGTGTGATTTTCTTCTCTTCACCCAGAAGTAAATGAAGCCACAGAACTTAGGGGGAGGAGATAAAAAAAAAGTTTAGGAAGATGAGGGGTTTTATTGTTGTTGATTTTGGTTTTAGTGAGAGGGAAAGCATTCAAGTGACAAGTACTGAACAATTTTACTTCTCTTATCTTTTTTGAAACATAGGTTTAAGGAAAAAAATTTCAAATATCTTATTAAAACTAATTCATATAATAATCTTCCAGCATCTCGGAATTATATACACCTGATTACAAAAAAACTCCACAGACTCAGCTGAGTGCTATAACTCGGGAAAATCCTGTGAGTGCTATAACTCATGAAAATAATTTGACATGTACAGAGTAACTTTTAAAATGAGTTACTGCAATTTTTGTCACCATACAAAAAAATTAGTAATTTAACAGCAATATTGTAATAAATTCAGGTCAGTTTGTTATATCTGACCACCTCAGTCCTAACCATTGGAAAATCACCTCTTTCATATTCCCCTCTAGTTCAGAGCCCTGAAATTCCAGCTGCAGCTGTTGAACAGCCTTAATTGATTTGCCGGACAAGTTCTGTCCACAGAGCCACACACAAGCTCACTCTCCTCTTTCTAGTCTTACACAAGGATGCACTGACCTACACAACTGGAATTTAATAGTTTTACGTGTTTTTAAGACAACTGAGTATCTGAGGGAATTGAGAGCATTTTCTTAGTCTAATCTTACTCTTTTTTTTTTATCATAAATTTCTGAAAGTATAACAAATCCCTTTATTTTTGTTCAAAAAATTATGAGCACTGTTCTGACTATGCAAATGTCAGATTGAATGGATCTAGTGAAAGATACCTTTACCAATGGCAGGGTAGGGATAACCTAGATGATCTTTAAAGGTTCCTGCCAACCCAATCCATTCTGTGACTCTATGAAAATCCTGAAATACATTCAGCATAATTTCTCTATGAAATATTAAACAAATGCCATTTGAGTGCCAGCTTTGGTTTTATTGCAAAGAGCAGAAGAGAATGCATCAGTCCTTAAGTGGGTGCAATCAGTCTGCAGACATTTTACCTGAAACGATTCCCAAGAATTCCTTGATACTTGTCTTATAACGTGCAGCTGTGAGAAACATTCTGCAAGTGAGAGGATTATTACCTTCCAGGCTATAAATGGAAACACCATAGAAGTAAAGAGGACTGAAGCTTATTTCAGCAATTAAATAAAATAAAAACACCACACCACTTTAAATAAAGCAGATCTGCTTCCACCCTACTTCCGTGAGCATTCATTAATGGAAAACTGTTTTTAACTCACTTACACATTACTTTGGCAGCCTATTCACGTGAAACTTCTTTTAACAGATTTGGTATCAAACAAAACACAAATTGCCTCCATAAAATGGAAATTTTTCAGTGGTTAAACCTCTACAATTCTAGCAAAGCCCTGTTAGGTGGAGCTCTTCTAAAGAGATCTACAAGTCTTGGTCTAAGGTCAGTTTTTACAACAGTGACAGTCCTGTATTTTGGAGAAACACACATTTTAAAAACATTGAATTGTACTAGCTCCACAGGTTAGGCAGCAAATTGTGTTAACTGTGCTTAGAAAATAGCACTTAATGTTCCTAACTTTTGAACACAACTAACACCAGCAATAGCACCAACTGCTAAAATTATGTGTACCCAGAGCATCATGGTCTTGTGGATGAAAACAGTAGAAAAATATCCATGTAAAATTAGCTGTGTTATTGTGAGATGGGACTGATAAAGTTTCCCTTAAGTTCAGGTGATTTAGCATTTATTCTTTATATTCTGCTACATCTAGCTTTTCCCATCATAGTTGCTATCTCTTCTGCATTTGTTTTCTTTTTTCCCTTATTAAGCAGGTTGGGTGATAGAGAAGTGCTAACCCAAGGAAACTGCACAGTATTTAATCAAGAGGATGTTATTTACTTGGTAGCTAAGAACAATCTCAAATGAGACATAATTAGTATTGTTTTCAATTTTAAAAAGCATTGTCAGGAAAAATTGCAAAACTTGTGAATTGTACAGCTGCTAAAAGCCACACACACGTGTACATACACATACAAACACAGAGAAAATTCCCCACAACCCTGTGAAAGATATGCTAGTTGTTTGGAGTTTTGTATGGACAGCAAAATTTGGCAGCAGCAAAGAAATTGCTTAGACTTACTTCCAGGAAGGATGAGTAGGAGATTTTGTAATGTTTCCCTAACAAGTTTCCTGTTTGCATAAAAAAAGGTATTCTCAAAAGTACCCTGACCACCCCTACAAAAAGGAAGCAAGTAGCTGGATATAATTAGATGACAGAGCAAAGAGTCTTCTGGCCTGGTTACATAATGCAAATGAAACAGTATTTGGACTATAAGAAAAAATATGATCTCTACATTGATCAGTGTGCACACACAAGATCCAAAAGCATTATCTTTGTTGAATGGCTCAGATCTACAACTTCAGTTCAAAAGACCCTGCTTAAAAGAAATCTTGTTTGCAGTCGTGTCAGAAGTGAAGTCCTCATGTGACTGAGAGAAGGGCTTACTTCAGATTTTTTTTACTATTGTAGTGGTTCAGCTATTATGCTTGTACATTTCTGATAAGGAATTTCTCCTTTCTGCTTGCATAATGTATTTAACTGGAGAACTCAGTATTTGAAAATATGTGTAGACTTCAATGAGGGCGTGGATAAGAGCTTCACTGCATATCCTTTGCAAAGAAAAACAGGTTCAAGAGGAATGTATTAAAATGTTCTTCTCCTGAAATGAGAGAGAAGTTTTACTCGTATGAATTCACAAACTGCATTTTGCCCAGGCTGATCAGCAGCAAATATACTGGCTTAAAAATTGGATTTCAGTAACTAAATTTGCGTCTGAATATATTTGAACTGGAAATCTCTTGGCCAAGGATTCACTTTCTCTTTTTCCCCTTTCTCTTTACTACATTTTTGGTTTGATTTAAAAAAAAAAAAATCTCTACAGACAGTAGGTTTAGCATAGTGAATAAAAAACAGTAGTTAAGCTTACACCTGTGCAAGGCAAAGACAGCTAAGCAATACCTCTTCCACTGTGCATACACAACATAGATACCGCATATTATATCAGCAACAAAAATCAGGCTGATATTTTTAACTAACTGTTTCAGTGTATGTGGTACAGGATCCACTCAGCAATTCTCAAACATAATTTTATAGACTCAGCAGCCAGAGCTACTTCAATGGGAACAGTTTGACCAGTGAGGAGTTGTCAGGTCATTTCCACAGAGGAGAGCAAGGGCACATCCAAGAAAATAAAGTTAGACAAAGCGAGAAGCTTACAATTTACAATGATAAAGGTATAAGCATATATGTGTATATTTATAAAACAAAGGTATTTTCAATGGCAGGAAAAATAAATAGGAATCAATAGACAAAAATGCAAATAGCATGAACTCATATTTGTATTTTCTTTGATGGAAATACTTCGAAGTTGTTCAATGCATAAATAGGCATTCAAAGGAAAGGGAGTTAAATAACTGGTTCAGTAGTCATGGTGGCCAAGAGTCTCATTTGCACATCACACAGCTTGAATGATTTAAGATGCATATCAACATATACAGGTGTCTGTATGCTCTTCTTCATCTAAATTTATTTTAACACACCTGCACACTGTGATGGCAGATACACACAAGGCTGTGTGGGTATGAAAGCCCCACAGCAATCATGGAAGGAGAAGATACTTATGAAAGAAAATAAAAAACATGAATGAAAGACTGTGAGCAATACACAAGGAATACATTTTCCAAAGACTTTTAAATGAACCTTACACTGTCCTTCATGGGATAAAAACCAAAAACAAACAAAAAAAAAAAAAGGAAGAAGACCATTTCAACGCGGAAGAAAAGGTGGTTGCTCAAATAGTAAATAAAGAAAGCAAAGGTAAAAGGTGAAACACTGAACCACGTAGACACACACTTAATATAGCCTAGCAACAACAAAAGAGTAACAGTTTTAGCAAAGATAAGGACCTTGTTCCACAGAAAGAAAAAACTCCAAGGCAGAAAGTAAACAACTGTGCCTAGGGTAAAATATTAACTTCAGGGTTTATAAACTTTCTGTGTGAATGACTAATTACAAACCTCATCCACAGCTCACCCCACCATTAGATTTAAGCTGAACACGACTGCGTACTTGCTACTGAGTAAGAGTGAGTCTGTAGGAGTAGCTAGCACCTTGATTTCATTGCACTTTGATATATCTACTGACAAACTGAAGCACTAGTGGAAGTTTTTGCTTTATTTTGTTTCAAGTCTAACTTGGATGTCCCTGTAGCATTTCCATTACAATCTAGCACAATGAGGGACACAAGTAAGAACTGACCCCGATTTAGACCAAAACACAGAATCAGCTCGGGTAGGGCTACAGCCTTTAGCCACAGAAGCAGACTAGGTTTCATTCACTATTCAAGCAAGTGTCCCATGAGACCTAGATACATCCTATTAGAGAAATTAAAGCACTTCTCAAGTACACATCGACTTGCTGTTAAAAATCCAACAACTAAAATCAGAAATGCACCTAAGACATTCAGCAATACCTGCAAATATGCTATTTTACCAAAGGCATTAGTAATCTATGGACTTTCATTTTAATGAGTTTTATGCCATATCCTTAGACTCTATTTCCAAGGCAACTTTACTAATAAGCAAAAAAGTCCCATTCACACACACTGGGAATGTCTTAAGTGGCCTTAGAGCAAAGTCCCTCTTAAGCTCAACAGTAACAACAAACAAATTGTACATAAATCAAGTATCAAAACATTGGCACTGTTCCTTCATTCATAGAACCTGTAACACCACTATTTGGTACAGCACAAAGAATTAACCATCAACATCCTGCAGGAGAACATTAGGATTAAAAAAACTGTACTCCAAAGTGAAACGAAAATGCCTAACACTCAAATTTCCCAAGAATACTAAAATACAACAGAGAAGCGTCACAGTAGTGTAGCTGACCTACTACTTGAGGCAAATAAAACAAAATTCTAAGTGACATGAGGGTGAATAAATAGAAGAAAATAGAATGAAGAATGGCTGTTCTTATTAAACTTCACTGCCAGGTGGATTTATTGAGTGCTGAAGACGCTTGTGGATTTGTGAACACAACAACTCTTCTACCATAGTCACCAGTTTTCCCCCTCACTTCACAGGGACAAAATATAAACCCTACTTACAGTTTCACAGATAGGCTGATTCTTGCATAACACTCTTATGAGACATTTTTTGCCCATGGATAAGAATGAGCTTGGAAAGTCAAAAAAATAAGCTTCCAGAGAAGAATTGTAGCTTAAGCACTATAATCTCAAATGAAGCATGAACAGCCAACGTCATTAAAAAATACCTTATTTTCCAAGTGCTACCACCATCCCACAAAAAACACAGAAAACTATTGCAGATCCAGAGTTTAGCTTGTGTGGCAGAAATAAATCATAATTAATAGTTAATTATGAGTACAACAAGATTCAGTGAGCTCTTGCCAAGCAAAGCAGTACATTGTTTCATTCTCCCGTGTCTCTTGACTGGGTGAAGGATGTGACTCAGAGGGAGAGGGAACAGTCACAGAGTGCAGCTGCAGCTCAGAGAGGTAAATTTCCTTTATGTTGAAGGATGCAGGGCAGCTCTGAAAAACCACTGATGCTCTCCCTTTCTATGTAGTGGAGGGAGGGCAGGACCAGGCCATAACTCTAGCAGGTTCACTGCTGCACGTGTGCGAGAGCTTTTACAGGCAGAAGACAGGAGAGCAAACTTAGAAGCTTATCAGAAGCCTTCTCCCACAGAGTCTGATCATGAGCAAAGGCACCATCTCCCTTTGCCCATTATCAGCCAGCCGTGGGCTCAGCGTGGAAATGGACCAAGCTCAGCAGCCAGCACTTGCATGGCACAAACACCGACCCCATCACCTACCTGGCACAGGTGACCCAGGGACAAAGGCTCTCTGTGCTTTGTGAAAGTGGCTGTGCTGCTTTTGGAGATGGCCTTATACTCAAAAGCAGGTTCCTTTGCAGAAGATAGTCGGTGATACCAAGCCAAAAATCCTGTCCAGAACTCGATGCTACACTTGCCTGACCCCAGCACTGAGGCTGTGGGGGAACACGGTACCATGGTGCTTGCTCCACCACTTTGGTCAAGACCAAGGTGTCAGCTTGGGCTTCAGTATCAAACATGACAGCAGAGCCCATGGCAGTTGGGGCTGTGAGCTGAGGACTGCAAGATTATAGCAACCACCAGAGTATCCATGCTGTGATCTCCAGTTAACTGGAAAATTAACTATAATTTAAAAATTTCTATTATAGTTTAAAAAAAAAAATCTTTGAATAAATCCTTACATAACAAGTCTTGATAGCCTGTATTTTGAGTTACTTCTTAATTTCTCATATAAGAGTCCTCATAGGAAAGGACAGCAGGCTGAATTGTGCATCTAAGCAACGTGTGTAGGAGGGAACACCATAGTCTTACCTGACAGATAAGCAAATTGTTTCTTTAATTGGTCCTGAATATCTGCAGCATAGAGGGGAATGATATCCTGATGCATGATTTCATCTGCAAAGAGAAAAAAAAAATTGCATTGCAAAATAATTTTATGCAAAATTTCACAGCAGACATTAAAAAAATCATCCCTAGAACACAAACACTCAGAAAACAGTCTAACTTTTGAAAAATACTTGAAAATCTTTGGAGTCTTTCAAGTGTTTACCAAGGGCAAACTTTGCTTTGAATAGGACACTAATAAAACAGGAATTTACATTTACTGACATTTAGAAGCAGTACAGAACTGTCCCTGAACAAAACACTATAGAAATAATATTCCTCAGAATGATGTTAAACAGTGGGATTTTTACATATTAAATTCAATTTTTACTAAAATCTCAATTCAAGAAACTTATGATTTCTCTAGCCTCTCGTCTAGATTCAAGTATCCCAAGATAACAGCATTAAATAAGATAGAACTGGCTTGAAAGTACTTCCTCCCCTTGAAAACACACACACACACATACACACACACATTCTACCTCAACACTGAAAAGCAGTGCTTAAGCTTTTATCTCAGCCCTTCCATTTCAGCATAATGACAACTGTACTGCTTTCCCAACTCTTGGTTTTCTGTCCCAGTGTTTCAGCAGAGGCATTTCCCACAGGTCAAGAAGAAACCTGAGTTTTGCTGATTGTGACAAAGACTGCATGACAGTGATGCCTCATTCATAAACTATGATCTCATTTTTTACAAGGAAACAAGAAGTTTTACTCTTTTGCAATTCCTAAAAAATAATTATTCCACATATTAGTCTCACTGAAAAGTAAAGAAGAGATAACGTAGCTTTCTCTTTATTTGGTTTAGAACATTTCTTTTAATCTGACGTTGTACTGACATTGAAGTTTGGGGTTTTAATGTTCATTGAAATGCCATTAAGATAGGTTTTGACACTCAGAGCTGTGAATTAGCACAGGAAAAGTAAGTAAAAACCTAAAACTGATATAAGTGTCACCTGCATTGAAGTACAAGCTGAAGTAGAGCTCTGGTCCTCAAGGACTTGCTGCCACTGAAGTCTTTCAAATGCTAGATCGTGAGCAGACAGACACTCACTTCTATGAGCAATTCTCACATATGTAAAATTCTGAGAACTGCAATTATTTGAGAATAGCAAAAAAGCCACTTTCAGTTACTTCTTCCAGATAAGCAACAACTTATACTCTGAAACAGAACTTCTCTGTTCTCTGTCGTCCTGTTGGGCAGAGGAAGACCCATGACCACTTTCAAGGTCACACACTGATCACAGCTATTTCCCTGCATCCGGAGAACTGCTGCCTGATCAGAAGACCTCTGCATACCATGCTGTCAAATCCATAAGTGGATACGTGTAACAGTCAAGTCATATTTCACCCAGACCTTCAGCTATGCCACCATTTTAACGTTTTCAACAGAACACTGAACACAGATCTCTCAAATCTCTGATCTCAGATGGCCAAGTAATTTCCAGAAGAGGCATGCCCCACCTCCCCAAAGGAAAAAGGGATTTTAGAGTTTATTTTTGCTGCCTGTGCCTTATAATACAAGGAGCCCTCCTGTAGCAGTGTTTGAAAAATTAAACAGCCCTGATTCTGCAAACCAATACCTGCAGGCAGACCCATTAATCTGAATATAAACTATTACAGGATAAATGTCTATTTTTTGGTGGGAGATGGGAAAAGGGAAAATAATATCATCAGTCTATATATCAGCCTAGAGTCACAGGCAGACATAATTTTCATTATTGCATAGCATTGTACCCTAAGCATGTACTAAAATAGTTGAATTTTGCATATGTAAGTAAATACATGACACACAACACTGAAGGAGGCAGGACATTCCCAAGGAAGAGAAACTCTTGATGTATCTTTATGTAAGGATCACTATTTCCCCATGCATCCCTGTGATCAATCCCGCTGTGGTTTGGACATGTGCCATGTGAATACCCCAGTCTAGATTTGATTGTTCCCAGTGTTCCCTCTGACAGGAAGAGCAGCTTTTGCCACCCGCACAGTTCAGCCCCATAACACTGGTCAAATACTGCCTCACTGGAAAGACTGTCTCTTCCTCCCCCTGCTTTTAAACTCAGTTTTAACTCAAATTAAAGAGCCCATCTGTTTGCAACTGGAGGAGCAGCACAATGTGTCCACTGACAGACACCAAACTGTTCTTCCTGCTGCACTCCCCTCCACCAAACACATCTCATCTTGCTCTTGCTGATTCAGTTTCAAGACATGCTTCTAAAAGCCAAGTATGCACTAAGATCAGAGCTGATTTTCAATAATTTGAAACAACCAAGATAAAAAATAGCAGCACAAAAAAAGCATAAGGAAATGCAACTCTTGGAATTGCCAAACAGGTCACATCCAGCAGCTCAACTGGATATACTTGAACCCAGTACCACCACCCACAGATTTAGCCAGAAATCCCTCTTCAATATCTTGTTTTCTTTCAGAGGAGATGCAATTGTAAAAACTCATTGCTCTGCACTATCTACTTGACATTGAGCATCCCTCTGGAAAAGATAGTTCATCAAAGTTTGTTTGGGGTTCAATCTGATTTCACTTTAAGATTGTCCATCATTACTTGAATATGCTATTTCTTTAATAGGATGAGGCAACAAAAGGCACACATACTAAACACATGGTGAAAGCACACATTCCTTACTCTCATGGCCTTTGGGGAAAATATTTTCTTGAAAATATTCTTTAAATAGAGAACCTGCCACCTGCTACATTCCTTAGGGAAAATTTTCATTTTTGTAAAGCTAATTAAGTGCACATTAAAATACAAAATTACTGAAAATCTGCTCACTGTTTTCTAAGGGATTTATAGGATCAAATACCACTTGTATTTGAATAGATTAAGATTCACACAGCCCATTATTTTCCCTGTTCTACCTTTACTGCTTTTCACAGTATTTTCAAAGCAGAGACCTAAGAGTCTGTCTGTTCTACTGTACCCAAAATTCATTGCTGAAAAAAGTTGCTCATATCAAAACATGCTTGAATATCCTGTCTTTCTTGAGGAGCTCATTTAAGAAGCTTAAAAAAAAGCCCCATGGAATTATAGTGCATCTGGTATTGTAGGTGATAATGAAAAGTAAAACAAGGTTCTCTAAAGTTAGTACTGCTTTTTTATTACTATTTTTTTTAACTCCAACACATAAAATAGCTAGGAATGTGCAAATATTTTTTTCTAGTCTGACAACTGGAGGTTCTTTAAATTATCTAGTATTCAAATTATGAGTGTAAGAGAGGGCAGAAGTGTCATCTTACTAACATAAAGGAATCAGTTAAATACATGGTTCTTACTACAAAAAGAGCCTGTCTCACTAAAAATGTGAACCACAATATTACAGATATATCATCTTCTAATTCAATTTAAATCTTGCGTTGATAGTCCTGTCTCAATGACAAAGGATGATGGCTTAGAGGGATCTGACCCCATCCCATCAGAGGCACCTGACTGCATTTCAGATGAAGCAGCATGACAGATTTAAGATGAGGGCACAAAGATAACTTGTGCTTGAATTATCTGGTGCCAGCAAGCCCTGAAGAACCTGGGATCTGAGAAAACAATCAATGTCACTGCAGCCAAGAATTTCCCTTATTGATAAAAAGCTCCTCTTTCTTTTCCAATCAAACTAAAATTCATCATCATTTGGAGTTTGTCTGACATGCTGAAGCAAACCCATTTTCACAGAAGACATCACTGGAGTGGACTCTGAACTGACTGTACCCACAGAACACACAAGGAAGTCTCCTGACACGACTCATGAGCCTCCTGTAATGGGTTTAATAAATTCCCAGCAAGCCAGCTGGAATTACACCACCCTTTGAGTAGTTCTGCAGGAAATTCTATGGCCATTACTTTATACCAACTTGAAAGCCAACCCATTTGTACACATCCGGCCACAGTTACGCCTTTCAGCACAGATCCCAGTAGCACATCAGAAATCAAATGACAAATAATTTTTCTTCCTCCCCTTTCTTGCTGAGTCTGCAATATTTTCATGAAAACTTGTCTACAGCTTCTCTATGAGAACCCTAAACTGAAGAAATAATGTATTTACATTTTAATGTATTTTTCTTAACCAGTTTTGTTTTGCTTCTCCTCGGGACCAGCTTACCCACTCAAAGAGTTAAATGCCGTTTATGAAGGGGGTCTTAATTTGAAAAATCTCTTCATTAAACCACCCTCCCATCTGGTAATTATAAATGCAAGATAATGACTTTCAGAGCAGTCCCTTCATCTCCCTCAGCCCCAAGGCAAATCTTTCATTTCCTCATTCTTCCCTCTTCATCCTCGCCCCCGACCACCAGCACTAACAGTCAGCTCCTTTGTGTAGCCCTCCAGGCAGGAAGGGCCAGAGCAGCAGAGCTGGTGCAGAGAGCCCAGTTCCACTCTAAGCCACCTAAAACTAATGAGCTGCTCAAGATGCCAAGAGAGCTTTCCAACTTTAAAACTGAATTTTAAAAATCACTGCTGATTAGTGACAATGCCTGCAAGCTCAGTGCTCGGTATGCTCAGGCACAACAGCTGCAGAGGAGGCTCCTCAGGTCCTCATGCTATTTGTAGCCACACCAGGCTGATGACAGGAATTTATGCAAGTGTTCATAAACTAAGATTTAAAATCTCACCAGTTCAGAATACCTTTAGGAAGAGTTCATTCTGATTTCATTTGACTACACCATCATCAAAATGATGCACCAGGAAAAGAGAGTGATTAAACTTCAGAAATTTTCATGCAAAACACAGTACTCTGTTAAACTGTATTTGGGAAGGAAATTATCACCCAGGCAAAACAGTGCTTTTACAACTTGTTTGTTTCTGGTAAGCTAAAATATCCTAAGCAAGCAGAAAATGCAAGTTCTTTGCCTATACCAGGATCCCAGTTGTTGGCACAAAGAGATATAAAACAACCTAGTGCTCCAAACAGCTTCATATGGCACTGAGTGTCCAATAGACACTTTAAATTATATAGTTACATAAGAATTCTACTTGTAAAAGCTTTACAGACTACAGCTAAGCTACATCTCCCATATCCTCTCCTAGTCAGAAAAGATTATTTTCTCTCAAAAGCCTTGGTATATAAAGCAGATCCTTAAGTTGAGATACCTTTTCTTTTAAGAGAATCGTGCTTTATACAAGTTCTGTAACAGCACAGAACTTTTTCTCACGGGAATTCTACTGAAAGTTTTATAAATATAAGTTTCATGTTTACTGAGAGTAGCTTTTGGAAACAGGCGGTCAGAGTTCTGTCCAATCAGTCCCAGGGGGGTGGACTGGTTTCAACCAATCCGAACAGCCTTCTCGCATGTATATAAATCTGTTAATAATTACATAAGTTCACTTAGCATTCTCTCAGATTGCTGGGTCCCTTGCTCAGCTTTCGGTCCAACAGCAACACAAGCTCCACTTCCATAGCATTACTAACATCAGTAAATTTTCTAAGACTGTGTGATCCGTTATCACAATATACAGAGAACAGCAATACTATGTACCCAGTGCTCCAATAGCCTAGGATGGAATCCCATGCATCTTCAATGTTAAGTAAGGATCTAGTCCAGTGAAGACTTGGAAGTGGTACTGCCAAAGAAAATCTAAAGTCTTAGGAACAATATTCCCTGTATTATTCCCTGCCCAGGCACAGTGGACAGTTATTGTTTGGGTGGTGTTTTAAATGTCTAGTGAATCAGAAAACCTGACAGATCCTTCACAAAGTCCAGAAATTATATTGCTGCAGCATTGCTCATATTCCCTAAATTTTGGTAATATTTAAATTATTTCGCTGAAATGAAACTTGATAATTCTGCTTCGTTGGTCATACCTGAAAAATACCACAACTACTTAGAAGACATGTAAGTCAATCTCCAAAGGCTGCAATTCCAGAATTTAAATACAAGAGGCAGGAATTTATCATGGATTAAAGAATAAAAAACAAAACCCAACATCTTTGTATTATACAGAAACCTACTGAACCCCCTGCTTTACTCAGGTAATTTTTGCTTTCTGCAATCTGTAATTAAAGAAAAAATATCCACCTGTTTCTTCTTTGAGATCATAGAGTTGGAGATATGGCACAAGACTACCTACAAAACTATGAGGATGATGGTTTGGTTTCAGATAGGGAGATTAAACACTGACCCTTTCTTTAGAAAAAGAAGTTTTGAGGTATACAGCAAATTCAACGCTGTTGGCCTGGCACAAAATGACAGAAGGTATAACATTTCCCATTTTCTTGAGTCAAATTATTAAATACCTGCTCAAAAGCATGCTTTGAGAGCCAACTAAGATTTTGGTTTCTTTCAAACTCGT
Organism: Orthonyx spaldingii; assembly: GCA_013397795.1. Taxonomy (NCBI): domain Eukaryota; kingdom Metazoa; phylum Chordata; class Aves; order Passeriformes; family Orthonychidae; genus Orthonyx; species Orthonyx spaldingii. Next base: position 86,198 of record VZTJ01003951.1, read on the forward strand.
CTCTAAAATTACTGGATTTGACCACTTATTATATGTGGCAAAGTATATGCCTGTTTTTCTTCTTCCACCTCTCCTTTTGTAAAAGGCAAAAAAGTTCTTTGTCTTATTTTGCCAAAATAACATCACCCGAAAGCACAGACGTGAGAGGAAATACAATCCCCTCCCTTTCATGTATAATAGATGCATTCACAGGATACTATGAGTGCTAAATACTACAGCTTCTTCCTCCTCTGCTTCATCAGTCACACCTACCTGACACACTGCTCTGTAGTCCACAGCTTGTCAGGGATCACCTTTAAGTTTGGATATGGCTTACAGGAGAGACTAAACACTAGCTAATCTGTAACCAGAAGAAAATGATGTAATAATTAGAAGGTCAATCTAGGGATCGAATCCAAAATCTAGTATTTCTTTGTTCTTGAAGAAAATCTAAAATAAGACAAAAGGTGAGGGGGGTGCGTGTTGCAATTTTGCAAGAAATCTCAAAGTGTTACCAGTTATAGCATCTCATCTATTTTGCCATGCTTTTGCTCTGTACACACTCAAGTGCACCAAGACTGTTTTGGTGAGAAAGACACAATCTTTGTGCTATTTCAAGTCATAACAATTACTCCCTTTCCAAACTAAGAGGTAAGGGGAACTTAGAATCATGCCACACAGCCATATTATAGCCTAAATTTGTATTAACCACAAAAAGGGCTTAGAGATAAAGCAGCAACAGTGTCAGGTGTACCTACTACCTAAATGTACACATTAACCTCATGTGTATGGCATGCTCTTACTATTGCAACAACAATATTGCTCTCTTCTTTCCAGGATGTCCTGAAGGAAGCCAAGCCTGCTGGTAAACCCTTTTCTGTTATTGCAGGGTAGTTTCAGACCACTAGGAACTACACTTAAATATTGCCAAAACTGCAGCACTGTTAACTCCCTAATGCTGCAAATCATGCTGAGTGTACAGAATAAAAATACTTCTAAAGTATTAGATGTACTTAATCACCTACAAGCAGCAGATTTTGCAAAAAGCAAAGTTTTGTGGTTTTTTTTTTTTAATGAAGAAACAGTAGATAAAGACTGAGCAGCAGAGAATGTTGCCCTAGCTAAGACTCAAGTGATAAGCAGGGAAGTGACCCAGATGTGTCTCACTCAGTACTTTAGCAAGCAAGCCTCTAAGGAATAACAAAACCACTAGATTTTACCAACTGCATTTTAGTAAGATTTAATGCTCTGAGAAAATTATTACAGGAATTTTGCTTTCTAAATGCTAAAGCCTTGCAAAGAAGGGGAAGTCCTCCAAACACAGAAAATGGAAAGATCAACTCTGAATAGAAGAGGCACATGCAATCTAAAGGACTCATCTTCAGTGAGCCTTAAAAACTAATGATGCAATCATTCAGCTTAAACACATAAGCTGAAGCGGACACGTTTCAGAGAGCAATATCAAAGCTTTGTCTTCGCCGAAATCACCTGCCTTCATCTCTTCCTCTTCAGAAAAATATGTATCTCAAAGCAGGCTCCAAAGATTTAACTGAAAAATCAACATACACAAGTCCAGCTGTATGAATATGAACATGAATACCTGGCAATTCTACTACATAGAATGCTATTTTTCTGTATTATTTTGAAAGCATGGTAAGATGTTAAACAATGAGTGATTTTACTCTCTTCAAAAAACAAAACACTTTTATAAAGAAGCCAACTGGGAAAATCTAACGGCTTGTTGTGCACATCTATTCTGGAGATAAATTATAGCAGTATTAACAGTTGTGAGGTTGCACAGAATGGGTTGGGTTGGAAGACATCTTCAAAGATCGTCTGGTTCCAACCACACTGCTGTAGGCAGGCACACCTACTGGACCAGTTTGCTCAAGGCCCCATCCAACCTGGCCTTGAACACTTTTAGGGGCGGGCATCCACAACTTCTCTGGGCAACCTGTTCCAGTGTCTCCCCATTCTCATCCCAAAAAAAAATTTCCTCTGTACGCCCAATCCAAGCCTACCCTCTTTCAATTTAAAACTGGTGCTCATTGTCCTGTCACTGCAGGTCCTGATAGTAAGGTCTTTCTTGACTTTTATCATTTCAACAACATGGAGGATGGCGAGAATAATTTCTAATAGACAATAAATTATTTTATGGTACTTTTACCCAAGCACAGTTTTTTATGTAACTGTACATCTATTAACTAATGTTTTGAAAGGGAATGTGTGTGAGTGTGACAGAGTTAGAAGGGCTAACTGGCTGCCCCACCTTACCACATGGACGACAGAGTTGTTAGTGAAGAGCTCTTGAAGCACTGTGGCTTACTGTCTAATGCCATTAAAAAGGTGAAACCCATCATGCCTCTCTACAGCACTGCTAATATGAACTACTTCAGGTAGTTCAGAGGCAGGACACAGACACATTTCGGTATCTCCCGTGGGCACCTACAGAATTATTTAGTGCAATGCAGTTAGCCTTGCTGAGACCTCCCCTTCACTTACATTTTCTCTCCTCTGCTGACTGTAGGCACAAAAAATATTCCATACAGAGCTCAGGAGGAAGAGGAAAGAACAGTGCCAGGGAAAGGGACAATCCTCCTGCCCACTTTGAGCAGAATGTTTCAACAGCTCTCCAGACAGGAGTGATCTTTGGCAGACTGAACATGCCCACAAGAAGTGGTAGCAGTCAACAGATGAGAATCAAGCCTTGGCAGTTGCTAACAAAAGCCCTGCTCACTTATTTCTCAGTGATAAAATGCAAATGAAAACACCCTATTTTAAACTTAGCAATTTACACAAGTAGTCCTGGCATTGTTACATATGCACCACCATGATTTGACACAAAACACTCCCAGGTTCTACATTTGCTGTCTCCTACAATAATTAGTGGTTTCCTAAATCCACCCCTCCCCTCTAAGGGATGCAGATGAGGATGCACATAAAGAACAAAAGTTACTGAGGCTGATTAATCCCTCCACCCTTTCCATCTGGTTATCCTCACCTTTCTTAAACCTCTCATTCATTCCTCCTAAGCAGCATGCCTTTTAGTATCACCCCTGGTAGAATCATGCACTGCTTGAGAAGCAGAGCACTCAGACTCACGTGTTGATAATTAGCAATACTAATTAAAGATTAGTAAGAAGATCCACCCTTTAGTTAGAAGACCCATCCTTTACATACCTGTTTTATTTAAATCTGACATTTCAAAAGCAACAGTATTGGAAGGTTAGACACCAGTCCATGGGCTCGGTGCTCTCTGTCTCCTCTGCAATATTCACGCATACCAAAAGCAGGAAACAGAACTGGGAATGTTGATTCAGGCACCAGAATAAGGACGCAATTTTTGCTTGTCCCTGTTCCACAAAACATGCTTTCATTTTGCAATGGACTGTAGCTGCACTATTAACAGCAAATAATATCTCTACTATTTAATTATATCTTAACAGAAACAACATTTCTATAAAAAGCTCTGACTGAAGGAATTAAAGAAATAATTCATTTTAGATTAACCCGCCTATGCTAACAATTAGGGGATGCCAAAGTGTATCATGTGAAAGGAACATTGCTTTTTCTATACCTCCAATAGGGATCAAGGAGAAATTATGTATCTGATATTCACACAAAATGCAGTGAATCGAAAATTAAAACACACTGTAAACCAGAAACAGCAGGACAGCTCTCTGCAACAGCAAATTCTCCTTGTAAGCTTTAGCAGCTGTTCCGATCACCATAATCACAGCATGAATGAATCCTGAGCAAAGCACCTTCCATGTAAAATACAGGAATAGATTTTGTGGATACATCTGGTGTACTCAGAGATACGTCTGCAAATAAAATGATACACTGCAAGTTTACACAAGGACAGAACACACACCCACCCATAAATAATATTTTTACATGAATGCACAAAAGCAGAATACAAGTTTTGCCTTTGTACTAAAACACATCCCGTTTTCCTCAGTAGGATAACATTATCTGGCAAAGTTCCTGCCTGACCTGCAATCAAACAACTAAGAAAATTTGAAACACTAGACACACCTGTGCATTTCTTCAGAAGCAGCCACAATTCAGCAATATCTTTGTAGAGCAAGGAGATCAGGCTTAAGGTCATGTTGCTTCTAATCGATTTAGAGCAAAATAGTTCCGTGGACAGTGACCTATTTATCTGTGAGCTCGTCCTCAGTGCAAAATGAGAGCGCAAAACTCCATCTTTCACTCAAAGCCAAGCCACTGGGGGCACAATGCCTTTCTTCAAATTACATGCAGAGTAAGTGTGCCTGTCAGCAGGCTAGAAGGTCCTCCGAAGGGCTGGCTGGCTGCTGGCTACCACTTCTTGTCTTCCTGCATAAAGCGCTGGCATGCGTTAGATGCAAGCTGTTCGCTTTAAATACGAACCCATCCACTGTTCAAACATTATCAGAGTAAGAATGCATTAAAAAATTAATCCTAAGTGTGCCTTGTCAAAAAAACCTCCCTTTAAAAGCTCTAGTTTTAACAAACAATGTTACAGTAAATCTATCATCTTTTTCTACCACCCAGTCCTACTCCACACAGGGAAATTAACTCCCCAAGGGGCAAATGCCCTATGTCCAATGAACCTTTGGCTAGAAAGCTCCCCAGAAATAGTCAGCTTTTCCTATGTGTTAGGGAATTTTCATGCACATGTCTTTGGTAGAACTGAACTGGGGTGTTTTCCTTGGTGGGAAACCCATCAAACACCTGTTCCCTATGAAGGAGCCTGCTCAAAGCAGCAGGAGCTGACATTCTCCTGACATGTGACTTTGCAAGAAATTGAAATCTTTTGAATAAGACAATGGAAAATAAGGCAACAGATGACAAAATAAACTAGAACAGAATTATTCCATATGAACTTTCAGACATGAATGCTGAGGTGTCTTGCTTTACCTGATCCTTTAAAGTAATTGCCCAGTGACAGAGTACTTGTTAATTAATACACTTGAGATTAGTTATTGACCATTCAGACTCACTAACACAAAGAGTGAGCCAAGGAGCACGAGTGACGGCAACAGTCATATGAAAACAAATGGATTGTTTTTCTTCACTTCACGGTGTTATGAGAGTCCTCTCCCAACAAGAGAGGTCAAGCAAAGAGGACAGTGAGGATAAAAGGCTTGAATTGATGGTTACATCTGTTCACAAAATCCCATTTGCAGATGGGAAAAAGCTTCATTTCTGCTTCAGCACTCCCAGCCATCAACCAATCCCATAAAAACAAACCAAAACAAACCCAGGTCACTCACAGACCACACTAGAGGTTATTCTCTGAAGCACCCCACATCTGTGTTCTCACCACTCATCTGCCATGAGGCAGGAACTGTTGATAATCCCATACCAGTCAGATGTATTCTAATAAATCTACCATCTATATAAGCAGCTCTATTCAGTGCATGACATTAATATGTGACCTGAAGAACATAATCACGGTAATTTATTTTCAATTCTGCTATTTCATTTTGGGGGTCATTACATTTTGTAGGATGTCAAAACACAAGGGTTTTCTAAGCAATATCAGATGCTTTTAAATAAAGGTAGATTTAAAAGAAGTGACACTCCTTAGAAATACTTTACTTACCTCTTCTGTATTTTATGAGTCATTAGCATATTGGATTGTGCAGAGAGTTAAAAATTAGTGATTGAGTCTTCACACCACTCCCACAAGTCATGTAAATACTCTCACATGTGAAAGCTGAGATGCAGCAGGTGACCTCGCTAGGATCAGGTAACAGCATCTGTTGCGCTGTCAGACACAGGATCTATGTCTGGGCTCTGAGCCCATACTCCCTCCTTTCCAGGACTGCCACCTAACCCTCTGGGTGGAGAGTGCTCCTAGATCCATATCATGACTTGTACTCCTCAGACAAAGATCACAATTCACAGCACTTTTATTTCTGGCGCTTGCACTACAGTATGGCTCCAGGAAGAACAATCTCACATACCTTATGCAATTCTACACACTAGCTTTAACTTATTAAACAGCACCAAGCTGGTATCAAACAATGGGCAGAGAGAGTCCTCTGCAATACGCTTGGCTGACCAGATACTTCTATTAGTACTGGCACGGGCTTTGTGTCACCCGCAGCACAGCATGCAGGAAATATAACCCTTATTATCTGATTGATAATAAATGATAAAGCAGACACAGGAACACTTTCCAAACATCCAAGGAGAGGGAGAGGAAGTTTTGTAGCCTGTCTTCAGAGATTAAAACCAAGCAAAAGAGGACCTACACCCTTCTCCAGGTAGGTATTACTCCCACCTAGATCCATACAATAAGATCCAGGAACCTAATACTTTGGCAAGCTGGCTACTTCCTCAAGAAAAAAGAAAAACAAAACAAAAACCACTCTATTAATGTAAAAGAGGACAAAGAATGACCTATAACGTATTGGCTGTGGTTGTTCTCATTGTCAAGACAGAGAGGAACTACAAATCCTTGTATTAATCAATACTGCTCCAGAGCCCCTTCATGTTGTACATAACGTGGACAACCACATTTTAACAGGCTTCTGCCTTCATTTTTCACAGCAGAGAAAACAGTGAAACCGGTCCTTGAGGTGAAAACCTAGTACTAGTTTAAAAGCAATTTAATTTCTTGGATTAGCACAATAGATATATGGAACAGTCATTCTCCAGGCTCCCACCTAGCTTACTTCTTCCTGGCCTTAAATCTCCAAATTCCACAGTTAGATATATTTTAGAATCATGGAATGGCCAGGGTTGGAAGGAACCTAAAAGATCATCTAGTTCCAATCCCTCTGCCATGGGACACTTTTCACCTAGGTTGTTCAGAACTCCATTCAACCTAGCCCTGAACACTTCCAGGGATGCATTTTTTTCCAAATCTATCATGATATAATAATGTCTGTGGCTAAGAGCACCAAAATAAAGCACTGTGTGTTTCAACCCTGTTATCCTTCAATCTTGACCAACTAGGCACACCTTCACCTCCCACTTTTAGGGACCAGTGCCTTTAGACTTAGCAACACATGTGAAGAAATAGTACATCCAGAGAGCTCAGCGCTTGCTGTGGAAGAGCCTTGGAACCTGCCCCCCACATGCTGGAGGGACAGAGGCCCACAGAGTGTCTCTGTGGAACTTGGTCTCAGATGCCTGGTTAAAAGGTGTTCAGGCAAAGGTGATTTTTTTCCTAGCAGTTCTATTCTGCAAAGAAAGCTGGGCTGATGATACTATGGGCTCCTGGGAAACACTCTTCTGGTAAAAGAGGGTTCCAGCCAGTAACCAAGTGGCTTTTTTTGTTAGCACTCTACTTTGGACTGTGTGTGGAGGGGGGAAATGTTTGCTCCATGGTTTTAATACCTGAATTCCTTGCTGTGCATTTCAGAGGAGAGCAGAAAGAAAGAGCAAAAGCATTGAAGCACAAAATCTTTCCCCAGCCTTCATGATCCAGCTTAAAATACAACCAGAGAGGAAAATTGAGCTATGTGGACGTGCATGCTAGCAAGAAGACTTTAGGGCATATCTAAGCTCTAATAACACACAAAGAAGCAAGAGCCCTCCTGAGAAAATCTTGGCGGGCACAAGGTTTTGTATTTATAAATGCAAAGAGATTAATTTCAATTCCACTCAAGCTCTGCACTCAGGTTGCTTTCCCTCCCACCTCAGCATGGGATGTGAGTGACAGGCTCCAGCCTGCAGAACGGAGGAAAACACCGTGGGAGAAGCTGTTAAAGTATGGATGTAAAGTCGATTGAGGTTAAAGACTGTGTTATCTTAGTTTTATGAAACCCAGAGAAGGAAGCTATGACTATGGTTTAAATATACAAGATACTGTACCTGCTTTATAAAACATGTACAAGTGTGCAGCGTGAGGGTAGCAATGTTCGTGGTAAAGGATATTAAAGTCTGGCAAGTTCAACATTAAAATATAATTATTAAGCACATTTTTCCTTCAGGGGTGCTATACTTAGCAAAAAGCACACCAATAAAGTGATGTGGCACTTTGTGGCATTCAGCATGACAAAAGCAATCCTTATAGGCTCATCCTTAGTATAATGCAAATATATACTCTCTGAAAAAAAAAAAACCTTAGCAAGATACACCTAGCTCACACGTGAAACTGCAGAATTTGTAAATTTGTGGAGTTTTGAAGACATGGAGCACCTTGATGCATAATCTGTTGGCTTCTAGTTTAGCATACTAGACTATTTAAAAGCTCCACTCATTTTCTTCTTCTAATCCTTCTTGATGTTTCTTTCAAAGAATGAATGCAAAAGAGGTTTCATTCTTTTTGAAGTCATCAAGCATTCAAAATTTACAATTCTGTCTGGTTGACATCAAAAGATTCCAAGGATTAAAATTAGTTTATACACTCATTATACCCACACATACACATACACAAACATATATGTTTGTATAAATCCATTATACTAAGCAGCTTGTTAAATCACACAGCAACAAACTAACCCATTTTGAAACTGCTTTGGCAATTTTCAGCTTGGATGCTAAGTCATCAAAAAAAGGTCCCTGCATGACATCCAAACTTAAATTTAAGCAAGTATAACCAATCAAAAATCATGGTCAGAAAACAACAATTAAAAAAAACAATTAAAATTTCCATCCATGAAGATATATACTCTCTCTGTTGGAAAAGAGCATGGTGGTAATAGAAATAGTTGCTGGAGCACTTAAAAAGAAAAGGATGCTGTTCAATCAAAAAGCTGAACCCTGCAGTATCTTTCAAAAAGATAATGCCTGGAAAAAACACCAGGAAAGCTGCTGAGAAATTACATCTTGAAAGCACACTTTGCACTGTAAGACAATAAAAAACTTCAAAGTTTTGAAGATTACACATCCCTCACACACACCAGGTATCTAAAAAGTAAAACAAAAGGAAAAAGAATATGTCAGTAATTTTTAAGGCAGAGTAACACCCTATCAAGGATGGTACTTCTCTGGCCTCATGACTACTCTTAGAGGTTTTCCCCAAAACCATGACAGAAGCCTGGCCACTGAAGGCAGTTATCATCTTTCAGTTTCTAATTTTAAAATTACATCATTCTGTGAACTGAATTTTAATCAGTTTATCCGTTTTTATTTACATGTCCTTTCTAAAAAAGCTCCCCTACAAGTCTTTAATCATAGGCCTCCCCTTGGCTGTGCTGCAAGGTTTACCAAGGTTTCTTGTTTCAGAGAGAAACAAAAACTGGACTTTTTTTTCAGGATTAATTTAATCACACAGGAGTTAGTAGTAAGTCACTTTATTCTGCAGTATTTAGTAACAGTTCCCTCTGTCCACAGCTGCAGAGCCAACAAAGAAATTGATGTGACCCTTTTAACTTCACAAACAGCAGCAGGACTTTGAACAGCAGTGCCTACACAGAGATATTGCTATTCAGACTGCACTGGTGTGAGGAAAAGAGGACTCCTGGCTTGGGGCTCAAGGTTTCTGCAGTGGTGTTCCAAATTCAGAAGTGGGAGACTGCAGTCTGATGACAACTGAAAACTGCAATTTAAGGTGGAAACCAAATCATTGCTGAGGCTAGATCGAAGGCAGGACTAAAATTTGGAAAAATCAAGAGGATGAGATCCATTTTTATACCAGTAGTAGGATTAAAGGAACAAGTGAAGGAGGAAAAAAAATGGATGTGGAGTTTAGTGGCAATAGAAAGGAGAACTCAATAGTGAGTAATAATAAAAGAAACACATGATGAAAGCAACACATGAAAAGATAAAATCAGGAAAGGAAAAACATGTTTATTATGTATTCTGAAACATATATATTAGTCAGAACATTAATTCATTCATATATATCATATATCATATATATTAATTAATTCATATGTATCATTCAAGAACATTAAGCAAGGAAAACCAACAGAGACCATTACAACCGATGAAGTGTTGTGCTACACTCACAACTATATTTATAACCAAGGTATAAAATAAAACTTTGTCAGCAATAGGAAACCCATTTTATGACTCCTAAAGCACACAGAATCTTTTTTTTTTTTTTCCAGATGAACAAGATACTCGGGAAGCAGAAAAACTGTCAGGACAAAAGCTGTGGGAGAACCAGTTCCAAAATAAATATCATATGCTCCTGTAATACTGATGAACACAGATAAAGGCAAAAAAATTATTTATTACAAAAGAAGGAAAGGAAAAGAAAATTTGCAGAAATCATCATTCCCAAAAATCCATAAAGAGCTAACCAGACAGAGAGAAGAGAGCTCTGCTTTTGATCTGAGGCAAAATTAAGAGCTAAAAAAATATTCATTCCATCACATCTCTAAAATAATAAATTGGGGTGGGTTTGGACAAGTTAGTTATGATATTTCAGTACTGAAGGATTACTCATAGCTTCAAATGGAATTTAAAAAATCTGGTTATGAGATCATATCATTACTTGTCATCTTAGATTGGCAAATATAAGCAAAATTCTTCAGAATTGGCGATCAGCCTGAAGTCCTTCTTACACTGTATAAATCTGACCCACGCTGTTGTGAGATTACACTTGCAAATGGTAAGATCTACATAACTGATGGGACAAAAATGCCACTGTCTTCTTACTTATCAATGCAGTTTTGATTTTGACTCATGATTTGGAATTTTTGTGGCCTAGGCATGCACACTGCAGCAAGCTGTCTGTGGCTGTGCAACCCACTAAGTCCCCACAAATGGGAAAAGTGTGAAAAAAATGCAAGCAAAGGCACTGAGCAATTCTCAAAGGTCACCATTCCCCACACTTAAATGTTTCCAAAACTGTATCTCAGTTTGTCCCATTGGCCCTCCTGGGCTTCAACAAACTCCACTGTTTCCTCAAGACAAGAAGATACTTAATACCAGGGAAAGACAAGATAATTTTCCACTGATCAAAAAGAAAAGAAGAACAAAACTGACTGGCTTCTTCTAGAGAGTCAACCAGGAGAATTACTTCAGGTTCTCAACAGAAATTCACTTCCTTTAAAGAAAGAAAGTCTCACTACAATGAGAGAACAAAATACCTTATCCCTTATGCTTGGCAGCATGATATTCTTGGTTAAATTTAGTCAGTGGAAAAGAGATGAAGCTCACATGAGTTGCTTTCCGTGGAAAGATATGACATACAATCACACCTGACCTTTTTATTTTGTACATGCGGGATTTTAAAGAAAATATTAGTATATCATTTAAAAAGGCAGTGATCCCTTTAATGAGCCACTTCCATAAAATAAGTTAAAAAAATCTAACCCTGCAAAGAGCTGTTGTAACATCCATAAACAACTGCAGCACAGCAGCTGTAACCGTGTCCTGTTTCCAGTCTCCGGGATCCAAACAGGAAGCCTATGCCCTTACCTGATTGAAAAAGCAGCCAGTCTCTTGTGATTTTAATCAGCCTAATGCAACAGACATTCTCCTTCTTTTCCAGTTTCCTGGGATGCTTCCTGGCCCATTCAGGAAAGCAGCGTGGAGAACAAGGTTTTTAACAGCAGCATTACCTTCATTTTCCACAGTACAGACTGCCACTTGGCCTGTTGCTGTATTTACTTTTGGCCCAGGTGTGACAGCACAGGCCAGCTTGTGGTGTGAAACAACAAAACCCCGCCTCTGCCAAGGGTGCTTTATGAGTTCCAGCCTCTCATCAGGCCGGATTTTTCAGCACACCTCAAAACCCTTCACACTATTTTGAGATGAGCAATAACAGAAAGAGATGCACCAGACATGTAAGAGATATAATTATGCAAACTTATAGGAAAGAACTACATAAACTTGGCAACCCACCACATAACCTCCTAACCTCCACCAATTAGGATGTCAAAATTAGGAGAAAGCAACTCTTCTGGAGTCTCCCCCATTTGCAGTTCTGGGAAAATGCCTCAACCCCAAGGGGCTTTTGAAATAGTTTTGTATTTCTTCTCCTTTCCTTAAGGAGAATGAAGATGTAAAGAAAGATGAAACGAAGGCCAAAGAGCAAATTCCACCTGTTCTGACACATGCAGCAGCTGAACTAATGCCCATGAATCTCACAGGAGTAAGAGACAATAGAGACACAACTCCCAGGCGTTCTTTCTGCTCTTCCTCTTGTTGCCTCTGTAGAAAGATGCATTTATTTTCCACCAGCTTCTGCCTTACCAAGTGCGTACCTGATTAGTTCAACATAATTTGAACTGAGCTCTTACCCTTGTATTTGCACTAAGCGAAAAAGCACAAGGCAAGTGGATCAAAGGTGAGGGCACTCTTTGTAGTTCCCTGCACTACGGTGGCAGCAAATGAGGTTGCTTCAGTTCAGGTCTCATCCTACAGCCCATCTTTGAAGTATTTGACAGTGTCTTTTTAACATGACATGTTTTATGTCCATTCCCAAAAGCCTCTACCTCCCTATACTCAAACACAGCTTATCCTGTAACTGCTGCTGTTGTCATCCCCATACTATAGCAGTTCAGTCAATGCTGAACACTCAGACACATTTCCAGGACACCAAATGCACAATACCAAGGATAACAAGTGCAGACACCCACCAAATTCAAAGGATCAGCAAAGCACCAAATATACTACTCAGACAAACAGAGCAACAGCAAAGTAATATTAAAAGTATTGAAAATACCCTCACTTCCCAACAATGATTTATTTGCTGAACTACATTTTTGAGGGAAGTTTCAGGGTAAGAAATTGAATTTTTCTTTAAGAAATATCTTGTACACACTTCTTCAGAGCATTTAGGGGAGTAAGGTGTAAGGGGCCCTCAAATATTCCATTTTTTCCCCATTCTGAGACTCTGGAAATATCCATCAGTTCTCAGGGTTTTTCTGCAACAGAATTTCTTCTCCTGTGCTATGAACAAATTTGAAACAGCTTACATATAACACATATTCAAGTCCCTACTGTTATTTCCATGTCATTCCTTAGGGCAGAAAAAACCAATGCACATCTTATTTTCAATAACCCTAGTTTATTAATTAGTGAAGAAAACAGCAGATCAACTACAAACAGGTAACAGCACATAGGTATATTAGTCTCCACAAACCAACATCAAAAAGCCATGACTTCATTGAGCTTATTTCTTGTTTTCTTCTTCAGGAAAGCAGAGAGAAGCTCTCATTGTACCTGAGTCGAAGAAAAAGACTCACAGCTCGATCACGAGCTTGCCCAAAAACATTACGCGTCTGCCTGGCACCTCCTGGCAGCTGACTGGTATTTAGCTTCAGCCAGCCCTGCTGGGGTGAATTCACAGGCATTAAAGATTCACAGGCACAGCTACCAGCAGTTGGCTGATAAAGAGCTTGTGCAAATACTCCTCTTGCAAGGAGGTCTTTAGATCAAGCTCCGTGCTATAAACCAGCAACCAAAGCTTCTCCTGAAGTCTAAATGCTGAGAAACAGACGTAATGCAAGCCTGTTCCCATCTGTGGCAGCAGTTCCACTGAAGTTACTGCCTCCCATGCAACAGCAGAGATTGGCAACTAATCAGTGTATTTCTGGTGTACTCCACAATCTGGCAAACTGCAACCCAAAGCCTACTTCATCACATTTTCTCTGGTTTTATATTATTGTTTTATACCATATTGCTTCCCCTCACTTGCTTAACTGTCGGCATTGTGCTCTAAAACATGCCTTCTCTCCCTGAAGCACCAATGCCATTGGCAGGTTACAAGAGCAACCTCTGTTGTTTCCTTTCTAAAATAAGCATGGTTACATGGAGGAAATTGTTTTAAAAAATTTAAACTATTTGAGAGTGAACAAGTGCATTGTTTGGAGAGGAGACTTCAGGGCAGCAGCACGCTACCGTGACTGTGCTATAGAGCATCCATAAAAATCCTGTGGACCGCGAGGGTTCGAGGCTGCCGTGTGCTGGGACAGGGAGAGGGGACAGAGCATTCTCATTGTTTAAGTGTAAACAATAATAATAATAGGGTTTTGTAACCGAGAGAAGGAAGCAAACTAATGTGGAAACCAGTTGTCATTACTCTGTTTATGACTCCTTGTTCCCAAAAAATATTCTGGGTTGCTTTGTAATGCTGAAGGGGATAAACTGAGGTGACCTGAAACTGGGCGAATGGCTGAAACCCCATCTGATAAGAGTGTCTTGGGAATACCTTTTCTCTTTTTTACACTGGAAGCATGCCAGGGTGGAAAACACTGGGTGGAGAATCCATAACTCTTCTGACTGTGAGATCTTTATCCTCAAACCCCCAGACAAATTCCAGTTGTTTAGGGATTTAACTGGACTCACTGCCAAGTGGTGGCTTAGGCAACTTCAGGGAGAAAGCTGTTACCTGTGTCCAAGTACATGATCCCCAAAACAACCTCCTGACACCTCAAAACCTGAAGGTTCATTACAAATTTTTCCAACACAACTCAAATTCTCTGCATACAGTCTGATCTGTATTTAGATGACTGAATATAGAAAGAAATTTCAAGGACTAGGCCAAACCCCCAAGTCCTTCTTTTTGCAAAGGCAAAGAAACAGGCTTTACTGGGAGCCACTAAACAGTTCTTATGGTTTTAGGCTTTAATAAACCTCCTTTAAAGCTTTCAGTGAATGTGGCAGAGGCTGGTTTTGTGTTGAACTGGAGGTGCATGTTAGTCATACTTGAGAGCATGCTAACTAGCTTTGAACACCCCAAAAACTTGAAATCTTGAATTTTTTTGTCAAGAAATTGAGCCCTAAAATAACTCTCTAAAGGCAAATGACAACATCTGCAAAAATTATTACAACTTACCTTGCAGACAAAGAACATAATTTTCAATAGCTGGAAGTCAGAAAAAAATTAGAGAAGGAACCAAGGTCAAACGCTATCAACCAAAAGGGGAAAAGTTTACACTGAAAGTAGTAGACACCACCAGTACTTGCACCTGAAGTCCTTAAACAGTCTTTGATAGCCAGCATGGTAAATGACACAAATCATTACCTGTGGCCCACATGCACAGTCAAGTTAAAATGTCTGAAGACACTACTGGAGATTTAGATGGTAGAAGCTAGAGAGTTTAAAGGAGACTTTAAGGAGAGCTGTGTTACAGAAGGACATGTTTCAAGCTTCTGTTTCAAAAATGCAGCTATAACAAACAGTATTAGAAAGGTAAAGTTTCTCTCATGTAAAAGGATAGAGGCAACATCTTGAATTCATTTCACATACTACCTCTCTTTAAAAATAACTGATGTATTGATCCCTATCCACTTTCTCATATATACCTTTGGAATCCACCAAAGATGGTAAGAAATTATATAACTGTTTGACCCAAGCAGAGAAAACGTTTATTTTTTAACCATGCTATCTTAGGAATTAGAGAGTATTCTGCTCCATAGACTCACTGCATGAAATAAGTTCCTTGTGTTTCATGAAAGGTAATCTTTCACCTAGAAGACAAAAACTAAGGCAATATACATTGCATCTTTCCTTCAAATAAAAGCCTGAAAAGCAAGTAGCTCCTTCCCCAAAAGCCAAAAGACACAGATAAATGAGTTTTTTCATTAGCTCTCTGCCACAGAATCATATAAACTATATGTCACATACTACAGAAACTTCTAAAGTGACTTGTCGGAGAAATAAATCAAAAGAGACAATCATTCAGAGAACTACTCATCACTAACACAACCAACCAACTATGTTAAGCTTGTCCATCTGAAACTCCTAATGGTTCTCAGAATATAGCCCTGTCCAGATTTAGATTACTGTAGGCAATTCACACATCACAAGAGCTGTTGTAATCCAGGACAAGTCTTAGTTAAATTGCCATGAGAATTGTACTGGACACAATTTTTAAAACTGTACTCTTGACTAACCATTCACACCTGAAATTACAGCATCACTCCCTCCCAAATGCTTCACCAACTGCTGTGGTTTGTTAAGTGGACAAAACTCCTTACTAAAAGACAACTGCAAGCTAGTCCCACTGAGCCATTCAGGATCTTCTTCTAACTTAGTCCCTGGACTTACCTTTTTGTGACATCTATTTAAAAAGTTCCACGGTTGACTACAAACTTTGAAATTACAAAGAAAGGTAAGACTGATCAAAATAATTAGACGAGACTGAGATTCACTGCATGCTGTCGACAGTGTAGGTGGAAAAATCTCACATTTTTTCCACCCTGGTGGGTAAGAAGGGAGAAGAAGCAGTCCCTACAGAAGACTCCCAAGTCCTTCAGTTAGTTCTTTGGCCTCACTCCCAAAGAAAAGAATGAACTTACTCAACAACCTGGTCCCTCACCCTGAATTGTGTGCAAGATGACAAACTCACAGTCAATGACACCAAAGACTGCTGACAGATACTAACGAAGAGCAAGTATATGTGAAAACTAGAGCTGTCAGCAGCCCTTGGCCATTATTTTCAGAAAAAAACACCAACCAACAAGATTGCAGAGGGTTTCATGCCATACTCGAGTCCCAGTGCAAGAAACAAACTATGTGTGATGGTGGATTAACTGCTGACTAGAACAGAATCTTTTTTGGGATGTTTTTTACATCACTGAGCAAGACATGAAACACATAAAAGTTGCACTGATCTCTGTTTCCTGCTTTGGAAGATGTAGTGGCTCCAAAAGAAGATAAAATAAATAAGTAAATACAAGTGCTAACTTCAGTCAGGAAGTGCTGGAAATCTTACAATAAACTTTGATACTTCTGACTTAGGTTGTTCAGTGTGAGGCCGTGTATGTTCGACCTTTTCAGGTAGGCTTAATCCTTGAGGTTAATTTGAAGATCATGTGGGATTTTGTTAAACACTGTAAGCATACACAGTAAGAGGAAGTACTGCAAACCATCCTATTAAGCACGACCTCAGCAGAACTAAACAGATTGCAACAGTGCATGAGATTGGCAACTTCTTGGAAGAACAATGAAGAAGATAAAGGAAGTAAATAAAGCCACATCCTGGCTCCAGGACTGGTTCTGCCCAGAGAGTAAATATCTACTTGTTGACAATTCTCCACGTGGAAAAGCAAAAGTATAAGAAAAGTAAGTAATTTTTACTCTAAATTATTGAAGCAATGTCTCTCAGATTATTAATCAGGGCAGCTCTAATTTCTTTTTTTCACTGTTGTATTTTTTTCTTTCATATATTCTTCAGTGGCCATTAAATCAGGAAAAATATAAATTCCTATTAGTTTACTGCCTATTATGGTATAATGTTGTATATAGCTACTGCCTCAAATTGTATGAGCTTTTCAAATAGCACTAATGGTCAGGAAGACATTTTTTCCCCATTTCAAGAGTCAAAGGCACAGTCAGATTTTGTTTTCTGAGGATTCATTTTACGTGTATTGAAGTAATGGAAATATTTTTCACATTTTTTTCCTCCATTCACATACGCAACCCTTAATATCACACAACAACCACCCTTAGAAAAGGTCTGTTCCCTGTAAGAAAACTCAGAGACAGCTTAAGTCTTAGCAAACAGGGAAAAAGAGAAAATCACAAGCAGAGGCTCAAGAGGTCCAAGGGACAAGGGAACAGGCTCATGTAGTTCAGTCAGTGTGGATCTACACATGAGAAGCCTCGAGGCACAGTCTTGTATTGCCCCCAGTTCTGTGTTCTGTGTGTCTCTTGCTCAGTAGAGACTCTTAAAAGTCTTTGGTTTCTTAGAAGAATCATCATCCAGGAGCATAAAAGTGGTGGTCTGTATAGCAGTATCCCAGAACATACTCCTTCCTTATTACGCATACAGCTGGGGAAGTAACATTCTTTCCACCGAATTAAGGCATCAAAAATTTGAATTTAATAACTTTTACAATGGTGTAATTCAGAATGTTCTAATTTTATTCAAATCACTTTTTTAACACAAAAAATAGGAAATAATAAGCAATTTCAGGAATCTTGAGTGGGACCAATATCACAAATCTGCTAATAATGTAATCCTTTTCAGAGATTTCTACTTTCTGTCACAGCATGCATCTTAATGTGATTGCAAAATACACTTCTCAAATCATGCATTTCCTTCACTTTTAATTTTTAACACAAAGAATAAAGGTTTTAAAATTTTTAAAAAAAGCAGAAAAAAGCGTTTTAAAAGAAGGAAGCTCAGATTTATAGGACAAGTCAATACAGACACTTAAGTGCAGGAAGAAAAACATTTGCCAGTGTTGTTGAATTGGTATCTGAATAGTAACAACCTCTTTATCAGAAAACATATACTGAGCACATCCCTATTAAATTGTATGATGATGCTCTGCAAATGATTTCAGGAAAGAAATAGTTCACTTTTGATGGACATACTGATTGGGACCTTTTCTGTCTTCAGAAGGATGTCAGCTGTCACTGGTTTTGCTGATGTGCTCACTTGTCACCAAGTAACTTTTCCTGAGCCAAATAAATCAATTAAGTGCATCACAGATATTAAACGGTAACAAGGTTGGAGAATGCTGAATAAAAAGGTCTATAAAAACCTTATAGGAAATTTAAATCCTAAAATACCTAATACTTAACTTCCTTTGGGAAAAGGGTTTTAAAATGAAACCCAAATACTACCATTTACCACTCAGACTCTCCAATGATGTGTTTTCTAGAAACAGTGTGTATTTTCAAGAATCAGTGAGCTAGCAAAATTTATACTAAGACTCTTGAAATACGTGGGTTTTTTGGCACATATAAAACGTGTTTAAAATGCTTCCAAGAGCACAGTCCCAAGCCACACACCTCACACACCCCTGACTTAGCAGACCACATAGGTTTGTTTACATTTACAAGATCTAGGAGTTATTATAAGTTAAGCCAACTTACCCTGTGCTACAAAGTCCAGCCATGAACACCATTCTGAGAATAAATAATAACTTTTCATTTCTGCTACTGAAATTCCTCTCTGATTCATCTTCAGAGAAGGAAGAGGTCCTCTTTTCCCTTCCCCTGCTCAGAACGAACTGCCCCGAGAAGGTAAGAGCTTTAGTATTGCCTGAACTTTGTTCCATAAATACAACAGGTGGCACAAGATGACTTTACAAATATATTTTCCTCCACTAATGCCATTGTTCTTGTAATTATCTCTGTAATTATAGTGTTCTCCCCTCATGACCCCACCCTGAATATTTACAGACCTCTGATATACCCAGTGTCTGATACAGTATATATAAGCATAGGCCCTAAGCATATTTTCATTCATGTTAGGCTTTAACAAGGCAAGACAAAACTGTTTTGCAGGCAGATATTCACAATGCTGTCTGGAACTAGTTGTACTGAATTGCTCACTCACAGGTAGAGTTTATCACCTCTGCTATGATTCGCACCTAGCTCTCTTCTCCATCTTTCCGATCGAAAAAGTGCAAGAGCATTTCAAGCAGGACAGGTCTATCGAAGTTTCAAGCATGGAAACCCAAAATCTCAAATGAATCCCTTTTCAACACTTTTATCCAGCCAGCAAACAAAGACGTGAATGCAGCAAACTGTAAACACAGCCTTCCACACCTGGACCTATCTAGTGTGGGGACTAACCGTAATAAAGTTGTTGTGGCAAAATTTAACACTGACCAGAAATGTCAGTGTTTGCACAGGCTTCAGGCAGGCTTTGGCTACACTGAAGCCTTCAGGTACTTAAATATTTCTGCTATTTTTGTGTGTTGAGTCTGACGTTTCCTGCATCCACACATTTTGCTAGCCTGCCTGTAAGCTAACTCCCTCTCCTCTTACAAGAACGCCCAATATCCAACAGAAATACTCGTAACACCTTCAGGAAAAGATATACCACATCTGCATCCCCCTGGCTGACACAGATAATGCAAAGGGCTCTTCCTCTAAACTCTTTTTCATTCTTTGTGGTGGATTATTCATGTTATGGATTAACCAAGCTCTGTCTGAATCACTACAAAAATCTATTACTATGAGGTACCCACATTACAGTGCTGCTCACTGTATCTTTCCACAGAACTTCTTTGGCTTGGAAGGACCCTGTGACACAGAGAGTCTCCTCAGCCATCCGTTCATCACATGCCTAGAATCACACATGAAACCAAACTGCCCCAGAGCTTCAGTCATCTTTGTCAGAAAACCAACCTGAATCCAGAGTGAAAAGATGCAGACTACAGGATGCCTCCAAAGATACTCCCCATCCATACCACGCGCAGCACAGACTGAAGATAGATGTCTTTGGTGTCTCCACTTGCCAGACTTGTTCTACAGCTCTCAGTTCAAGCTGACCTACTGTTCCCATTTGCTTAGAGAAAGCAAGAAGAGAGAGAATCTCAAAACATGGTCTGTGAGCACTATGCTGGGATGTCCATCATGAAGTGCCACAGCATGTCAGCACCTTGGAAAATCTCCACTGCTGATGGGAGACAGGTGTCCCCAGAGAAGACTGGTCAGAGCCACAGCTTCCCAGGGCTGAAATCCTCCACAAACCTACAACTGCTGTCCCACCTGCTTGCAGCCGGAGATGAAGAAGCACACAGAACATACACAGCCAGCGATGGATTCAGAAAACACGATGCTGTCTCACAGCACTCACTGTCCCAGCCTGGGCCCTGCCTGTCCCAAACATCCATGGTACCTGGTCCCAAACATGTGCATTCCAAAGAGCAAGTGTCACCAGAGCCCGGGCTCAACCAGGGTGAGTGGATAATGGCAACACAGCCTGCCCTGAGTATAAGACACCTGCAGAGAACTCACAGTGAGAGTTAGGCCAAGGAGGACAGATCCACCAGTTGACAAGCCGTAAGTAAATAAAGTCTGCTTTGTTAAAATGAAAATAAAACAGAGATGGATTTGATGAAGTATGATGACTCTGGAAGCCAGCCCAGCTTCCTTTATTAAGGTAAATAAGGTAATGCAAAATCAATATATGAACTAGGACATTTATTGTTCAGTTAAAGGTTTCTCTATTCTATATTAAATATTTTAACATGGAGGGAAAGGACAAAGTGACAGCAAAGCAAACATGCTCTCAGCAATTTCCAGAGATGCTAATGAAGAGAAAACAAAGTTTTGTGAGACTTGGGACAACAGGACAGAGCAGCTCAACTTTGTCACAAGGTGAAGAGAGGTGCATACATCATGGGATTCACAGAATCACAAGCACATTTATTTTGGAAATACATTCTGCCAAAATTGTCATTTCACCCACCATAGCTACAGGACAGAAATGTTCCTAGGCTGGAATACCTCTCCCTTTCCACAATATAAAACTTTGATGCACCTTCTGTGTAACATTTAGTCTGCAAGTGCCACTGAAAGCCAAAGTTTGCTACCCGGAAGGTGGGAAAACTCATATCAGTCCAAAAGGCCATAAACCAGCCTTGACCAAAACAACGGAGTAATTCTTACTAGATATATAAGGTTAACATTAAAAGCCTATAATTGCTTTCCTACTGTTGACATAAAATGGGTAACAGGAAGGAAAGGAAACAGAATTTTTGCATACTTGAAGACTTCAAACAGAAAAGACTGCCACATGATCAAAAAGAGTTTTGGAATAATAATAAAGATGGGTGGGAGACAGAACAGACAGCTTCCTACAGAAACATGCTATTTTCTGACTATACACACACCTCTAAATAGTGAAAGGAAGATGTAAGTAAGACATGATTGCATAGCATTACAAGATTTATATTAAGGATCTTGGTCTAAAGGAAATTAGGCAAAAATTAGGAATACTATCTTTTAGAATGTGTTCAATATATTAAATTTGTGGTTTTCTCCTATGTAGTCAATGCTTTGCCTATATTTCGGATTAGCTCCGGGACATTAGTGAATGACCAGCAGGTGCCTGAAACTCATAAAAACATAAATACCATAAAATATTTGGTGAAAGTAGTGACTTTCATTGCTACACTATGGACTTGACTGCAGTGTGAGTGCTATCAAGTGATAGTTGAATTCTGCATAAAAGTAAGACTGAAATTTGAGGAGACTTTGTTTTGTTTAGTTTTACAGGATGGCATCCCATATGGTTAAAATACTACTAATTTTTTTCTAATTTTTCTTTACTGTGATTAACAGCAATTTACGTAAAAACCTTTTCTAGTCTGAACTGAATAGAATGAATTGTTGAATTTTAATAATTTACTAGTAAGCACTCCTAAAAGTACCAAATCCTGGCCTCACAAATGCCCAGAACTGGTAAGTCAGGAAAGGTGAAATATTTACATTTCAGAAGTTATAAAATAAAAGTTTATTAAAGACCCCTTATAATTTTAATTCCAAACACAATAGATGACAAAAGACTCAGTGAACACAGTACAAATGGAGGTGTAAGAAAATCAAATCACAAGAGAGGCATTTTTCTCTTCATATTTTTTTTTCTAAGAATAAATGTCAACATCAAAGAAAAGAATACTGAAAAGCCTTGAAAATTAACAAAGGTAGCTTAGTTTATGTTTGCAAATTAATTTTAAAACAAACAAAAAATGTCCTCTTTCTTTTTATTTTAATATCATAATAGGTCACTGTGCATAAAAAAAACCAAGCAAGTTTTAATTAATTACTGAAAAATTTACTTCATCTTATCTTAGCAAGTCAGGGTTAACTTATTTCAGAGAAAAAAAAAACCCAAAATGTAGCTTTACTAAACACAAAGATTATATAATTATCAGTCACACTAACACATACTGTATGAAACAGATTTTGAGACTGACTAAGTGGTGGCAAGTCCTAAATTTAGTACATTACAGATGTGATCGGAGGCTTCTTGACTTTTTGAGCACAGTTATAAATATTTTCTTTTGCGTAAATAGGTATACTTTTTAGGAGAGGAATACTCAGCAATGTTCTTCTAGAATATAAAAGGAGGGCTGATATAAAGCATTCAAATCTATGTTAGATACTGTCATACACCTGGAACTGCAAGTAAAAACACGGTATAAAGTTCTTCTCCAGTAACAGACAGAGAGTAATTACTATCATGAGTAATTGATAAAGATTTGTATTTTTTAACTGTTACAGTTGCTGGATTCCTATATGAGTACACTTTCAGAAAAAACCCCACTTGTTCCTGCAAGAATCAACAGTTGAAAAAAATTAGTAACACAAATCCTAGGCTGCTTACTGCTCATATTCAAGTCACATGCTGCTCCAATTTAAGTGCAACATTCTGTGTACACACACATCACACTGTAGGATCACATATACATTCACCTCACCAGAGCATACTTGATGTGGGTTATTTCTTGAGTGCCGTCTGCCGTGAGGGATTTGGAAGAATCTTTGTACGATCCTAAAAGGACTTGCATGTCCTTCCCTTAAAAGGCGACGTTGAGACATGGTCTTCACCAAACTATTCAGCAAAGGAAATAAAAGATCTCTTCTTTAGAATTACTCTCTTCTAACACACTGAAAGATACTCTGATTTTGTTTTTAAATGTCAATGGAGTGTGAAATTCCTTTGTCAAATTCAGATGATACCAAAAATTACGAAAAAGGCCTCAGTTTTAAAGTCCTGGAAAAGGGTGCAGTGCCGTTATTTGTACTGTATATGCTTTTCTCCAGGCACCAATACCCAGTTCCACTAGAAAGCAAAAAGAAAGACCGGTTGCACTTAATGGACTGAAAATACCAAGATGCTTTCTGCATGAAGCTCCAACACCCTCTCAGTTCCTAGCATGCTGCACCCAGCAGACAGGACATCTTGCCACAGCTTCAGTCTGCTTTCAGTGTGATCAGTATGAATAAAGAAGTCACAGCTTCTCCCATAAGCAGGTCAGACTAGCAAGTGACATTTTAAGAAAATAAAAAAAGATGTAAAACTGTCTCTTTCTTGGTGTTTTATCCAAAGTAACTATATCCAAACTAACAGCCCTCTGCTGTTTAGGATGAAGGAAAGTCCCCACAAAACATCCAGGTTGTCAGTGCACTCCAGCCGCACAGGTAGATCCAACGCCAGCGCACATCCCAAGTAGGTGCAATCACCTCCTTCTTCACATCCTTCTCCTCAATGTGAGGGATGTTCAGCTGTTGCAAAGAAACTTGCGAGGTTTCTCCTGAAGAAAGGCAAGTTGAACGTCTTTCCTTTAACTTTACAGTCTTGCTTGTAAGTTCACAGCTCGGCACTCCGAGGACACAAATCTCGCACTGACACTTGCTGCATTGCCTACTTTGTCTCAAGCACCCGGTGTCCCTTGGGGACAAGTGCTTTGCTCATGCCAGCAAATTGAAAGAAAATACCATTGTGAATACAATGCTGTCAATTAGAAACTCCTCTTCAGTTCGTTTGCCCAAAGTTAGACTCCCATCATCAATACACCTCCTCTTCCTCCCCGTGTACTTGCACAGAGGACTGAGTCCTTCAAAGGCAGAGCTCGTTTCCAGAATATGTGAGCAGAGAGGTCTTACAAGAAAAACCTGGATCTTCCTGGGAGTTAACAAACAGCTAATAGGAAGGAAGGGAGGGGAAATGAATCCCAGGCTTTCTTAAAACATATCAGGAAACCCTACACTGTCTGTTCCCCGTCTCTTTCAGTGCAGGAGAGAGGAAATTGATAATGCTGCTTTACTTGGCAGTCAAGATTTTCCTCTCAATTCTGTTTAACTATGTCCTGTATGGCCATAGATCTGCCACAACCCAAATAGATACCATTATGCACATCACCCTGAAGAAGTATTTTAAAATATGATGTATCATCTATGACTCTGAAAGCAAATTCAAAGAGACAAACTTTAATTGGCACATTGAAGTAAATACTAAATACCTTATTACAAAATATTAGTTTGCATACACTGTGTTAAGAGAGGAGAATTGTTACAGTCCTAGCTGGAAGAGGTTCAACTTTTGACATGAAATCATGGACAAATGTGAAAATCTTGAAATGAGACAACCAAGAAAAATATAAAAAAAGTAATTAACAACTGATGAGTTTAATGCAAATATCACTTGTTTTCCAAATTCATTATATCAAGCAGATGGACCACTGCATACTGCAGCTGTGCTGCATGTCCTGGATCAAAGGCTTTTCCAAGCTTATTTAAGTACCCAGAAATTCACAGGAAGGAAGGATGGGAACAGCCTAGTGGTGGAACACCACCATGGTATGCACTGCCACTGTTCTATAGACTTGGGGTTCAAACAAAAGAGGAACTGAGGTAACACACAGCATCCATATTAGGCAAAATTCTGCATTTTCTTGTGCTGCTTGTCACTGGGGGCACAAAGCAGTGGTTCTGACCAGATAAAGTGTAACAACATCCACAGAGACAACGTGTTCCTTGCTGAGTTTCCCAGTGGAGGCACTAAATGTGACCAGGGGATGCCTGTGGCAGTTTGTCAGCCATCAGGGCTTCCCTCCTACCTGGCAGGATAACTACTTGTTTGGGGCTTTTGGGGTACACCAGCCTCATGACCTAAGGACCCATTCTGATACTCAAGTGTCATGATGATGGAACTACACAACATATCTTCTTTCAGTCAGAAAATGAGGCAGATAGGATAACAGAAAATGGCTTCAAGCTGTGCCAGGGAGGTTTAGATTGAATACTAGAAAATATTTCTTCACAAAAACATTTGACAAGCACTGGATCAGGCTGCCCAGGGAAGTGGTTTAGCCACCATCTCTGCAGGTATTTAAAAAAACATATATATGTGGCACTTAGGGACATGGTTTAGTTGTGAACCTGCCAGTGCTGGGTAAATAGTTCGACTCGATGATCTTAAAGGTCTTTTCCAACCTAAATAATTCTATGATTCTATGAAAAGTGACTCTGTCCCAGTGGAGTTTTGAGCGTGTGATGACACTAGTTGCACATGGTGAAAACCTCACCAACAATTCACATAGAGGATAATTACAAGGAAAAAGGATGTTCTCCTTTCTTTCTTCACATATCAAATGCATGCAGAAGATTGATGCCTTAAACTGTAAAGTTGGTAAGTACACACAATCCTACTGAAATCTAGCCATTAGCTACATCCCTGTCCGCAAACAAGCTTTTAATCTTCTTTCAAGCACTCAAATTTGTGCCTAGAAGCAAAGAAATTAATCACAACAATGGCTATGGTAGTGCGCAATCAGAAGGAAACAGATGGTGTAATGCACTGTTTTCCAAACAGCAGCAGCTTCTATCTCCAGGAAAATAATCTGAATATTTTCCCTTGCTGTTGGCATTACTATAACAAAAGCTCCTATTTGAAGGACATCTTCTCTGCTCTGTACAGCATCAGCAAATTACACCAGAGTAATTTTTAGACAGCAATATTCTTTGAGTATTAGTTGGCAGAACCAACTAGACTGCACCTATCTTTGCCTTCACATCACATAAACAGTAACATTCAGTGGGTAACACCCCTTCAATTATCTTTAAATGACTGCAGACAACCTGATGGAATCAACAAAATTGTGGCAATGAAATAGGGCTTATTTTTCTCATGCTTCATTTGCAGGTCTGTTTCTGACCGCAGGCAGAGTGTTGCACATTGACAACAGAAGCAGCCACACTGACTTACAGCTGTACACTCTCTGATTCCTCCTTTCCCAGGGACTCTCAAAATTCTTTAGAACAGTAACTTCAAGTTTTCTTGGGAATTATTAAATTAAGATGCCATTATTTTCTTCACCACTAAATATTCCTACTGCTCCTTTTGATCTTTTTGTTTGTAAAAGGGCCTTATCTTTACAGGACATCTCGGACACCCTACTGTGATTTTTCCTCCAAATCCCAACCATTATTTACAGACCCTTCCTTACATCCTCACATTTGATGTGATGCTGAAAGATTCACATTATAGGACCATATATCCCTCCTAACTGTACAGAGCGGGAGGCTCTGGCAGCAGAATCATCACTGCTCTAGTGTTTCTTCTAAATTTATTCCATTTCTCCACACTTCATATCTGCTGATAAGCCACTGCCATTGGTGTTGCTACTTCTCCTACTGTAGACCTCATTTTTCAGGGAAAAGAGTACATCTCTCAGACAAGAAGCATGGCAGCTGTCATCCTCTTCAAGATCCCACCACGCACACAGGGCACAAGAGTCCACCTGTGTGATCCGTATTTCCGCTCACTCACTCTTTCTTGCTGGAGTTCTGGCAGGTAGGAGAAACTTCAGTATCAGCAGTGCCTTCACATCCCCAGTAACAACCCAGAGGGCTGCAGGACAGATTTCACATGAAGAATAGAAAAGACTCTGTAAATTAGATGGAGAATTGCATCTAACATACACATATGCAGAGCTCAGAAATAATTGTTTCTTGGATCAGTTTCTAAAAGCAAATACAAGGGCTAAATACAAGCAAAATCTTGCCATGTGGATCTTCCAGCACTAGCACACTCACAGTAACACTGGAAATGAAAGAGGGGGAAGGAAAGTGAAACGTTGTTTAGATTTTTCTCTTTAAATCATGTTTCATCAATAATGTCCTGCATACATATTTATTTTGTTGAGAAGACTCATACAAACAGAAAAATTAATTGGACTCATGCTACATTATTGTACAAACTGATTGTTTTGCACACATTAAAATAATATACAAGTTACTTCTAATCTGAAATGTAGGTTGTGTTTTATAGAGTTGAACACCCACATACCATAACAAGTTGGCACTGACTGTTGTTATGCTTAGTCCTCAGATTTTTTATAGCCCTATATAAGTGTTGAATTATGGCAAGTAGCTTGTGTTGATTTTTAAAATTGAAAACAAGTTGTCAAAGTTTAATCCATGCCAGAGGCCAATCACTAGGTTAAAACAATAAAGAGTCAATTAGAGGCTGATTTTAAATGAAAAAGAAAGTGTAGCTGAGATGTTAAAGACACAAACGTGATATTTTTACATCCACAAATCCCACAGGACTCTTATACAGTGAAAATGCTGACAAAACCTGTCTGAAAATCCAAGAAATAAATCATTATTCCACGGATATTCTAGATTCTTGAAATACAAGAAAAGACTGAATCTTCCTTTTTCAATGTGGATGAGATTAATATAAAGTTTAGGTACGATATTTTGCCTTTATTATTTTTATGCTTGTTAGAATTAGATAGCTGTGCTTGTATTTCACTTTCAGGCTACTCTAGCAGAATGTTCTACCAAAAAGTTCAAGAAGGGGTCCCATAAATTATTCTAGAGAATCTGCCATCTGAAACTATATTTAATAAAATACCATGACATATCAGCAGAAGTTGGAGTGGGCAGAAATCTCAGAAATAGGTATGAATAAAGATATATCTGGGCAAACTTAAAAGCCACTGCAAAAAACCTCAGTATCTCATACAAACATAGACAGCAAAAAAGATTCTTAATATTTTGATGGTGATTTATTACAGCCTGGGAGTTTAAAGAATTGTTTGGTATCACAAAAAATCTAGACGGAAACACTGTATGAAGTTACAAGAGTGAGTTACAAGAGTGTATTAGGTTAGTTGTCCAAGCTTAATCCTAACTGGATGTATCTGCTCAGAGACAAACCATGATTGTAATAAGCATCCGATGAGTATAAGTAGATCAGGACTGAGATAAATGGACAGCTTGCATTCTATTTATACTTGCACACTATGCTGCTGAGCCACTTCTGCCAGCGTTTCTTTACAGCAATATCTCAAAAAAAATTAAACTAAATTCTAAACTTAATACAGAGTGTTTCATAATTTAAATGTGCAGTAACAAACAAACAAAAAATTGCAATATACAAGATTAGGGTTTCAATATTCTGGAAGTGTTAACATTTAACTGTTAAGATAACAAAAAGCTCTTAAAGCCTAATATCTGTCCCTCTAATTTAGGTAATCTTATATTGCAAGTCTGGATTCCTGAGGGTTAGCAATAAATGTGACCCATCTCCAAAAGAACAAGTTCCTTCACCATTAGCAATAGAAAATACTCTGAAAATCACAGTGGATCAGAGAAATAACTAGAGGAGAATGTCTCTTTATGATCTGCCATGCAAAGTGAGGTTTAACATCTAACAAGACAGCATTTCCAATTTGTCCTTTAATTCAAGTCTTTTCACTTTTGAAGGCAACTAGCAATCAATTTCAAAACTTCAGATACATTCTAGGAAAGAGTAAGGAAACTGCACGTACACTGATGAAGACCAGGAGGTCAGAACATGGGGAGAATCTGATTAATATCCAGGGCCAATGCAAAGCAGCAGGTAAATGCCATTGTGATATTGGAGCTAATTATGCAAACTGCCACCACTAGTTCACTCATTTACTTAAATTCTACCAGGTAAAATGATCTGGAAGGTGACAATTACAGGTTGTGATTGAACACATTTGTCAGAGGTATGCAGTCTAC
This sequence comes from Orthonyx spaldingii, assembly GCA_013397795.1. Lineage (NCBI taxonomy): Eukaryota > Metazoa > Chordata > Aves > Passeriformes > Orthonychidae > Orthonyx > Orthonyx spaldingii. The sequence continues at coordinate 115,275 of VZTJ01003951.1, forward strand.
CTTTTTGGTCAGAAGTGAAACATGAGAAGAGGAATCTGCTCACATAGGAAGCTCCTGGGAATTATTTCAGTCCTATGCTTGATGTGGACTCCTACTTTCACCCAACCACAGTGTCCCAGCTTTGTGTTCAGCACCCGACTGCTGCTGCTCTGTGAACCCAGTGCAAGGGAGGGAGGAGACCACAGCAGGTGAGGGCCTGTAGAGATTGGATTTTCACAGAAAGAAAGAGAAGGAGAAAGAAAGTGATGGGAGACCTTTGGTGCCTGCACACTATGGAGTTACTGCAAGAGGAAGCTGCTGATGAAAACCAGATAAAACAATTGGCAGCAAAAAGAAGTGGCTTAAGATGGCTTATCAAATACAGTTTTATTGACAACGTCCTATAAAGATACCATAGTTTCAGGCTTATCAGCCATTCCCTGCGCATACACCCTGAGGCGCAGTGGTTGTTCCCATCATGTACCAGCTAAAAATCAAATTAAGGGACCCAGGGTAAGTAGCTGACTTTATATATAGAGTTATGCTAGTGGAAACTCTGTTCAAAAATCACTTGCATCTAATATGTGTATATACATGCCTGTGCAAACACATGTGAATGTATAGAAATGAATAACACATGCAGTCAACAACACTGACTGACCTTCCAGCAAACAGCTCTGTGCAGAACGAGCTGGAGAAGAGAGAACCAACATTTGACATTGGAAAAACTTTTGCTGGCATTTAGGAATCTTTGATTATGCTCAAAATAGATTTCTAGTTCAAAAATTGTATCTTTTAAGAACTACAGCAGGTACACAGTACTTTCCCACCAGGCTGAGTTCTGGTAGAAGCAGACAGAAAAGGGGTTTGTATGCATTTACACGCTAGACAGACACTGCTGCTCTGCCCCAACCAAGCAGCTCTGCTAATTAGAGATTAGCAAACAGCTCACTGATGAAACCTGCACTTCCTTAGTTTCTCTACAAGAGACAGAGCACCTGGGAACACATTTCTCAATTGTTCAAGAGGGGCTGATTTTGCTGAGGGCCAGGAAAATGCAAACCCCATGATTTTCAGAAGGTCATCTCCTGAAGACAATACCTTGGATAACTATGAAATGTGAAACTCTGTATAGACCACTGCTGGATCAATGCATCCAGACAGCTCCCAGCAGGGATGAACCCTGACTACAGATTCAAGTGTTCTCAATAATCCAATGTGTACAGAGGGAAACAACTGCTGAGCACCTACATGAACAGAGGATGTTGTCTTGCTGTGCTGCCACAGGCCAGGAGCACCCTCTCAGACTTCAGTCTCTGCTACCCTAAACTTCTTTCCTCTGAAAAATTTTCTATATTGCCATGTGCTTTGGACCCAAGAGATCCAGTGCTCAGTTCTCATATCTCCTCTTATCAGACTTCAATTCTTCTCCACTTTTCACAATCCCCTCTTAGTCTCTTCATGAATGGGTTATTAATAAAATGGGACAGTTTTCAGTTGAGTAGCTGCTTTGAAATTGTTCTGCATGCACTGTTACACCAATTACAAATGTATATGGCAATAATCCACGCAGCACAGAAGAAGTACTGCTGTTAATACTTTACAAAGCTTGTATGCAGCTGTAAGTAATACCTTTTAGGGACCTTTCAAAAATGCTGCAAAAATCCCTAGGCTGTAAGAACTTCATAGAGTTTTTCTCAGGTTACTGTTAGGATGCGGCACAGCAGGTTGTATACTACAATCTTCTGAAACAGTTATAGAGATAAATAAGTGTCTGGAGAAAGAATGAGATTTTCATAATATTAATGAACATACACTAACTGCTGATTTTGATTATGCTCATGCTGGCCTCTAGCAAGATAGGATTTTTCCCGTGTACAGATAAGCATGCTTAATTGAACTGGGATGAAGGGTTTTCTGGTGGGATGTTCAACAGTTTCTTAGACAGTCAAAATTTTAGTTTGTTCAGAGTTAGTTTGCCTCATTCTTCTTATGAGCTACTCAGTTTTAATAGACATATTTTAATTACACAGTCATAATTAAAGACATGCAAGCAAATATATCTAAACACAGTGAGAGAGAGACCAAGGTTCTTTATGCCATCTGCAACTGCAAAGGACTATGACAAGTCCATGCTTCAGCTGAGTAGTGAAAAGCTCTTTGAGAACTGAAAACTTAAAATAAATGCTGTATGATATGCAGTTACTATCATTGTAACCTTTAAAAAGACTGAGAAACTCATTCCTTCTATAGCCAACAAGCACCAACACCGAATATAGCCACAATCACACAGGCGCTTTGTTTGACCTGACTCCATACTGCTGCCAAAAGGAGGATTCCTGCTCCCAGTGACTTCTTGCTTCCTTTGTGTGGGCATTTGCATTTGTGCAGCCGAACAGTAAATTATGCATGGATATGTTCCAGGTAGGACAAGCAGAGCAGACACGTGATGTGGCTCCTCGGTGAAGAAGCCAATAATGACGGTATACAAAGGGGCGTGTGGAAACCTGCTGAAATTATAAGTAACTATTGATTTTCAGGTTGAGTGTATTATTTAATGAATATTTCCTAAAATAGTCCTGCAAAATGTGCTTGTGTTTGGACTCTTCAGCTGAGATATTCACATCATTTAATAAAATAGAACTACTAATGACTATTTATGGCTGTACACTTAGAATCCAAATAAAGGCATAATGGGTAAATACATCATTGGAGTTACAATTGCCAAACAAATTATTACATCAAAATGTGCTGAAAGACACTGAAGATTTTGTGAATTAAATACATGAAGTAGAAATAGGCAGTGATGAAATCATGGCTCCTCTTAATGTAATCATACAGCACAGAAAAACTGGGGGAAATAACACTGTCAGTATGTAAACTACTCAGAAAGAAAAAGTCAAGACATTACCAAAAAGTCATAGGTTATACCTCAGGCTGCATATTCTCTTATGTGACTAAAGCCTGCAAAGGGCACAAAATGTGGGTCCCCATAGCTGTAGAGCCATACAACCAAAGGTCAATGCCAGCTAATAGTCCCTTTCTCCCTCCTAAATTTTGATCTCATTTGTTACATTTGGATTCAAAAATTAATTTTTTCCAGACATTCTAAATGCTGTCAGTAAAGACAGCACTGTGACAGCAATTTTTTTGTGTTCCTTTTAAATACAGAAGAAATGTTACACAGGTATGCTCTGCTGTCTATTAAAGATGAGTTTCTGAAATGTCCGATCACTAAAAACACTATCCCATTGCTTCACTCTTCATCGCCAAACTGACTTCATCAATCCCAGTTTGTTTGAGGAATATGATGATGACACTGGAGATGGAACTATTCAGGAAGAGGGGCACAAGTGCTCCCACTAAAAGACTGATACTGGGGACTTGGTCTCAGGAATGCAGCAGTTGGGATCTTTAAGGAGGATGATCTGCTCCTGAATGCTGGCATCTCTTCCAAGTGACAATTGCTCCATCCACCATGCCATATATACTGTCCCTGTGCATTTAAACTGTGTGTATTTTAGTCTCTGCACACATTCCATCCTCTCCACAGAAAAAGTGATTCGCTTCCCAAACGACCTCAAGCATTTCACCTGGGTGACTGACAACAGTTAGCAGAGAAGGATGTTCAAGAATCAGCAGTAGAATGCCAAACCCAAGGACAGGATCATCTAGGGAACTGGTCCTCTTCTTGTGCAATCCAACAAAAAACATGGACTCGGTCACAAGAGCAATCTTTGCTCAGATTTGTGATGTGCAGGCCACGAGCACCAGGCACTTCTATTGCTTATGTACAGGTCTTCATGGGATATTTTTTATTTTGTGTCCTTAAATACAAGCAGGGCATCTGGAAAGCATTATGCAAACTGACCTCCCCCTTCAGAAGAACGTATGAGATTCCTGGATATATCCCAGGAGTGAGAAGCAGGTAAGAAAACAACAAAAAAAGCACAGATACTGCAGTTCATATTAAGTATATACAATACTCAAATATTTTAGAAGTCCCCAGCTGCCCTCCAATCAAAATAAATCCAGATCAAAACCAAAGCAGTATCGAAGAAAAGGCTGTTACTGAGTGCAAAAATTTTGCAGAATACAGGTTTAACTTTAGTTTATACAGCTCTTTATTAAACCACAAATTATACTATGCTCTGCTTTGCAGCTACGTGCCTGGACTTTGCTGCTGTTCTGGGTACTAATAATATCTCACCGCATTTCCCTATGTACAATCATTTAATTCTCTTTAAACATGTAAACCAATTTGTGGCAACTACTACAATATGTACTCTGGTATGCATATATAAATATTTCTTTTAGTTACTGTGTTTTATATATACTATATATATATTATATAAAACACAGTAAGTAACTAAAAGAAACAACTGGCTACAATAAAAATTGACACAAACAAATTATTTTATGTAGCAAGGCCTAGAAGCCTTCCTATAGTCACTGTGCTTTGATCTATTAAAGATCCATTCAGAGTGAGCTGCAAAATTTTCTGCTCTGCCACAATGGCACTGGAGCACCTGTACACCTCGCTGCACAGGTTTTAACCTGCAGAAAAACTTTTAACACTGCAGAATACCACCAAAATCCACCAGCCAGCCAGGCAACAGGTCTGATGTGCTCTGTCTCTGTACCCACAGACACAGGAGACTCCTGACTGCCTCCATCCTGGATCATGTCCACTGTTGCAGGCATTTAAGACTCAACCAAGCATGTCTCTAATAACTAGATTGGCTTTGAGAAGGTGGTTGGACTAGATGATACCCACAGAAGCCCTTTCCAATCTAAATTATTCCATAATCATCTGGTCCATTTAGCTCCCTCACTGTTATCCAGTAATGTTCACTGCTTTGATTCCCACAGAGGAAAAAGGAACCATTTTCAGTGCTTAATTTATGTCAGTTGTTTCAATTTCCCAGTGAATTAATAATTTAGCAGAATTTTATCTCCCTCATTTTAGAGTTATATGAAGAGGCCAAGTGGTAAAGTAAAATATTAAATTATTTACAAGTTGTACACACATGCAGACAGATAAATGGTGCATCATATATTTAACAGTTGTTAGAAAGTACAGAAACAATAAGCATGGCAGACAACGTCCTTTGCCAAAGAAGAGAAAAGAAATCTTCAAGTCTGTATTAATTTTTTAAGCACAAAAAAGAGCTTAAGTAAATGTGTTTAAGGTAGATCCAAAGTTTGTACAAATTTCAGAGCTACCAGAGTAAGCAGTTTCTGTCTGCAAATGAAGGAATGAGGCTCCATTCTCCTGCTGGCAAAATTCTTCACAATGGGCAATTAAAACCCTGTTCCATGTTTTAGGAGGATGGAATTGAATAAATCACAAGTGTGCAGAACTATCAAGTGTTGGCAGATGATTAGGTTATCACAGACTAGGAGAATAAATTACAAATTCATTTGTAATGGGTGGACAGTGCTATAAAGCAACAAAGAGATCCTAAATCCTCAAGTCTCCAATTACCAACCCTATTCAGTTTGCTTGAATAAAGGACTATGTCTTTTTATTTTGGTGCTTGAGAAATAAAGAACTCATATTAAACTGCTGAATTTTTATACAACTCCAAATAACCTCTACACATGATGCGGACAAGGACAGCAAACACAATTCCTCACAATTCAACCTTTCTAAATGTACTTACTGCCTTATACACGCAGCTGAACAGCTTTCTTCAAACAAAACTTAACCAGAAATAGGTTTGAAAAATGGAAATAGTTTTGAAGTACCATGCTCTGAGTATTTTTTACAAAGGAACCACAAAACAGAACAAAATACCACTACACATTTTTCCCCCTTGTAACTTCACATTCTTCTTTAAAACTGATTTAAAATACCAATTTTCTTATAAAATTTATAAGAAAATTATTTTTCTTATAAAATACCACATTTTTTAATGTGCATATATTTTAGACAAAGACCTTCTGTTAAAATTCATCTGGCTATCTGAACCCCCCCCCTTCCCCCAAATGCACACAGAAAGACATAGTCATTAAAGGATTGGCAGAACAAGATCGCCTTTCTTTTCTGAAGGGGGCCTTACCAACAAAGGACCTCCAAAAGTAGTCTTTATTGTTAGGTGCTGGGTGATGCAATCTTCTACAGCAGTGAAGATCGAGGATCTACTTCCTCCACGTCCTAACAAGTAGACACATCTCTTATCCACACTGTATTAGCATTCTTCTACCCTCTGTTTCTGACAAACTGTTCTGGCATGCTGCTGACTTTAAGTTCAGCAGGAACGCCTCTGAGCACCCACAAACAGCTCCACCAGCCTTGGGGCTTGCCACGGCTCCCCAGAAACACTCAGTCTGGCTTGGAGCTCAGTCCCTTCCCTGATGCAAGCCCCTGCCTCCTCTCACTGGTAGAAAAACCACCAGGTGTGGGAAGTGGAAGGATCCCCAGCAGCGAACACATGGCTGCTGGCACAGGGTGGACACCAGTCCACAGCTTGGGGAAGGCTGGTCAGAGGGACCACAGCAAAATGGGAAAGGATACCGGACAAACAGACTCAACTTCTGGTGAAAGGAGACACTACAAGGAGGCCTGTGAAAGGAAAGGAACTTGGTACTGGGGAGGGACAGGTGGGGACTGAAAAGGAGTGAGGGCAGGACAGCAGTAGTTGGAGCAGAGGCCAGGATGAGAGTTAACCTCTCAGGACTCTGAGGAGAGAACAGCTCTGCCATGCAAAGGAACTGCTTCTGGCTTTACCAGAATGCCCCTGTGCTTCCTGCTCAGTGCTGGGCACTGATCCTTCACTTGGAGTAGCTGCTTTGCTGTAGCGTCTCAAAGAGAACAGGTGAGGACGACTTGGGATCATCCTGTTCATATTGTACTGATACAGAAATGCTCCCTACCATGCAAGCAGGGATAGAAGGGGAGAGACAGGAGTGTACATGTGCAAACAAGACATCATAATAAGGAACAACATAATTGCAGTTTATTTTGACAAGTTTTGATGGTTTAGGGGCACAATTTTTAATCAAGTATAAAACACCATGCCTTGGGTGAGAGACCTACTCTTTCATGATCTTAGAGATCAGCAGACAGAGCAAAAAACACAAGGCCTCAAAGGAGCAAACATTGGGCAGTCATGTAGATGTACCTTGTTTCCTTTTCAGAATAAATCTCATGCCTCAATTCCATGATTTAAGGCACTTTTCCAACTGAAAGAAGAAATTCAAGAGCTTGAATATATTCTCATCAAACTTCAACACAAAAATTGATAGCAGACACAAAGTATAAAAATAGGTCTCTCTCATATTAACTTTGCAAGTATTATAAATTAATAATAAAAGTTAATAACCAGTAAATGACCAAAATGTTCTCAGATAACATTAAAGGTTAATAATTTAGCACTGAAAAATAAGTTTATTAGTAATATAGATTTCTAAATGAAAAGACAACCATCTAATAAGTATGTTTCATATCAAGGCTAGCAAAACAGCACATAGCAGCCACGAAATTATTTTTCTTGGACAGAACAGGACAAATGGCAAATCTTAACAATATTTGTAGCTCTGAACAGATGGCTTGGAAAAAATAAAAAAAGGTGTCATTAAAAAATACTTCTAGCTCTTCTTATCATTGCAGTTGATTGCTTACACATACTTGAAAGTTATTACTAATATAATGTACATTTTGTCTCTAGATTAAGCAATGCTGCTTTTCAAACTTTTCTCTCTGATTTTGGACTCAGCTAAGGCAAAACTGCAAATTGATAAACTGAACCAGAAAAAAAAAAGATAAATGAAAGTCACAACAAAATGTCACTTTTTAGACTCAATATGTAAACTCAGCTTTCAGCCTCATAGCTTCCCAAATCACCATCCCATCACATCTGTTTCTTTAGACATAGTGCAAGGTTAAGATGCAAAGGGAAACACAGGTTCTAAATAAATCACTGGTTGCACCTCCATTCTATTTACTCACAAGGTGAGTTAAAAATGTAGCACTTGAAGACATTCTGGTATTGGTTTATACATACTAGAATCTGAATTTCTCTGTAATTTCTAAATGCACAGTTTTGGTCATCAAAGTAAAATATTCATCATGTATTTGTTTAAGAGGTGTGAAAAAATTAAGAGTGTGGATAAGTGGTACCATACAAAATGTAACTATTTCTACCTTTCACAGCAATCAAATAAAATCCTGGGTGAAAACAAACTGTGTGGAGATATCACACCTTGGTCCTTAGTTACAGGCAGGGGAGAAAATGAACAGAAATGTCACGTTTCTATTTCATGCAACACAGAAGACTGGGAGTCTGATACTACACCTACTGAAATGAACTCCAAGATAACTGGTGAGTTCAAATTAAATCTTGACAGAAGATGCATCAAGAAGTGAAAAGACTCAGTCAAGAAACTGGGCTTAATGGGCAGTAGACTCATCCAGATCTCCACAGAAATCAAGTACTCACAGTACGGTAACAAACAGATCAAGCAGCTTCTCTCTGCTTTGCCAGTCAACAAACCAACAGCCATAACATTCAATACTCATTTCAGATTTGAAGTTAACCAAGACAGTAAACTTCTAAAGAGATGATTGTACTTGATTCAGTTATCCAGGAAACACAAATTACAGAAGATGGTCACAGGAGTTTCACCATTTCTCCTCTTAATTAACTGCAAACTGCTGTTGAAGGAACAGTCACACCCCATCCCTGTTCCTCCAATGCCATGGCCATGTGCTCTCACTGTTGCCCTGGTATCAGCTCAAATGACCTCAGGATGAGGCAGGGTAGGCTACAGACATGACAGTGAACTTCTCTCTCCTCAAAAAAAAAAAAAAAAGAAAGAAAGAAAAAAAGAAATTTCTTTAAATATGAATCAACAATCAATCAAGTTTAATGGTTCAAAAAACTGCAAAGTACCCATCGCTCACCTGATACAAGAGAAACCATGGGAAGCCAAAGGCAAGGGAGAGAAAAAAGCAGATATGCTTGGAAAGTGGTTTGGGACCAACTGTGTTCAAAAAACTTTAAAAATTAAAAACTTTATTAAAAATGGTTGCTGTTGGGTTTTGCTTTTGTTTGCTTGGATTTTTAAAACTGGTCTCATTTGTTAGGTAGCAGCAACGGGGTTTATTAATAGCAGTCAAACTGCTACTTGACATTAGAAACTTTTGTGTGTGGAAACTCCACTTCTGTTGACTGGCCATCTAACAGGTGTCAGAACCCAATAAGCTCACCACATGTTGACTCTGCACCACAGTTCAGCATCAAGTATGGTGAAATGTGATATTTTACACTATTTTCCAAACAATTTCTCAAAAACTAGGAAAAAAAGGTACAAAGATGGAAACTAAAACATTGGACCAAAAATGCTATTTCACATCTTAACTGCTCATAACTTTAGCTGCTTGCTGACAGAAGCAGCTGTGGTGAATAGTAAGACCAGGTAACAGCCCCGGATATCCAGGTTTACACAGAGTGATCAGTGAGCAGACACCTCCCAGGCTGCCCCCGGATGAGAGGGGTGTTGCTGTTTCCCTAAGCTCCCACCCTTGCTGTGCCCTGACTTTATCAGGGGAGGAGACGCACGAGTGCCAGGCTCTGCCTCGCCGTGCTCCCTCCCATCCCACCCCTCTCTAGGAAAGGAAACCCAGGTGACTGAGCTGGGCAGGAGCCACAACAGGACTCTCACCTCTGCAAGCAGAGGACCCGACCTTCTAAGAGATACCATGGGGCACACCCCCCTTATTCTCCCAAATGATAAAAACTGGTTGAAGCCCATAGGCTGTACTGTGCAGTGATGCGCCTGACCTTATTTCTGCTGGGAATGTTCCTCCCTCCCTCCCTCATCAATTCCACCACGCTTGTCTGATGTTTCCTTTTCTGCTGTGTCAAATACAGATAACAAGTTACTCGAGGCAGGGATCTGTCGAGAGCAGTATGGCTCATCTGCAAAGGGTTTGGCAAGCTGTACACGAAATGGAGCAGAGCAGATGACCAGCCTTTAAAATAAACACAATTTCATTTATTCATAGCTTAATAACTTACTAATTCATTGCCTAATGTGTTATTAGCAACACACTTTATGAATCAGGCTCTGACCCTCAAAATTCCTTTCCAAAGGCATGAATAGTTAAACTAAGTTCTTCCCTCTGCAATTACCAATGCATTGGTAATTTTCAAAGTCTGAAGTCTCCAGGGTTAATGATGCTATAAAATTAAACCTGACACTTCTAATAACTTTTTCCTGAGTACTTTCCAACTCCAGTAAGTTGTAGCCAGCATAGCTGCCTGTGAAGCACTCTGATCTCAATGGGATGAAGGGTCCCTGATGGACAGGGCGGCCCTTGCTGTCCTGGACAGGCTGTAGGACAGGATCTGTGGAGAGGCAAAATATGCAAACCCCCAGCACTGCACCCAGCATGGCCCTGCTCCCCGCACAGGAGAGCAGCACACATACATGGCAAGGCTTGTGAGAACTCCACAGAGCCTAATGAACAAAACTACCCCCCTGTAAGGCCAACCCACAGCTGATCTGCAGCCAGGAGCCAGAAGCAGAGGAAAAGAAAAGAGAGGAGAGTGGATGTACACGTTGTCTTGCTTCCTTTTCTTCCGTGTATACCTTTAAAATTTAATACTATAAATTATATTTGTTGCTATTTAATGACATAGGTCTAGCTCTCTGTACAAGCCATGCATCACATGTCTCACACATCAGGGAAGCTTGCAGACTGGTTGTCAAACCAGCAGGACTGCTGGTCCAGCGTGGTGTTGATACCGAGTGAGTGGGAAGGCTCCTCTGCCTCGTAGCACTGCCTGCTCCTGCTTTCCTCCTCAGGCAGGATGCACACCAAAGAGCCACCAGCCACGCTGCTGCCCAGGGAACGTCCACGTGCAGAAAGTCACAAGCTATTTGATGGGAAAGGATGGGAGAGGAACTCCTGAGGGAATGTGGGGAAACAGGAGGGGCTTCTCCATGATCCAAGTGCCAAACAGTAACACCCACATCCCTTCCTGCCTTGGCAGTCGCACATCAGGACTGTCTCAAATACCTGTACTTCCCTTCAAACTACTCTTGGATCTCTCTAAACTCTCATCCTCCTTTGGGGATAAAGCTTAAATCCTGCCTCTTCTCACCAGCTCCAATAAGAGTTCCCTGCAGCATCATATGAATGTCAGGTAGAGTCTTTACTGAATCCAGCCCTAGACCATTACCCTAAAAGAATCATTGTGGGGTTAGAGGGTATTTTAAAGGAATATCAAATAAAGCCTGGAGTAATTGTAGTAGGATGCAGCAAAGTTTGTTCCTGATTTTCTGAAGGCTGTATGGGAACTGTTAGTACTACCTTAACTTGGATAATTGTTAAGCACACCTTGCAAAATTAGCAAAGTAGTATTTAATGCGTACCTTTACTCTTCTTATGCAAAATTATGGCAGCTCTCTGTGCCACCCAGACCTTTTTAATTCCCTGTTAGATCTTAAAAAATGTAAACAATTGCTTTGAAAAACACCTCCACCTGCCACACTGAAATAATTCATCTTCTGTCTTTATACAACAACAGAGAGAAGCTGTTTCTATTAATATCCCTCTCCCGCTCCAGGCTTTGTGGTCTCAAAGAAATTCAGGTATACCATTTTCAAAAGAATTGACTTTGAAATAATGATGGCACTGAAGTCAGATGCCAATAAAATGTCCTTAAAAGGCAAGTAATGCATGAGCTGGGAATAAGAAACACTGAAGAGACTCAGCAGAAGGAAATTAAGAAAGTATGGAATGAGAAAGCTAAAAATGCTATGTGTTGGTTTGTATTTTTTTCTTACCTTTACTTCACAAGTGATTTATCCGATGTGGAAAGGTCTTTTTTTTATTTTCTTCTGTCAGCTGTTGGTAGCATTTTGAAAATGATCAACAACTTTGGTGGCTTCCTTTTGATCCCTCCAATGCACTCAGATGCTCTTTGCCTCTCTTTACCTTCAAGTCTCCAGTATCAGAACTCCAGGTCACTTGCAATCTCAGCAGGTGTTGCACAGAACTGAGAAATGGAATTTTTGACTGTGGCTGTCCTCAACAAAACCACCTGTGCCAGGATCAGAGTAAACATCTGGGTCCTGAGCAGACTGGAGCTATCTCATAATTAGAGCCTGGCATGTACTCAAGCATGAATTAAGTAATGATGATGAATTTTCATCACTCTTGTGATTCTGTGAAAGTAGGTCATATTCCATTATAACTATTGAACATAAAGTTATTGTTTTTCAGACAGTATGTTATGGGGACCCAGCTTCATGCCCCACTAAATGACAATCTATGACCAAAACATCCCAAGAACCTTTTTATACCACCTTGTTTCTGCCAGCTTTCTGTTCTCGTCCAAGCTGCATAACCAAACACACCTGTTTTGCTCCCTTAGCCCACCTTTCTCCTTCTTCCATTGTCAACAGTTCTCAAAGTAATCTGGAAAAATTCCTTCCTCAAACACAAACATGCTTTTTTCTCCACTTTGTTTCACTGAATGTTTGTGTGGGAGATTTAATTTTGTTTTTAAGTATCAAAACAAGAATATTTTATACAAATGTACTTTGCCATTACAAACATGCTGAAAGGCTGAGTAAAGTGTCTCAAAAAAGTGAAATGCTAGGTAAGAAAGCATCAAGCGTCCTTTTATAAATCCATTTGGTAATAACAACCAAGTTCCAGGCTCAGCTGGAAACTGAAAACAAAAGCCAGCAGAAGAATTAGCCAGTGTTTGGAGAGAGGAATTCATGTATGTATCAGCGAGAGGATACAAGATGGGTACATTTTGCACTCCCACACAGCAGACACCTGCTTGAGAGTTCAGGCACTTCTCAGAGGCAGACAGGGAATCAGAAAAACCCACTCAGCTTTCACCTCACCACATGAATTACCAAATGAGTCTCTTCACTGCAGTAAATCTGAAAATTGCAAATGCTGAGATAATGGAAACAGAGAATAACCAGTTTGATTACAAATATTCCACAGCAGCAGGACACAGAGCCATAAGGAACATTTCAGTTCAGCAGGGCCTTTCCACAGCAGTTGCTTCAGTAGGCATTGTGCCCATAGTAACACATGCAAGGTAAATGCGGAAAGAGGAAACAAATCAGTTCGTGGGTCAAAAGCTGACACAAGACTAGTTTTACAAAGCTCTTGTTCAAACACTGGCATGTGATGTGAGGTAACCTAAAATGACCAGCTAAGTAACATAGGGTTACCTGGAGAGAAAACCAGCAGACCAGGACAAAACAGTGACCAAAGGAAAGGACTTTGTCCATCCCAGAAGCCGTTCTGTAAACAGGACTGTTCACAGAAAGGTTGCAATTTATCGTTTGATATTTTTAACAATGAGGGTTGTAGCCTGAAGAGTAATTTTTAAAATCAGCTATGTGTATTCTCATCATTTTCTATTTATATAAATTATCTTGGTGTTTCATATGCAAAGGCACCCTCCCTTTAAATTCATCACACGATAGGCAGGAATTGAAAGAAAAGGAAGATACATTTCTGGCTCAATAAGAATTGAGACTATAAAAGAACTAGGACAGTCACTTCTCAGTGCAAATTTTCTGCCTGCCACATGAAGTGCTGAAGGCAGAAAGACTTTTAGTAAAACTGTCACTTAGCAAATGCCTCAAGCACAGTAATGGTGACAGCACTTACAGCCCTGAAGTAACAGCACAGGTGAAAAACAAGAACTTACTTATTGCACAGCAGGGTAGTACTCAACTTGCCAAATACCTGTTTGCCCAGATTATCAATTTTAAAAAGGCAGACTGCTGCCAAGCAGCATTACACACCTAAATCTTCAACACCTGGCAGTACCATGCTGCACTGTGCTTTATCAGCTCGCCACAATTTGAGTGCCATATTCTACTTAGGAAACTGCCTTCCCCTGTGTCCGCAAAGGGACTTAACTGCCTAAGACACCATCACACTGGCTCCTACCAAGCTCAAATACCATCAACCTTCACATGAAGGTAGAAACCTTTGGAGACGGCTATCACAAGGCTTCTCCATTTCAGCTTTCTCCCGTGCTGGCTGAAACTCACAGCCAGATACACCTTTTGTGTGACCAAGTTTAACATTTCTTCACTGCAGCATGGGTTTCATTGTGCCCGATTCCCTGCTGCTCCAGGGAACCCTGTGGGAAGTCTGACAGCCAGCTCCATGCCCCTGCTACACCACAACCCAACTATCACTTCCCCACAGTCATCAAGAAATTTAAAACATTATTACAAAAACTCAAAAGCCACAAAAAGAACAGCAGAGACAGACTGAGGATATAACTGACATCCAAGATTGCTGTAAATAAGGGGATCTATTGTCTGAAACTCCCCACACTGTGCAGGAAGTCAATCTCCAAGATGATTCCATCTCTACCTGCACCCAGGACTGTGTGCTTAGGCTGACTATTCCACAAGGCATGAGGAGGCTCTACCCATGGTGCTATTAAAGGCAATCTTAAAGGCTGGACTTCCAGACAGTCTGCATTACCACAAAGCTGCATTCCTATGTGTGGTGAGCCCAGTGGCTCATGCTTGAGCTATGCAGTTATGGGGATAAGTAACTAGAGAGAGGTCAAAATAACTAACACAGTATTGCAGGGTTAACTCAAAAGACCTACAAGTGATTAATCCATATAAAAGCATTCAAGAACCTGTTCTTTCTGTCCAAAATAAAAGCTGCTATTTAATGGGACAAGACGAAAGAAACGATGGAGCTAAGCCAGATATTGTAAAACAGCAGGCTCAAACTTCCAGCTGAAATGCAGTGGTTCAGATACTGAAAACCTTAAGAAGTTGTTGGAGCTGACACACAAACAACAACATCTCAAGCAGCTGACCTGATCTCCTCCATTAAATGAAAAAGTGAGTGATCCAAATGCCTCCTGCTCCCAGGCTTTGGACAACACATCAGCTAGGGCAAACACCTTGAAGACAACACAGCCTGTGTTACATGCAGACACCCTGTCTCTGCTCTGTGCTGTTCCTTTTCTGCAGAAATTCCCTGTTATTTGATATGCACGAGGTAATCTTGCAGCTTGGCTCTCTGTTGCTGGAAGCATGGCAGGCAGCTGTGCCAGGCACTCTTGCCAAGAAAGTATTCTGAGACACCATGATAATAAAAACACATCAAAGTAACAGGCATTTTCTCCTTTCATATCACTAAGGACTTAAATCCAGGCAGGGCTTTCCCAGCTCTGCAGGCTTTAAGTATATATACCCAAAGCCCATAAACTGAAGAGGAGACTGACAAATATGGACCCCACAATCCTCTGAGAAGCCAACCTAAATGTGCCATCATTTACTGTTTAATACCTATTTTGCCCTGAGTCTGTTGAAAGATATCTGCCCAGATTGCAATTTTCCTACTGTAGTTCAGTAACTGCCATTAAAACCAGTGAAAGGCTGGGGTAGATGACATGAGAAGTTGTTGACAGTACCAAAAATTGCACACGGATATGGATATGAAGCCAAGTAGTTGGTGGCTTTTTTTTGTGGGGGGGAATTGTATGTAAAAAAAAAGAAACCCTATTGTGATGAAATGTTTTGGGACACAATCTTTAAGCAACAATAGTTTGGTTAAAAATAAAATGTAATCAACCTTAATGTTGACCAAAATATTTTTCCTCAGGTTCCCAAAAAGGCAGCTAGCTCCTTTTAATAAGGATGATACTGTTGCCATCTTTGAACCTTACTCCCACTAGTTTTACTAGATTCAGCTGTTTCATTAGTAAAATAAAGATATTGATTTAGCCAGAATATGCTAAGAGATGGATGCCACGCAGGTACTCCCAGGAGTTGTGACAGTGCATCCTCAGAAAATATGAGCAATCCACTCCTAACTGCTTAATTGTGTCTGTTCAACTGCAGCTCCCACCCTTACTTTAAAATTTTAAACCTCATGTCAGGAAGGGCATGCCTACTTTTTCTACTTTCAGCAGGAAAGCTGAAACTAATGGCCAGGAAGTTAATTACCCCATTACCACTAAACACCACCTGGGTGCAGTGGGCGTGCCAATAACCTGCAGATTTCAGAGCTCTCACATGCATCTCTCCAACTCTACCAGCTACATAGAAAGCTGAGAAAGTTGCCAAGTAGTAAATCAATGCCTTAATGCTCTGACCTGCTCGCTTGCCAAATTAACAGAAGCACACAGAGCACTCTGCCACATGGAGAAAGACTTTTGGGGTTCCCAAACTTGAAAATCAAGCAAACCAAGGACAGAAGCTACAAGGGTAAGAAAGAGCAGGCAAGCTCACAAGAGTGTAGGAATGGGGAGGATACACAGAACAAGTCCTTCCAGCTGCCCACGACTTTAAAATGTCCTTCAGTATGCCTGAGGATGTTCCTGTATGTTCTTGCAGTAAGCCAACTTACCCCTGTGATGCTGGGTACTTGGAGATGGTGTGTGAGTCCTTTCCTCCTACATCTGTGCCTAATTTGTCAAGACAGGTGAGACAACCTTCAAAACTTCAAAAGTCTGCTTGTCAAGAACAGGAAGTCAGGGAAATGTAATGTAAAGTTTGGGTCCAAATTGTGAATCAGACTGAAAATCTGGAGCTACTGAAAAGTGACTGAGGCTGAAATGGCTATGGGATGCTACCTGTACTTAAAATACCAGCACTGCATACATATTTACCAAGGAACCACATGTTTTCCTTTGGTTTGCAGATGTTTCTTCTTTTTGCAGAGCATTAAAATTTTGTTTGAGGAGAGGAAACAGATGGTAACTGTAATAGTGGCACTTTTCCAAGGTGGAAAGAAACCATTATAGTGGGGCTTCCACAAGCTTAAAGCTGAGACTGTCAGATTTGTATTGCCTGTTTGCACGAATTAGACAACACATCACTGCAAGGCTTCCAAATGGTGCAAAGGGTAGTGACTGACATTGAGAGCTGGCGCCTTAACACTGTTTCTGTGTCAGTCAGAGCAGAGGGAGTCCTGAGCAGAACCCCCACGGCAGTCAGTGGTATGGACAATGCATGAGGTCCCAGGTCAGAACTATTTATCATCTTGGGCTTCAACCTCTGAGCTACTGTTCCATGGGGAGGGGAAGTCCTGCCAATAAAGAGAAATTTGTGGAATAGGGTTGAATTTAACACAGCAACAGAACTGAAAAAGAAGAAGGAAAGTAAAAACTATGTCCAAATGAACAGAAATTATGCCATTATCCATCAAAACAATAAACATGAACAAAAATAGGACTTTTTTTACTATCAGTAATAATTCCACAGTTTTTTCTGACAGAATTCCATAATTCTAATGGAAAATAATAATTAAAAAAACCATCCAGAGAATTTCTTTAAATCATTTCTGCCTTGTTTTATGTATTTATATGAGAACAGCAAAAGCTATTATTGTGGTCATCCAAGTCCAAGTGGCCTTTTGATAGATGGAAAGTGGCTGGGAAGACTGAGGAGCATATCTGGGAAAAAAATAAAAGAAGATGCCATGGGAACACTCTTTACAGTTGTTGAAAAAGGGTAGGGCACAAGGTTATTTTGAACTGTGGAGTATGCAGCAGATGATAATATTCAACTAGGGAGCATGATTTTGACAGCTAAATATGTCCAGAAGCAGAAGATAATGTATCTGTAAGGTGTTGGAGGGTAAGGTGAAGGTGAGGAAGATGAGAAATAATCAATCAAAGCTGTCCAGATGTGTGAAATGTGGCAGAGGAAGGCACTCGGGGGATCCAGTGAGAGGATCACACATTCGTAAGAGGGTAAGGAGAGGTCAGTAACTTACCATGGGGGCTGGGAATGTGAGTAAATCAGAATTTGATCAGAGCAGAGGGAGCAGCACTGCTAAGGCAAGTGCTGGTGTGACAGTGAGGGATGAGTAGCCCAGAAAGGTTGTGTGAGTGCCAGACTGACACAGGGGACTTGCCAGAGAGAAAGCAGCCAGAGGCACAAAGCCTATTGTGGTAGAAGAGTGAAAGATTACAGACACACCCAGACTTACCATTCCTAACCTCAGGCATTGGGAGATACTAGGTTAAGAGCTGAGCTACTCCAGGCGTCTTGGCCCCCTAACCCAGTCATAGGAAAGACCAGTGCACCACAGAAGGTGGAAGGACTTTCCTTCCTAACATGCCCTATTATCTGTGTTCAGTGCACAAGGATTTTAGAATTCTTCTTCTGACTCAAAACTAAAAACTACCTGGGATAAATCTCAGCCTGCCTGCAGTATGATTCAGAAAAAAAAAACCCACAAGCAAAGGAAGAACAGTTTTTTGGTTTTTTTTTACCTAGAATCCTACAAAGGAGAAAATCCCTCGATGCCTGATGGTGGACAGCTGGACCAGGGGGAAGCCAGGGAAACCTCTGCATTTCAATTTCTCCTGAGCAATGAGCTATTGAAAAAGTCTGAACATGATCTTAGGCTGTTAAGGAAATCTTTGCTTACAAAAGGTTTCTGAATCAACAGAACTGCTGTGAAGCCAGACTGAGGATAATTTGACCCAAGGACAGTGTACAGCTCAAGAATGGGAGACAGGAGCAGAGAAATGGTCTGAGCAACCTGAAAACAACAAGGGAGGGAGGGGAGTGAAGGAAAAAGGAAACCTGAAACAGTCACCTATAAATATAACCACTGGCTCTAGAAAAGCGCTGCCTTTGGCCTGAAAGTACCTGCACAGGGATTATAACAGAGAGGAATAAAGAGAAGGGGGAGGAGAGGGACCAGCTAAACCACATGGACATGAATTTGGCTGTAAAGAAACAGCTGCCTTTTCTCTTTTTTTTTTTTTTTCTTTAAATACGCAAATTTAACAAGCTAAATACCAGCACATGGTCAGGGCTGCCAGCAAGTATGAAAATAGTGCTTGGAGCTGCTGGTGGCTTATGTGAAGGTCACAGTGTACCTGCAGCTGCACAGCTGAGAGACAGGCGGTGTCACAGGCAAACCTCCCACTCCGGAAGCTCCTTCTCCTTCAGTTCAGGAAAAAAAGGCTCCCACATTCCCAGGCAAATCCACCTACATTCTTAAAATTTATCTTGCCTCAAAAAAACTAGATCAACATTTTCATGGGAGTGGAAAAAGTAATGTACAAATTACTAAAATAAACTGCAATAGACAGTTTGCCCGAGCAAATATCAGACTGGCTTTCTTCTTAAGCATTCAGAAAATCAAACCTGGAAATGAAACAAATATCCAGACATTTAGCAAAGACATGTTTTGAAAATAGGAGGATAATCAATAAGAAAAACAAGGAAGGAGAAAATAGTGTATATGTGACCTTTACTTGTAATTTAATGCTTGTTCTTGTCAGATCAAATCTTGTTTCCCCCCCAAAAATTGTTATTAAAAAGGTAAAATACGTTTATTCCCTATCCAAGAAAACAGAAAGAGCTAATCTTTTCATTCCATATTTGTCATTTAATCTATGTGTTCATCAGACTAGAGCATCAGCCATCTTGCTAATTATCTGCTTCTACCACATGGAAATTGAAAAAGATGAAAAAGTCACCCTTAGGAAACAGAGCACTAGGAAAACGGGAAGATAAATTCCAAGTTTTGATACTTGGAGTTTTCATTTCAATTTGATTATTCATTGATACAAGCAATGAATAATACCTTAAATAGACTGTATTTTCTAATCACTGTTTTGCCTCACACAACAAGAAGATGCAAGACTTCTGCAATCTGTCATGCAAGAATAAAGGGCAAACCAAACAGTTTCAAAGGATGCAAAAACCCCCTCTCTTATCTTTCCAGGTAACTTTTTATTCTGAAATATGTTCACTTCTCTCCTTGAGCAATAGCCAGGATAACACTCCTAGATCTAATCAAAGATCACCTAATAGTGCACTGCTTCTTAGTTCTAGTTTTGAACACACAAGCATTTACATTTTCAACAAATAAAAGAATCTCAGATACTGTCATAATCTTTCCATAGTGCTGAAACCATTTTAGCAGATCTGCTCCAATTTTTAATCCATACAGATGTAAAACTACCTTTACCACGATTAATTCATGCAACTCTTCGTTCTCATGGAAGTGCAGTTTAGATCCACCCAAAATACTGGCTTGCAGTGCCTTACAGTTAGCTGAGCTTTTCATTGCTTCATATTAGACCCGTTTTGCTAGACAAATCCGTAATTCCCCCAACTTAGGTACAGCCGAGTCAGATAAAAAAGGAATCAAGACCCATTCAGAGTATATGACTGGGCTAACAGATACCCAAGACTACTCAAGATGATGTTCTAAAGCATGCTTCAGGAATATCTAAGCACTAAAAAATGTTAATGAGTGTTAATATCAATGAAAGTTTAACCTGCTGACAAAAGGTCTTAACGTTTTCTTTCCTATTAATGCAAGCATGCATAAAGAAAGCTAGTCAGATTGCCAGGATTTTCTGTAAATCCTACAAAATCACTAACAGCATCCACACAAGACATTATTTAAGACCAGCAGCTCCTCCTACCAGCACACTGGGAAACCGCATTTAATCTTTGCATCAATTCTTCTAGGGCCATTTCTTCAATTTTCAGCCAGCATCTCATTCTCAGACAAAACAAAAAGAATCCACAGCAAACATGCCCCCGCTGCTCAAGGATTAAAGGAGGCAGGGGGGAGAAAACCCCCAAACCAGCCCACTACAGCAGTGCTTCGCAGCCCTGCATTTCAATGGCTCGGCACGGATCCCCTCGGCACAAAGGGAGGCAGGAGCCCTGGGTGAGGCGGGCGGGCGCTGCCGGCAGCCAGAGCCGGGAATGGTAATGACAGCAGGAGCGCTCAGAACTTCTCTCCCCTCTGCCGCGTGTGGGCTTTCCCGCGGCGGAGCCCTCGAACGCCAGGGCTGATGCGGAGCGCTTGAGGAGCCGACGTACGGGCGGCGCTGGGAAGGGCTGCGCTGCGTCCCGCGGGAGCAGCCGGAGCTCGCAGAACGCCCCATCCTCACCCACGTCAGCGCCGGGGCTCCTCTGCCTTCCTGCCCGTTCCTGCCAGCTCGCTGCCGGGGTGAGCACCTTGGAAGGAAAACGCCTTCCCGCTGACAACGCCAAGGAGATTCCGCTCTCCCCACCCCGCAGGATGCCCTCGCGTTCGCTTTGGAATGGTCACTTTTGAAGGCTGAGGACTTCAAATTTCCTTTAAACACAGCTGTCTTCTGGACTCTTTGGAGGAGTTTGCTGTGGCACAACACTTAAGCAGCCAGTCTTATAAACTCTGCGAAATTCGTACTTCCACAGCAACTGTATTCCCACCTTAGGCAAAGGGGTTTTAGAGCCGGGCTCTCTGGACCCCTCAAGGTGTATGGAGTGTACACAACAGAACTGCTGCAGAAGGCAGCCAGGAAAACCAAGCCTCATAACCAGTAAACTTCCATTTACTATAGACGGTACAGTACCACTGGAAAACTTTTAGGGACACAGAAAAACCTGTAAGACTGAAAGCAGTACAGTGCTTCTCTATACAACTGCTCCTCATAATTGATTTTCAGTGCTTTTATACAGACTGTTTTACAAGTTTGAAACTATGACACTTTTAACTTTTCTTTTTAAATATCATCTTGATGCCTACTAGATCTCATTGTTGGCATGTTCTTGCTGATGGTCAGCTGATTTCTCCCAGTCTTCTAATAATCTTATCGGTTTTACCTATATCCTCTTATATTTTAACCATAAAAATAAACAAATTATCCATGGCTAAAAGAAAAAGGGATGGTTTTTGTTATGTTTAAAAGGACTGTGTTATTTAAGATAAAGATTCTTTTCTACAGACTGCATACAGCAGGTAAAAACAGCAGCCCTTCCCAGGAAAACAAGTTCATAACTTATTTATGAGTTATGTTCATAACCCTCAACAATACCGTTGGAGAGGACATGAACTAAAAAAAAAGTTTTTAAGAGGACCATCAAACTATCTGGGCTTCCTCTGCCAATAAAATTAATTTAGATAATTCATTAACTACATTCATTTAGATTAATTCTACTCAAAGTATGACATGCCTACAGCAGCTCCATGTATTATATATGACTAAAGCCCTATATGTTTCCATTTCAATATTAATAGAAATGACAAAATGAAGTCTTTGGCCATGTTTTCCATAGCAAAGTATTACTACTGAAAAACAGGATCTATAGGAACTTTGTATGCAAAAAGTATTTTGCTTATGTGACTGCCATTTGAGACTGCATTTATGCAAAGGAACAAGCGATGGGCAGCAAGACCCCGATTACCAGGCCAGGCTCTGGTCACTCCAGTGGTAAACCAGGAGGAGCAAATGCATGAGAAAAGATATGCAAGTCTGCAGGTGCACTTGGATAGCTGAGGCTTGTTTTGAAATAAAGGCTGTGTGACAGAATATTGCATCCACAGACAGCCCAGGGGGAACTCTAGATATCAAAAAGTCAATGGAATCTCTTACTGCAGCAAGTTAAAGGCCTAAGACGTTTTTGCATATGCAGAACAGCAAAGTTCACTTGTAAGATTACACTATTTCCTGGTGCAGCAAGAAGTGCAGCAAATGTATTCATTTATAAGCAAGAGAAGATGCTAGTTCTCTTGCTACTGCAAGAGAAGATGCTAGTTCAACACCAGCTTTCCCTGAGTATCCTGCCTCAATTCAACAGTAATTTCATATTTTCCTTGGAGAATCAGCAGACTGCTTAAGCTTCCCATATATTAAAGGTCCAGCTTTCCATGGAGTTTCTCAGTGAAATAACAAATGAAAAGGAAGATAAAAATGTAGTGAAGAATTTTACCACATCAACCAGTCAACTTGCAGAATCACAAGCACATAATAATTTATACTTGTGCAAAATGAATGGAGAACCCTAATATGCTAGTTAACCCTCAGTTACACCAACACTGCCACTTTATATATACTTTCTACACCTTCAAACAAATTCAGAACATGCAAGGCATGAGCAGAGCATCCACGTGAAAGGTTTAGTTAGCTGGGCTGAAAGTTAGTTTACCTGAAAATGGATTATTTGTAATCAGGTACGTGCTTAATCATGTTCATTCATGGAAATCAGGCAGCCTTGTCTTCCTAAGTAAGCAGCTTTGGCATAGCTTCTCTACTGAATGAAACAGAGAGTATTTTCAAGATACTTAACCAAATGTGGGATTACGATCTCTTCTGGTTTGAAACAGGATCATCCATGGTTTCATGAACAACCTTGAGTCAGACTAAAGAAACAGACCTTAAACTAATTAAAATCAACGCTTAACAGGAAGACCCAACTGAGCTTTCCTGCAACATGAATCAATCCAGTATCTGACCGTGAGCTACGTAAGGAATCAAAACAGTCCTGAAAATACAATGTCAGTATATCTCAGGGAAGAGTTACTACAGTTTTCACTCTCTTGAAGTTTTTACTTGATCCCCACACCCCTTCAGATCATCATGACAACCATGGTATGAAATTAAACATTCCATTTCAGTCCTACACATCTCATGCTTAGTTAAAATTCGAGAGTAAAAGGACTGATGCCTGGTTCTAGCACTGAGAGTCTGTAAATACAATAGGAAATGCTGTCATTTTTCAGGTACGATATGATTATTTTTAATTATTTTTTGGATTAAAAATGCAAGCTGCTTCTGAAATTCTGATTTTTAACTTCTGCACTTCTGCTAATGTATTACCCTTAGCAAAATAACTTCACCAGTCCCAGGCAAGCCCCTGCTGCAACAAAGGAATTAATAAAGAAATGTGAGGAGTACACAGCCTTTCAGTCTGTCTTACATGTTTAAAATGCATTGGAAACACTTTTTTGTCAAATGGTCTGTACTCCTGTTTCTTTCAATGAAACTGCAAAGATAATAAGCCAGGAGCAAATGTATTACAGAATTTAATCAATCAATTTCCAGGGCTGTATGGGTGTAATATTTGACCTGCTTTGCATTGACTTTTTTCTAAACTTCTATTGGATTTGAAAGCCTCAGCAACATTATTTTTTTCCTTCAGTTCTCTACTTTGCTCTGGTTTTGGCTATAGTCGTCAACAAATCCTGCTCAAATATAGCAACATTACACATCTTTTATTTCCAAACAGTTTCACCCAAATAGTGTTACCTAGTTTTTCAAGAAATTGTGGCTATTTTGAAAATGTTCCAGAAGTAACACACAGCTATCCACTCATGTGGGGCGGCCAAACGGGTCACCATAAGTCATTAACATATAATTATGCAATGAATTTTGCTTGAGCAAAGGATACTTTCAACAATATACCTAAAAATTTCTCTGCTAACTTTATGTTGCTCTCCACAACATCAGTCATCAGTGAGCTCCAAAATTTAATTATGTGCTGTGTGAAAAACTGTTTTAATTTAAACTACCTTCCTGAAAGTTTTCTGTGTGCCCCAGTTTCTCTTTTGTGAAGCAGTGGGGAAAAAGAAAAAAAAAACCAACAGGAAATAAACACTCTCTTTTCACATCCCCAAGCCATTCATGACTATACAGACTGCCACTGTAGGTGATATTATGTCTCCTCCAATTGCCTGTTTTCCAGACAGAAAATTTCCTACACTAATTAGTTCCTATTTGTATAAAAGCAACCCCGTATCTCTGACTGCCTTCACCGTTCCCCCACGTACACTATTTCTACTCTAACAAAGGGAACAAAACTGGACATGGTACTCCAGAAGTAGGCACAGCAGAGATTACTCAGTGACATAAGGATTTTGTTGTTCTCGGCTTCACTCTCAGCAGTTTGTAATGTTTTGTTTGCCTTGCGGACCAATGCTGAATGCCAACGGAGCTGCTGCTGTTTTCAGGGAACTACCCACAGCCAGTCAAGGTCTCTCAGTGAGGGTAACAGCTTAGCTTACAGAATAGTATTTTCTTTTCTCATCTGTATTGCTTGTATAAACAATTAATTTCACCTTCTCTACTGATCATTTACTTAGCACCACCAATTTATGTTCCAACAGTTTGCACTCAGCACTGAATTTTACTATTTCGAATAAATATTTTCACATATTTGCAAATTTTCTCTTTCCATGCTTTTTTTCATTTCCAGTTCATTTAAGATTATGCTGAATAGCTGGAACCCCTGCAGAAATCCCTACTTTTTCTCCACAAGTAACTCTCCCTCCACCCACAGAAAACTGACCACCTAAAGCAACTCTTGATTTCTCATTTTTCAATCAATTACTAATCCACAAGAGGGCTTCCAGTTTAACCCATAGGATCTTAGTTTCTCTACGAGCCTAAGAGTGGCTGCAGTGGAAGAAAAATTATGTATTGACTGCAGAGTAGGACTACAAGAAATAAAAACACACGGAGGTTTCCCTGCCGCTTTGCACGGGCCCTACCACATCGCTTGCGGCAAAGGGAGCACGCAGAGCATATGGATGGTTGTGCCTGCGCAGCTAAATCCCCTGCCAAACATCCCATACCACTTTCTAGTGATACCACATGGTCAACATCAGGCAGCCAAGTCCACATGCTCTTTTCTGGATGGCCCCAACACCACATGCCACAAAACTGTGTAAGCAGTGAAGCTGCAGCATCCGTGTCACCACTGCTCTCTAAAGGCACTGCAAACATAGCCAGGGAGACTTACCTAAGCTGGGCTCCTGCAGAGAGGGAAGACACCCATTGAATGTGGTTTTCATAAATTTAGGTCCTACAAAAAACTGCCACATACACCCAGTGCACAAGAGCGATACTGATCCCCAGCCTTCAATAAAAGGGAAAGAAAAGGGAAACAGAACACTTGATATGAAAGATCCAAACAGAAAATGCATTTTTAACATTTCAACCTCCTCTTGGCACAAGTTCTTCCTTCATGAAGCAAAGGGATTTTTCCCTTTTATTTCCCTGAATGACTGAGTTCTCTTGGTAATCAGCCCAGTTAGGCTTTATTATGTAAAGCATCTGGGATTTGAAACTGGGATTCATAAGCAGAGATGGCAGTATTCTGGTTTTGGCAATACCTCACTCTTTCACAAGGAGAAAATTGTTCCTAGATTCACAATCTCAAGGAATACAGAGAATGTAGCAAATACATGGAGGAAGGAGGGGAAACAAAAAATCAAAGTTTTTCTTCTTAAAAACTTTACATTCAAAACACTCATACAAAGCCAGAGTATGGACAAGGTTCATTCATACAGGAACGCAGACTAAAGAAGCTTTCAGATGTGCAAGAGCAGTTAACAGAATAATTCAATCAAAATTATGCCTTGTTTAATTAATACATTAATTTACCAAATCTCCATCAAGTCCTCAGTGCCTCCTCAACCTCAGCAAATTTTTCTTTGGGAAAGTAGGTGCCATACAGAAGAGGTCCTAGCAGCTGCTCTCCATGTTTCCTCATCTGGGATGTGTGATACCCCCACACAGGGACTAGGCTGAGGTGACACCCAGCTCAGGTACTTAGCAGCAGGGGAAAAGCTTCACTGTCCCCTTCCTTTTCATTAGTGCTCAGGCCCATGGCTGAGAAGTAGTAAAAGATAGATGAAATGCAACATACTCATTTCTACTGGATTGCCTCTTCTCCAATTAGCCCAATCTTGCTGCAATCCAGCTCACCATACTTTCAGTCTTCCCCAAACAGCTTGCTTCCGCCCCTAGCAATTGCAATCTAACTTCTCCTTTAAAAAAAAACCCAACAAAACAAAAAAGGCAAAACCAAATATACCAAGATTCATTCTTAAAGCTTAATTTAGTTACTAACTTTCCATATTTCATTTCTTTCATAACCTGTGTCTCAGCTTCATGCTAGAGCAGCATTCCTCATACTTCTGTGAAGTGTTGTAGTTAGGCTCTTTGACCTGAATTAACTTAAAATCATTGACCAGAGCACAGGTTTCAATATTTCCTAGCGTAACAGGCAGGGATTTCTTTTTCCCCAGCCTCCCTTGCTAGGATGAAATGTCATTTGAATCTCTTCTACTGGTCTGCTGTGTTTTTAAAGAGTACCAAGTTTCTTTGTAAGTGCTTCATTCAGATTTCTTCTTTTTCCTTTTTTGCCACATGGAATTAAGTAATCACTGCAGAGCCAACAGCCTTGAAAGAGTTTATTTAATTTAACACCTCCAGTTGCCCCTGCTCCAGCTGAGGGGTGTTCCAGTCTTTTATTCTTCTTCAGTCTGAGGAGCTAAACTATCCAGATGTGGCCACAGCTGCAGTCCTCTAAAAGCAGGCATGGCAATAAATGAATGAATGTTACCTTCTGCCAATGCAGTGCCAAGTAAGACCCTTTATTTTAGAAGTTTACTGACATGTCTTTATATATGAAGGAAGTACTGTGTATAGGAAGTTAGGAAGACCAAGAACAGGAAGCATAAAGGTGAGAGGGGAATGCTGCAAAAAAGGAGTAATATGGAAAGAAATGAAGCATCACTGTTATTTCCTTCATTGGGGCACTTCCATAGTATAGTTAAGGGAAAGGCCTCAGGGGGAAACTACTCCAACCCCTAAAGAAATGAAACCACAGTACTTTAGTGTAGAAAAATAAAACAGCGGATATCAGGGAGATCTGGTTTTAGAGATCAGCTACTGGTACCATGATAATTAAATAGATGGTAGAGTATAGGTGCAGAGATGCCACACTCAAATTCTTCCACAGAATTAGTATTATATATGTAAATGCTGAAATGAAATGGATCCAACAAACACACACCTTTTGTCTTCTGTGGCCAGAAGGGTGATTTTCTTTTCAAAGGAAATGCTGGATAAGGAGTCATAAATTAATTTCCTCCCTCCAAAAGAGTTTGTCCAACTTTTTTTAGAGCTCAAACCTTTGAGGTCTCCTAAAACGTATTAGGCTTTAAATCAAATGGTATGTGCATGTTCAGATTTGGAGTACTAAAAGCCTAAATTTTATGACATGCCCTACTTTGTAAAATTACTTATTTCAAAAGAACGAGCTGCACACTTAAAGTTCAGCAGGTCTCCCACTCAAGTCAGGATTGATTTAAAACACTCAGGAAATTTCTCTGTAACAAGAAGTGATATTTAACTGCCACACACAATTGTTAATTTTACATACAATCAACAATACAAAAAGTATTCAGAATAAAAAAGTAGGGTATTGCCAGGACCATTCAATTTGATTACACAGAATAAAACTGAAGTGCTTACCCCTGAGGAACAGGCTGACAAATTTTATCACAGATAAAGGACACAGTAGAAGGATGTCAAATTTAATTTGGATTTTTTTTTAAATCACAGAACCATTAGGTTGGAAAAGACCTTTAAGATCATTGAGTCCAACCATTAAGGCAGCACTGCCAAGTCCACCGCTAAACTGTGTCCTTAAGTGCCACATCTACACAGATTTTAAATACCTCCAGGGATGGAACTGGATGTATCTTAAAATTTAACTGCCCTTTTCCACTTGTACATCTTAAAAAGCAGCATTCAGTGGAGCTGTAGGGTGACAGAAAGCTTTTCCCATTTTAGAAAAGGAAGCAGTGCAATGCTAAGGGAATGCACTGAAGACATGGGAAGATTGAGTTTGTGGCTGGTCTGGCTGAGCTGCCCACCCCTGGCAGATTTGTGCCCTAAGGCTGTTTACCATTCCACACTGGATGCTGGCCTCCCTCCTGGAATGCACCTCAAGCACTCTTAAAGGACTTGGCTTTCTCTTAATGCAAAGCAGGAAAATTTAATAAGTTTCTAAAAACATCTAGAAATAGGAAAATAATTTCCAACAACCACAAGGATATTTCACCTGCAGCCAGAGGCCACGCCCCAGGCAAGATCTCAGTCTTGCTGCAGAGTGCTCACACTCATCACAGGTCGTCCAATAGTGCTGTTGTGTCCTTCACAACAGAGCTTGAAAACTTCTCTCTTTGTTTCCTTAACAAACCTATTGCCCTACTGATTTTAATACAAACAGTCTTCAGGAAATAAAGTAGCATTATTATCTTATTTTTGTTGGTAGATGATTAATACAGCAGATACCATCAAAAGTGGCAAAAGACTTCAAGCAGGGAAAAAATTACTCTTAAAAAATGTTTTGCAAACAATTACACCTTTTTCATTTCTTGGCAAGCAAAAATTACTATATCCAATTTACAATGATTTGTTGTCTTGGGTTTTTTTGATTAGGATATGAAATAGTGAATACTTTCAGATCCCCTTTATTTTCCATTTAATATTCTTCATAGAATATGGTACTTCTCAAACAAGCCAAATTAAATTGATCTTTCCTGGAAGATGGTCCGCACAAAAGCTCAGTAGATGAGGGAAAATGACTGCTTTTCAGTTTATAGTTACTCTGCTGTATTATGGTAAAACTGTCAGAAAGAAAAATGTCATCTAGATTTCTTTATATTGTAAGCCATATCCAAACCACCATTTCATGCTTTCTTGAAACAGAAAGACTGAATTTGTGCTTCAATAGGTTAAGGAATTACTACTGTTAGTTTTCTTGAATGACCACAGTT
The DNA here is from genome assembly GCA_013397795.1 of Orthonyx spaldingii. Lineage (NCBI taxonomy): Eukaryota > Metazoa > Chordata > Aves > Passeriformes > Orthonychidae > Orthonyx > Orthonyx spaldingii. The sequence continues at coordinate 144,604 of VZTJ01003951.1, forward strand.
CTGAACTGTTACTGCTTTGGAAAGAAAAATATAAGCAAGAATGTATACATTTCTTTGTTTCTTTGATTACATACCACTGTTGCTTTTTCTTATTTTCCCTCTTTGACTCTTCAGAATTATTTCCAGTCCATAAAAAGGATTCTCTTGTCAGTGAGAAACTTAATGCAGTGCTGGGATTTTTTCACTTACTTAGAATGCACTAAAATTAAGTGCTTTTTGATAATCTATTACACGTAAGAGGTTTCACGGGCTTCACTTTCAAGTAAATTAAACTTTAGAATGACTAGATACTTTAAAAAGATATCACAACCATGATCAAGAGTTGGCTCCATAAATCCACAAAGACTGACTCAGATGGACACGCTCACAGAGAGACTCATCCCCAGAATGCAGTACACCATTTCCTATTCCAGCTCAGGAGACATTTGTTTCTAACCCTACCCAGGTGCTGTCAGGTCAGCTCTAGAAAGTAATTTGTAATTCATCTCCAGGATGCACCAAGAAGTGCAATCAAAATATCTTCAACACTGGTATTTTCAACAGTTGTTTTGTAATCATTCTGCTCTTGCACTGCATCTGTTTTCATTGAGTCACATCACATTTTATAAGATCTAAAAGTTTGAAGTGAGATTTCCACAAAACTCCAGGGTTTGTACTCTTGCCATTTCTCAAATACTTCAGGTTTGTTTCTGCAAAATTTTGCTCTCAGAGTTCTTCTCTTTACAAGATTAGTTTCAACAGGCTGTAGTTATTCCTTTAGCTGTCAGCCCCCTCCCAGAGCCTCAAAACATCAGTGCCATGGCAATGTCTGAATCCCTGAAGAACCCTTTGATCCTCACCATTCCTACTTGCGTACCCAAGAGGAAGAACATTTTCAGGGTTGAATACTGTCACTGCATCAGTAGAGCACAGACAAGCAACAGGGAGAACAGGGAGGTTAGCATTTTGAAATATAATTTAAAAGCAGAATGCCAAAGAGCAGCATAAAGAAGACATTTAAGGATACCAGATACCATGGAAGGCACAACTTCAAACTTTAGCTGTACCAAGACCAACACAGACGAAAGGAAGTGTCTCTTTGTCCCCTAGAGACTGATCTGCATAAACACATTGTTAAGACCCATTTACTTCCTTCAAGATCTCAACCAACCCTTTAGAGAAAAATAAGACAGGCATTAAGGAAATAGTCACTTTTGCATCTGTAGTTATTAGCATGGTTGCATCTGTCATTGCTAGTAGCCCCTGCTACAAAAGCAAAAACCATTAAGTAACTTTGTCTGGGAGGCCCTATTTTGTAAAACCAAAGAAATGCGCAACCATAAACAGCCTAATAAATAATGTTTGAAATTATATCATCAAATACAGAATTCAGAGATTCTGTAAGTATCCAAAAGCTTTCCATAGCACAAAGTTACATGCATAAACTGTTACTCTACTTCATCTATGTATCAGATTTCTCTTCACTGTCACATGTATGGGCAAATGGGATATCTTGTAATTACCAGTGGTGCAGTGGGTTGCAAGCAAAGAGCTCTCAAAAGCGGAGTACTTTTAGATGGTTTAACTTTTATTGCTTTCATGGAACGAGGCAGAATGCTGTTCAAGAAACGAAACTGTTTGCTCTACAATAGAAAAAAAATTTTGGTTGTCTACATTTTTCAATGTGCAAAGGCAGCAAGAAGGGGGAGTATGATGGGATTCGGAAGACAGAACATGAATAATTGCAATTCACAAATAGTTCTTTCACCCTCCTTTTGTCCTTTTCTTCTCCCCTGACATTTGCAAGGGAGTATTTAAAACTAAAGACTAGCTTCTCATGTAAAAGACAGTATCTGCCTGCTCTCCCCACCTCCTCAATCCCCCAATAGGCTCAGATTGTACACACAGAGCACATGGACCACTCTAATGCAATATTAATAACTTAGAGCACACAAAGCAAATAGTAATAAAAGAAAGTCCATGAGAACTTCAAGTCTTTTCTAGAGAGAGCTCTTTAAAAAGATATACCTCGTTAATGACATTCAATATTATCTGTGGGGGAAACACAGTAAGGTCTCAGATTCAAAGGTTGTTTAATACTCATGAATTAGACCCCAAATGCAAAGGGTCTAGTAACTAAACTCACACATAATTTCATGTGAACAGCTGCTTCCTTTTAGAAAAGTAAAAGAGTTTATGAAACTTTTTAAAGCCTAATTTAGAAAGCAATCCCACTATGGAGTCACTGCCAGATGTCTATAATATTTGACAAGCCACAGACAATGTTTTGTCAACATGTGTTGTGGTTTTCCATATTGCCTAATCTTCTCAGTACTATATGTTATTTTCCCTATATATATGGGGAATCCCTTTACAAACAGAAAGGCAGTCACAAATACGACTTCATGTACTTGTGATCCAGATACACACATGAAGCTATGCTAAACATACTTACTGAAAAACAATCCAAATCTTTGACAATACTTGCTTAACAGAGTTTCTCTTTCTTAAAGCACAACAATACGAGTTTTAAATTAATGGTTTCTGATACAATTACACAGCCACACTGTTCCATAGATTTTTTTTTGGCTCAAACAGTTGAAGCTAATCATAAGCATCACTAAAATCTTCTAACATAATATATGAAATCATGCTCCTTTCAGTCAGAGCAAAAATACTCATCTATGATAACATATACATGTATCCCATATTGAATTACTTACACAAATAAAACCAATGTCCTGCCAAAATTCTATTATATGTGTGCATATGCACTAGCAATTCCTTCCAGCAGCTCTCTGATCTCCAACTCCAAAAAGCAGTTAAGACTGCAACAAAATGCAAACAATAGCACTGAGCTTTAAAAGGCAAGACTTTAAAAGCAAGTGTTCAGAAAACAAGATGTTATAAGGAAATATTTACACACACATACAGAGTCCATGTTTAGATTTGTAAATACCAACCTTTTTTGTAGTTTTGTCCAAACTCCAAAGCATGTCGCATATCTCCTTTAATCAGGTATTTTATGTGAGAACAGCACAAATGACACAGCATTTGAGAAACTCATGTATCAAAAGGCCCAAGTGTGCATGTTAAACTCTCCTCAAACACAGTACAATTGACGGGCTCAGTGCAGTGCATTTAGCTTTTGCAGTGAACTTGTTACCAAGGAAACCAGCAGCTGCAGGTGTTTTCCCATATACCAGGGAATGAAAATTCAGCAGTGAGCTTACTTGTCTACTCAGTATTTTATTCACACACTTCTTTGGTCCCAAAACCAAACTATTTCTCAAACTCTGTTAGAAGACCAGACTGCATTAAAAAATAATTTTAAAAAGCTTCCCCTACACATGACCTTACTGACCAGTAAACAGCACTTTTAAATGTTTTCTTCTTTATTCTCCTCCAGTCTCCTCTCCAAAGTGACCTACCTCCCTCGCTTTGTCTCCTTCAACAAAAGTGTGCAAAATCCACCCCATGCAATGGGTTTTCATTCTAAAAAGTGCTCTAACAACTTGGAAAGGCTCCAGCTTCCAAGAAAAAATGCTGACTTGGGAGAGGCTACAGGAAGGCCTATTCAGCATAGCTTTGCAAAATTGTACCATGCTACAGAGATAGCACCATGACTGGTGTGATTCATGCTTCTTAGGATGAGAATATAAATACCAGTACTTAGTAAAAGCATAATGAAGATGCTAGGTAGAAAACTCACTTTCAATGCAGGTCTTCCACGGGACATTAAACCAGTAACTCAGTTATGCACACAATGCTTACTTCTCATTTATGCTACAGATTGGCAGGCCAATATATATAAATTAAAATATGGCCACTACATTTCTAATTTTATTTTTTTTTAAGTAGCCCCTTTTCTCTGAATCAGATACTAGAATATTTACAGATCTTCTGAGCTCCTAAAGGATTTTTCTACTTGTCCTCTTTCAGTGTTACTGAATCAACAGCAACATCTACTGGGCACAGAAGGGCAAGATTCAACTTCTTAAAGGAGATTAAAGGGCCAGGTACAGGAGCATGTAATATTTACAGTATCTATTTCTGGATACTTTGGCATCACTTTGGCAGTCACTGGGAAACCAGAAACGAACAAATCTTTTAAATATGCATTTACTCTCTCTTCACATCTCCAAAAGGAAAACAAACCCAACAGAAAGATGGACAGAAGGATAGCACAGACTCCTGGTTGCCCTTTGGAGATGACATACTATATAATGACATACATATGACGAATAACATGTTACGGTTAGGAATGTTAGACACACTGGGATACAGAACCAGTTGACAAGAATTCTGCCAGAAAAAGTATTCAAATATTCTTCAATTTCATGCAATGGAGAGTTTTATTATGAACCTTTTTGCTCTTTAAATCTGTTTTTCCTCTTTGTTTAACAATTACACAGATTTACTAAATAAATAAATAAATCCCCCACCAAACTGATACCAACCAAGCAGAAGTTTTGCAAAACTTCACAAAGAACAAGATGAACATATGTGAACCTAATAAATGCTCAGAACAAGGATTCTAAAGAACTTTGGCCTAATAACACCTAGTATTTGCCTTTCATACTAGGACCTACTGGGATCTAAATTCCCTAAGCAGAACTCAAAAACTGGAGCCCTGTGAGAGGAGCACAAGACAATCCATATTTCTGACATGCTCCTCTAAGCAATCCAAAGAAAATGACAGTGGGGCAAGCTCAGCTTCATCCTTGTTGGTGCCCTTTTGCAGGGGCTGGTGTTTCACCTGCTTGCTGAAAGGGACACACCATGATCAGGATTCACAATCACAGCCCTTGCCTGGATTTTCACATCTACACAATTCCCTCCTTTAAAATGCAATCAGATGAGAATAGGATCTCTGCTCCGAGCACTCACCATGCATCACAAATCAATTGATTATTTATTAGAAGTATAAATGCTACTGGAAACAGAAAAACTCAAGACTTTCCTTTCACAAGTTGGGGCCTCAGTCAGCAGCAAACCAAGTTTCCCCTTGTTACCACCTCCACTAGTCTAGTGACTCTTCAATTCTTCAGTAGTGTCCTCACCCAGGAAGAGCTCAGCAGCCAGACTGAGCATCCACCCAGACTTCCAGGCTGAGGAGAAAACTGGAGAGCTCTCTTTTTCTGGGTGAGTGCCTCACTCACTTTGCTATGGCACATGTCGGGAACCCCAGCGTCTTTGCACCCCTTCTGCATGAAGCTGATTACCCTGCCATCTGAGAAGCCAAACCAGGTGTGTGCAGAGCACACGAAACAGTTCAAGAGCACCACACACACCAAACTGCAGACAGCCTTCTCAAGAATGACAGCAGCTCTGGGCAAAGGAAAGGGAACCCACGATGAGGTAGCTCGATCCTCATCAGAAAACATAATGAAGGAATTACGCTCTCTCAGACTTAAAATATCTAAATGCTACCAAAGTGCCCCAAACATTGGCACTGTTCTCCCACATGCTGCTGGGAAGCCTCTTCCTTCGCAGTGCAGGTAGCAAAAGTCTGGCAGCGCTGCTGGAGCCCCACCAGTCAGTAAAACAGGAAAACCCAACTGCTCCATTTGGGACTGGTCCTGGCTGCACACACAGATGTCATTGTGATACCTTCTATAATCTCACTGATAGCCCTCCTATGTACACATTTTACAACAGTAAAAAGGGCAGGCACAGGCCCATTTCTGTGCAATGAAGTACACCCTGGTACATGATACATCGCATCAGACCATTGCTCTGCACTGCGCTGAAACTACCCAGAGGCACAGTACAGCACACAAACAGCAAATTTCACTACAGAGTATGGTTCCAGAACATGCCATCTCTGTTCTAAAATCAGGTGTTTCTGAAAAGAAGCAATAGTATGGAGGGGAAAAATGTACAAAAGCAAACGTGTAATGTGACATTTTTTCTGTATTTTTCCCCCTTCACCTCTAACTGCATACCCTGTCTATGTGGAAAAAAGAAACTGCTAGTATCTTGCCTAGAAAAAAAATCTGTCCTCAACAGAGAATGCTAGTGAAGAGAACTTTAGGCAGCATTAAAAGAGTGCTTCTAGGCCCACCATCCTTGTTTCAATTGGGTTTTTTGGCAATTCCTGACAGCATTACAGAGGTCCTCAATACGTTCTCTGCACATATCTGGCCTCATGCAGGTATCCGCACACCTTACTGGAAACAGAAGCTGCTGGCAAGACTGCCTGGTTTTCAAGGACTTGCTCCCTACCTCAAAGAAACTTCAGCAGAAGCACCACTAATGTGTTTTCCCCAAAACCTTCACCTTTTGGACATGTTTCCTTAGCAGCAGTTAATCCCATGTGGCTTATTTTCCACTGAATCCATCATTTTCAGTGTGTCTGTTTTTCCCCAAGATGATTTTTGGATGGAAGTGACACATGTTGCAGGGATACCACAAGGCCTTCCCCTCCTTCCCCCACACACTTAACAAAAAGTACATTTCCCCATGTAAGTCTTTGCAAACAGGCTGCACAACTTTGACAACAGAAAATTTTAACTGACAGACTCCAGATACAACATCAAATTTACTTCCCTCCTCTCTATATAAAGAGCTGTTTAGCAAGGTCAGTGGAAAATATATCAGTCTGTTCAATAATTAGTTTAGATGACATTTGAAGACTACAATAATCCAATTATGTGCAACAAATAATTTTAAAGAATCACAATTTTTCTAATGCCCCCTGCAAGCAACAAATAGGCTTAAGCAGATACAAGATGAGCTGAGAAATAAAACTTCTCACTAAACAACTTATATTGCTTCCAGTTACAGCAGAAAGCAAAACTAGAGTTGAAAAGAAACTTCAATATTTTATTTCATTATTCTCAACTCTTTCTGTTACCAAAGTTCTCTCCTCCTATGTAATGAGGGTTTGACTTCCTAAACACTGAAAGACAGTGCATTGATTAACCCAAGAAAATCTGTGCATTTGCATGAAACAGCCCTGAGTAATTCCTCAGCGCCAGAGGCAATAACTGAACCCAACATCTAATCTGGGTATTGGCTAGAACAGAGGCAAACAATTCATTTCCATGACAAATGGTCCAGCACAAACAGTCCAGCTGGAAGCCAGTGAGTCTGTGTAACCCCACATTTTACCCTACAGACATGCAGATGACTGCAATGATATTAAGGCAGCATGTGGGACCTTGTCAGTCAGATGGTTTCTACTGCACCTATCCAAGACCTAACATTTACATTGACAACTTCTCCATCTTCCCAGCCTGGGGAGAAAGTGCCAAATCCAGCAAGCAGCCTGCCTTTACAGGAGAATAAGCCAGTTTCTAGTATAGAGTTTGGGTTTTTTTCTGTCTAGTTACCATAACCAAGCAGATTTGCAAAGATATCCACTGCCTACAGACGCAAGAAAATGGGATTTACAGAATGCCTAAGCAGGTTAGACACGTAACCTCTCCTGAATTTCAATTATACTGCTGCTTAGGCAGTTTTCCAGTTTCTTTGGAGCCACCTGAGGCACCAAAAGCACAAAGGTACTCATGTCAGGGACTAAACAGAATTGACAAAGCTTCCCTGCTTTAGTTTCAGCAAACATCTATTGCTTCATCCTGCACTGAGAATATCTGAAAAGGAAAGCATGATTTAAATAAAAAGAGAAAGATTCACTACATTCAAATGCATCACAAAAGCTAGGAATTATCATAATAAACTAAATGTTACTGCTTTCCCTTCTGATTAAATGGCTATAGATTTCAAATAGATTATAAACAAAAGAACACCTATAACTATATGATATTAAAAGATATAAACCCAAGAAAGTTTTATTAACTTTCACTAGTTTAATGCTGCTAGAGAATAATTTCACACCTCCCTATGTCCCATAAAAATGCAACTATTTGAGGAAACCCCAAATTTCAGTTTGCATTCGTCACATCTTACCATGGAAGTGTTTTGAGCAACACACAGAACAAAGCACGTATAGTTTCCCTCAACTTCATCTTAAAAGGTCCTTGCTGCTTTGTGCAGATGATTGGTGTCTGCCTCTCCCTTGGCAAGAAGCTCTCCAAGCACAGAGAGATGAAGGCAGTCAGTCTGACAGAGCTCCAGCTATCCCTCCCAAGTTCATGCAATCTCCAGCTAACAAGGAACTCCAGCAAAACTCTTTCTGAAAAGCAAATCACTCTCTAGGAAATGGGAGAACACAAATGAAAGAATAGCAAATGTTGTGTCTGGGCTGCTCGTTACAACAGAAAACAGGGGGAAAAAACAGAAGAGTAACAAGGCAGCAAAGGTATTTCCACTACACCTAATACACTGTTAAAAGTTGTGATGGATAAGCCACTGCAGCACATGGTGCTTGGAACATGTCTCTGAAATATTTCTCAACAGAGTTCAAAGAACTTTGAAGAATAAATTAAAAATTTTTTCATGCCTTTGATAAAAGCTAAGAGCAATTTCAGGCAGGACCATTTCCTGAAAATGTTCTTTTCAGCAAGCAGCAGCTGAAGTGAAAATCCATCAAGTGTGGCACTTAATTACAAAGATAGATAGACAGATAGATAGACAGATGCACACATATATACACACACACTCAGTTTTACTGCTGACATTACCAAACTACCTCTCCACAGCTCATTTTTAGCTGGCATTGCCTTTTTATACTAATGAAGCTTTTCTGCTCTAACTTCTTGAACGGAACAAGAAGTTATTTTTATATATTCCATATCTGCTGTAATTCCCAGGAAATAGGGAATTAGAGTAAGATGTTTAATATTAATTTCATTTAAGAGGGTGGTTAACTTGGATAGCTTAGAAGTCTTAAGACGAAAATCCTGACAAGACTCCTACTGATTTTAATCAGACTGGATTTCACTGCTCTATTACTCAAAGCAGCAACACGATACAGAAGAGGTTTACCATGCAAAGGTTTTCTTTTCCATGTTGTTAGATAGACTATTCTAATTAGCTTTAAATGTGTTTCATTTTGAAGAGTAAAGCTCACAAGAATTTACCAAATTCCCTCAGTAGAAACTCAGTTTTAATAAAAAGCATCTCCTTTAGCTAACACATAAAAGCTGGCTCACAAACACGTGCTAAGACTGGTACCTACAGCAGCCAGTAAGGGAACAGGCTTGTAAAGACATTTATAAGGAAATAGTCTCCAACAATGGGAAATGCTACTCCTGCACACATAATATCTGCTTTATCTTACTTGGACATGCACTTCACATCAATCAAAACACTAGCACCAAACAGAAAGCTCTAAATGGATTTTCTGAAAAGCTCCACAGCAAAACCAACCAGTCTTTAAAGGACAACCCACTGACACCAAGCAGATGAAGAAAAGTGCACAGCAAAACAAATACCCTTTACTGCCAAAAAAATTATGTTGAGCCCAGGTCTATGTTCATAAAAAAAGAAAACAAATCCCAGGTTCCCCTTCCTTGAGCATTGTGACAGATGCCACCAGGGACAACAATAGCTCCCAGCTACGTGCTGGACCGTGTATCACTAAGTGGCTTGTGTATTATGGCTTAGAGACTCCTGCCCTAGTTGGCTTGTATTTAAAGGTAAAAAAGGTCATGGGCTATTTAGCACCTGCACAACAGGCTGAGAAGTCTATAATGCCATCTTCATTCCACAGAAGACATACCAATGTTAATCAGATGACACTGGTGCCACTCCCATGAAACAAAGTGGTCTTCTTGTAGCTGCCTCAGGAATTCTAACAAAGAGGAAATCTCCAACTGCCTCACAAATTTTGGTCTTGACATTTTAGTTGGGATTTTTTTTGTGTATTCAAACAACCTCACAAAAATACTTACTCTGATATTCATAGCCTCATTTTTCACATATACCTACTAGCTCTATTAATCTAGTTTAAAAGTTGTCCCCTGAAAATAAACTTTTCATCAAGTTGTTACTGGAAGCATGCTGTAATGTACATAACTTTGCCAATTAAAATTAAAATTCTATTAAGACATTGAACCTGATAAAGCTTCTTGGAGAATATAAAACAGCAATCAAGGAACTTTCTAAATATATTGCATAAATGAAAGACTTCACCCCAAAAATGCAATGCCCCTCTTCTAGCTACCAATAAAAGCAGTTTGTAAGACACAGATTTCAGTTCCTTAGTTTTTAATTAAGATTTTTAAAGGTTGTCTTTGTACACTATCAAGGAATAGAAATTACTCCATCCAAACAGCATTAACTACTGTTTTTCTGAAAAGTCACTAAATTTGAAACAGTGTAATTATTACAACAATGAATACCTACAATGTTTCCCATGTACATTACTTTTGAAATCTTGTATTTATACAGTTCTGACTAGTGAAAGCAAAGGGCTAATAGGTGTAACTGAAGTTATATTTTGGGTTCTGAGTATAACTGATGTTACCAGACGTACAAGTGTTTAAGAGAAATGTTGTTTTTTCCCTCTTCTGATGCAGGTGATGAGCCATCAGTGGTCTTGATAATGTAACCTGAGCATCCTGTTCCAGTGCTGTTGCAGATGTATATAATACAGTTAAAGCTGTCACCTTCAGTAATGCCACTGAGCAGTATCTAGAAAGGTGTTTATGCATGGAAAACAGTGCAATTTAACATTCTGAGCTGATACCATGCACATTTTCTTTCAAAGAGCGTGAGTGTAACAGATGAGCATTTCAAGTGCCTGTGAGTGCAAGAGCTGATATTGTTTTGCAGTACTGTTACAAGTGTTAGAATTGGCACAGTACAGTTACTTTGCTGTTTTTTCAGCTGCCTTGTCATTTCAGATGCAAAAATGCAAAAATTCAGGTGAAATGGTAAAATGACACACATTTTATAATTTGAAATCATTAAAAATATTTTCCTGCTCCTTAAGTAGGTCATTTTAGGTAAATTTGGACCAAGGAGATTTCAGACTTCAGTCAGTTGTCACCTGTATTCTTGGATTCTTCACAACCTGGGCAGAGTCATGATATTTTATCCCTTACTTTTGTAAAAGCTTTGACTGTAGCACCCTCATGGCTATTTTCTACTACATCACCAATTACAGCTCCCAAGATATCACACTACCAGATCTTGAGACCACAAAAAGTTTCCTCTGCTTTCCTTCTGCATCAAGGCAGGAGGCTAAAAACCCCTGCATGAAAAGGTTATATTCCAAACAGACCTGAACTGAACAGGGGAAAAAAATTCCAAACAAATAAAGAAAAGGTGTCAACCATTTGAAGGGGATGATCGCTAGAGAAGAAGCAAATAACAATTGCTGTGTGTAAATAAGCCTCCAAGCACATCACTCCTCAAGTCCAATGCCACACAGGTAGAACAACATAACAGGCACTGAAAAAATAGAGAAATACTGGATTTTTATTTATTATTAGTAGTAGTAATAGTAGTAAAGACTCATGATTGTCTTCCGTGCCTCCATTCATTTCCACAATCTTTCCATTTTTCAGCCTCTGCTGAAGACAGGAGAAGCTGAATTATACACACCATTTGAATTGAGGCAAGAGTCCACACAAGTTGGTCTGATGTTATTATGTTTCCATCTCACTTGTGCTCTGCCTCAAGCTGAATTTTGCATGCTGGTTCATCTATCACTTTCAAGCTCAACTCCTAAAGCTTTCCAGATGCGGTATCTTCTCTCTGTGTGTAAACTTACAGACACAATGAAGACCTGATCTTAATTATAACTTCTAGGAAGACACTGCAGTAAAAATATTGCTGTTAATATGGTATCAATAGCACAGCAGATGAGTTCCTGGGGAGGGAGAGGGAATTAAACCTTCAGCAACAGCAACATATGGTTTAAATAAGAGCAGAAAGATGCTCTCCATCATACAGTATTATTAGTCTGCATGGGAGACTAACAGCCCTCACATTTGCTTTCAGAAGTCAAAAATAGACAAGGGAGAAGACTCCAACATTATCTTCCATGGCAGCATCTCTCTTTAAGCCTTTTCCCATGAGAAGACAATAAGGAGTAGTTTCACAGAACAAGGCACTAAGGCTCCTTTACCAACAGAAGAAATATTTGCTTCTTTTCTCGAAATAAATATTTGAATAAGTATTAAAACTAGAGCAAAACATCTTCTAATTTTAAATGTTCACCATGTTATGCCACTGTAGTTCTTTTCAGAGCAGACTTGTTTTAGCAGTCCCTTGATAAAGTCAGAAAAACTTAACATACAAATTGCATGCATTAAGAGCAATGATTTTTTAAAAACCAAAACCCACTGAAATGTCCACAAACAATGATTAGTTCAATTCTCAATACTAGCAACAACAGTATTAATTATGGCACAGAAAAGCTTCCATACTTCATTTAGCTGTGAAGTTTATGAACTTTAGCAGAAAATTATCTGCCACTAAGTTTCTCATGTAGTTTCTGTCTAGTTCTGGGAAAGCTCCCTTCCCAGTCTACACAATGTTGTTTCAAGTCAAAAGAAACCAAACATACCTTTTTTTGAAAACTCCATCCCACTTCCAGGGATATGGAGTATCATCAGCTGCTTTGCAGTTTCAGTTAATGGCTTGCAATTCAGCTGTCGTGCCAGACTTGGATATAATCCTCAATGAAAAGTCTACTTCTCAGGGCAGGAAACTTAGTCCAGAACTTCTTTCACTAAACCTCATGTCCCTTTCACATACACTACAGTGATTGAAGGGCAGCAGCCACAGCTAAAAGATGAAATTAGCATAGTTAAGTATGTGCAGGCTATTATAGGCATGCCTATAAAGTACATCTCATGCCTATGAAGTGCATCTCTATACTCAGTTCCTGGTCTGCCTTGACTGCTTTCATTTCCATCCATGCAGTTTACTAAGATTCCTTTGTGGATGAACCAGTCAACCATTGACTCACTGACACTTCAGCAGAGAATACACAGGGAACTTTGAACGCAACACAGCTCTCTCCTGAATTTCTGGGCAGGGGAAGTAGCAATTTCCCATTTGAAACCCTCCAGATGACACAGAACTATCTTTTCTCTGACTTGCTGCTCTAGGCCTGCCTTCCCAGGACTTGCTTGTTTCTTCTTCCACCACAGAAGAACAGTCTTCTTAGCCTGGCTTGAAGCATTGAGATGGAATCAAGTACACCCAGCTCACCTCTAGCAGATTTCATTAAGAAATAAGAATTTCACCACTAGAGATTTCATTAAGAACAAACTACAGATTGCACAAACTCTTTAAGTAGTCTGCTTAACAATTGCCCCAATTAGGTCTGAATCTTCTCTGCAGGAATCAAGTCCACATTTTCTTGCTCTTATTCTAATCATTATGGACAACAAGAAAATTGAAACAAACAGATATTCACCTTCTTCCATAACTAGCACAGATACCCACTAGAAAGTCAGCATATGTGATTTCCCTTCAGTTTTCTCTTGTAGTCTAGATACACACACCTTATTTCCACAGAAATCATATCTGATCAAGCCTGACATCATCCTCTGGAATTACTGCAGGGTTTTTTTGCATCTTTCCTTGTTGCCTTCAAAAGAAATCTCATTCTGGCTGAGACGTCACTGGTACCAAACCAAAATGATTACTCTAATCACTACTTCCTGTTAAGTCATAGCAGAATATGAATCATTGTGTAGTAACAAACATCATTAGGTCATCCCAGCTGAAAGAATGAGCTTTTTTTCTTTTGGGACAAAAGAGTCATATCCTGTTTTATAATTGTATACTAAATGCAAAACTGTACTTTAGTGAATTCTGCCTTTCCAGCTTTGGAACATCTTTCAGCTTAGAGATGTTTGCATAAATATATGTAGGTATTTTTTAATTACCTAGGAGGCTTTATAAAAACATTTTTCAAAATGAAAGGAAGATGTGTTAATAAAGACCAAATACTATCAGATGCAGCTGCTAATCAAATTATAAAATTACAGTCCATCTGCACTAGTACCAAGGCAAAGGTTCCATTCTTATATGAACTATATGACATCCTCCTGCATGAGTAAATATAAGTTCAGATGGTACAGTAAAAAAAAATGTATTCCTAGTCCCAGTAACTATAAACTAGCTCTCACTACACTTTTTTGCTTATGGTCCAAAGCAACAAAAGTAATGTGATATGGTGCAGAGGTATTTTCTACTTGCTTCTTAGCAGTTCTTCAAAACTATGATTTTAAAACTATAGGAAGGTAGGTCAGGTTCCCTGGGATGGCTATTTTTTGCTAAATGATTAGTTTATGGAACTATTTTCATTTCTTGTAAGAAGCACCAGTCCTCCCAAGTACAGGTTTTCACTGGCTGCTATTAAACATTTGTTTTCATTGTGACATCAGCCCCCTCCAAGTGAATACTCAGCTATTCCTTTTCTTGGGCTCCCTGCCCTACTCTCATTGCCAGAGATGAGATACAAATGCAAAAATTCTTGAAGCCATCAGTCCCCTTCTTAATAGTCTGGCAGCCAGCCAGCCAGTTTCAAAATATGCTGTATTTTTCTCACCTGCTGTGATTTCTGTCACCTCCTGCTTATCTTGCACAAGCTGCATGGTATCTGACACCACAACCTGATGGTTTGTATCTTCTTCTTTCTCTTCATCAGGCTGGTTGGCTGTTGCAAAACAGTTGCAGCTTCCAGTTTCTTTGCACAGGATCAGGGTCCGATACCAGTAGTCAGACATGAAAACTCTATGAGCTGATTTCTGAAATATAAAATCAAACAGAAAATCATTTTCTGCAAAACATAAGGAAAAAACTTACCTACTTGAAAGAAGAGGCTCAGATGTTAAGGATGACAATTACATACAGATTATCATATCTTTGCTTTTACTTGAAGAAAAAATATGCAGTTTATAGTAACCATCCATGGTATAGTACCCAAAGGAAAAATTTTGAGTTCCCTGTAGTTTCTCAATATGCTTATATCAAAGGTCAGGAAGTTAATATACTAAACAAACTTAAAAACAGTATACAAACATCAAATCACATGTGATCTGCATAAAGGCAAACAAAACAAAAAATCAATATCACTCTGTATTTTCAGCAGAACAAGTCAACATTTATCTTAAAAGCACCTTCTAAACCCAAGTTTAACTAGGTGAAAGAACACACCAGAACATGGTTGCCCAAAAGGTGAAAGAATAAAATAATGATGAAAAAGGACAAGATACTACAATTGCTGTTGTATGGGGGGGCTGAAATTGCAGTTCAAAGTTTTCATAAATAAATTAACTGAATGAAACCTTGACACTTGAAATCTGTCAGGAAGAGGAGATGCTTTGGTTTCTTACATGGCACACAGGTCCTTCATGGCTGCCCTCTTTCTGAGCAGAAGGAAGGGGTATCAGTTCCCTTAGTTCTAGAAGGAGCTAGAAATTACCAGGCTTATTATATGTGTTTGCAGGTAAGAGAGCAAGCACATCCTTAAACACCTGCAAGCTTCTCAGTTTATGCCAGAGAACTACAGGGGGGGTTGTTTTTTAACATAAACAAAAATTACCCCCTTCTTGAAATAACTGAAACAGCATTAACTGTGAAAGATTTCATCCACATGGGGAAACATCTTGATCCTTCCAAATACTTAATAGTTGTTAAAAGGTAATTGGGAACTTTGTAAAGTTGAATCATTGAATAGTTTGGGTTGGAAGGGACTTTTAAAAGTCACCAAGTCCAATCCTCCTGCAATAAGCAACTCAATCAGGTTGCTCAGAACCCTCTTCAACCTAACCCTGAATGTCTCCAGGGATGGGACATCTACCACTTCTCTGGGCAACCTGTTCCAGTGTCTCTCACTGCCCCATTGTAAAAAAAACCCAAACAAAAAACAAAACAAAAAGCCCCACCTTTCTTACATCTAATCTAAAATCAATCCTTCTTCAGTTTAAAAATATTACCCCTTGTTCTATCTCCATGCCCTTGCAGAAAGTCCCTCTCCAGATTTCCCATAGGCTCCCTTAGGTACTGGAAGGTGCTGTGAGGTCTCCCTGGAGCCTTCCTTGCTCCAGACTGAGCAACCCCAACCATCTCAGCCTGTCTTCACAGGAGATGAGCTCCAGCCCTGTGACCATCTTCATGGCCCTCCTCTGAACTCAATTCAACATGTCCTCATCTTCCTGATGTTGGGGACCCCAGAGATGGATGCAGCTCTCCAGGTGGGGCTGCACCAGAGAGAAGGGCAGAATCCCCTCCCTCAACCTGCTGCCCACACTGCTTTTGATGTGGCCCAGGATTCAACTGGCTTTCTGGGCTGGATGTGCACATGGCTGGATTGTGTCCAGCAGCACCTGGACACCATCTCATCCATGACCACCCCCAAGCCCTTCTCAACAGGGCTGCTCTTGAGCTGTTTATTCCTCAGCCCAGATCGATACCAGTGCTTGCCCTCACCCAGGTGCAGCACTTTGCCTTTGGCCTTGTTAAACTACATGAGATTCCCAGGGTCCCATTTCTTGAGCTTGCCCAGGTCCCTCTGGATGGCATCCTGTCCTTCAGATGTGTCAGCAGCACCACTCATCTTGGTGTCATCTGCAAACCTGCAGGGGGTGCACTCAATCCATTTCTCTTTGTCATTAGTGAAGATATTAAGTAACACTGGTCCCAATACAGACCCCTGAGGGACATTACTTGTCACTGATGCCCATCAGGACTCTAAACCATTGACACCACCCTCTGTATATGACCATCCAACCAACTCCTCATCCACTGAACAGTCCACCATCAAATCCATCCCTCTCCAGTTCAGAGAGAAGAATGTTGTGTGGCACCATGTCAGAGGCTTTACAGAAGTCCAGATAAATGACATCTGTAAACCTTCCCTTGTCTCTCGATGTGGCCACTCTATCATAGATGGCCACGAGGTTGGTCAGGCAGGGCTTGCCCTTGTTGAAGTCATACTGGCTGTGCCATATCACCTCCGTGTCCTTCCTCCATGTGCCTGAGCACAGCTTCCAGGAGTATCTGTTTCGTGATCTTCGCAGGCACAGAGGTGAAGCTGACAGGTCGGTAGTTGCCAGTGTGCTCCTTTCTACACTTTTTAAAGAAGGGTACAATGTCTTCCTTTTTCCAGCCACATGGGACTTCACCGTCTGACTGCCATGACTTTTCAAATCATGGAGAATGGCTTGGCAACATCAGTTCCCTCAGGACTCTGGGATGCATCTCATCAGGTCCCATACATTTGAGCTCCTCAGGTGGTCACAAACCTGATCTTATCCTACAGTGGGAGGAACTTTGCTGCCCTGGTTCCCATCTTGCAGTTCATCTACTTGAGAAGCATGGGAAGAGAGGCTGCCAGTGAAGCCTAAGCACCTCAGCCTTCTCCTCATCCATTGTTACCAGCCTGTCAGTCTTGCTCATCAGCAGGGTTACACTTTCTTTAACTTTTTTTTCAGCTGACATACCAGTAGAAGCCCTTCTCACTACTCTTTGCATCCCTGGCCAAGTTCAGCTCCAGTTTCACTTTGGCCTTCCTCACCACAACCCTACAACTGGACTGCATCCCTATATTCTTCCCAGGATACCTATCCTTGCTTCCCTTGTACTCTTCAGGAAATTACACCACATCCAGAGATGGGTTTGTTCCCACTCTCCCACCAGAAGGCACATAGACAAGAAAAATAATGGTCCAAATCTCCAAGCACAAGGGACCTGACAGGATTTTCCAAGTCTATCTGGAAAACACCAGGCCCAGGTAGGGGAGATAAGCATCTCCCTGGGCAAATTTAATGCTTTTTAGATAAGAAACAGATGCACAATCTTCATTTGTCCCGCAAGCATCAAAATCCAAGGGTTTATAGTGTATCTGTTTCTAGCTGCTGATTAGATTGAGTAAAAGCATCACTCCAGACCATGGATATTAACAATGACATAAGTCTGCATTCTCTGTATTATGTGTGAAGGTGTGAGTTTTATAGACTTGAACAAAGTAAACTCCATTTAAAAAGCCTTCTTAATAGAAAAAAGTTATCTGTTTAAAAGGAGGCAAAGACATTATTTAGTGCCAGATCCCTCAGGAATCACCCATGAAGAATAAAGTACTCTCTCTTGCACTTACTACACTGCTTCAACACAAGAGAAGATTTACATATAAAACACCCTTCAAGTATCACAGCAAGGTGCACCTTCTCCCCAGTTTAAAGACAGCAATTTTGTTTTATTTTAGCCAACATACTGCCATTTCCTCAGTTCTCTTTGCCTATTTCCAGACTTTGAGGCTTTGCAATGTTTGTCAGAGGACAGGTAATGGAGTTAAAAGCAAATTGCTCAACTCTTTCTATAGCTGCTGAACTGGACAGGTTCACTGCATACATCCTCCTTGTCACACAGAAAGTGGCAAACACTTCCAGCTGTACTAATGCACATTCTGCTAGTAAATAATGTATGTAGCAAACAGGACATCGTTTTAAGCTGCTTCTGCCTCTACAACTGGCATGCCATGTGCACATGCAGATACCTGAACAGCACAGGGGGTTTAATAAAAAAAGCACTTCATAGCAATCCAATTTTTTTTTAAATTTTGTAGGAGCAGGGGGAATTCTTTCAATTACCCTTCCATACGAGACATTAAATAGGTTTAAAGCCACTTAGCAAAGTTTAAAGTTCTCCAGTCCAGGACTTTTTACCCCAAGAATTGGAGCAGAGATGGGGAAGTCTTCTCTGCAGAAGACAAGAATCCCAGAAACTTCCAGCAGTTTTTCTCCCTGCTCCTGTGCAAGGTGAACTAAAAAGCAGCTGAATCTATGCTTCAAGAGTCAGCAAATTACTCTAGGAATAATTTTTTAATTTATTGCCTTTCCTTAAGGAATGAAAACTCCTGAAGATTAGCAGAAATAATTCTATACTAACATGCAGTTAAAGACATGCTTTTAATTTATGACCTTAATTCTTAATTATTTTCTCATCCACAGATTATCTTGATTTTAAGAGTAATGTTAACTCAGATCTTAAGCCAACACAGTAGGAACTCTAGGAGCAAAGAAATTGGGGAAAAAGAATACAAGAGGGCTGAGAGATAGTCACTGTATATGTTTATCACACTTCCATAAAGAAGAAGCTTGCACATTCATGAAACTACTTGACCAAGATTACCTAGTAAAGGAAAAACATAAAAAAGAGAGGAAAAAAGAAACCCTAAACAACCCCATTTTTCTTTTGGTTTATGGGCTAATACAAGATGTTCCAAATAGTCAACACATCCCTGATGGATATATCTCCACCTGGATCACTGCAGTGACACTGCAGACACAAATAGCTTTTCTTATTATTTCAAAACATCCAAAGATAAACTCAGACCCTCAGTCAGCATAGGACTAGGCTGATACGCCAAGAAAAAAGCCCAAGACTGAAATCTCCTTTTGACATTTACAGATCTGAACAACTGCTTCTGAACCTGTTTCATGTGTTAGAACCAATATTGCTTGAGAGTTTGAGATTTTCTGTTTGCTTTAAACTACATTGCAGACATCAAAGTTGGTGAAAGACTCGAAGAAAGGCAGGGGCAGAATTTGGATTCATTTGTCAGGACACAAAGGCACTAATAGACTTCACTGCAGCCAGGACCTCTCTACCTGTGGGCCCAAGAGCTGTACTTAAGTAATAATATTCTTAATGTCCTTAACTCCTCATTATTCCTTAATTAAGGTGCAAATACTTTCTGAAACATTGCTTATGAAATTCAGACAAAAGAACAGTGTTTGAAAGCAGGAGTCCTATTTCAATCACTTTGCACACACACTTCCCTGAATTTACTTCAGTTTCCCATCCAAAATCCCCCTTTAATTCAAGAATAACACTGCAAAGGCAGTAGTTAATTATTATCTTCAAATGTAACGAGATTACGTAAGGCACACAGTTATCTAAGAAACTTAAATCCACCTTCTGCAGCCACTTCACCAAGGCAGTTAAACCCAACTCCCAGGGTCCCCATCACCCTGAATTCATGCACTGTTACTGGATCGCTGTTGCTGCCACATGATGCAATTTTTTCAGACATTTCCCTGGTGCAGTGCATTATTTCTAGTCAGGTGTAACACAAACACGTCAATACATCTCACTTCTAAGACCATTTGTCTGATGTTTTCAAATTGTCCTGTGCATTACCTCCCTCAGCATTTAATCACTGCAGTATTTTAGCATGCTTGCATCGTTGCTCCATTTAAGTCACTGAGAAAGAAAATGTATTTGTGTGGGGAAAACTGCTCTTAATTTAGCACCTACTAAGATTTCATACACTTATTTTCTATATACATTATGAGACTTTATGCCAATGCTCTTAAAGAAAAACTGTTTAATATCTGGCCTGGATAGCAGGCTTAAAATTAGCAATTCACCACGTTCAGTACGTCCACATCACTAGATATGGCGGAGTCCAGATGATGCTGTAAGAGCTCATCCATGTATCCTGCAGGTCTCTGCAGGAGAACTGGACTGAACCAGATACCAACATCTGTATAGTAGCATTTCTTTATTTTAGAATGGATTAAAATACACTGATAGGTATTTAAACCTGTCAATATTGCTCTGAAGAGAATCTTATTTCAGGTGCACATATTTGGCCTGCAGCATATTTCCAATTTTTATGCTTTGCAATGCTGGCCAGCCATTCTTCCCATTGCCCAGCACAAGGGGAAAGTGCAAAATACATCAGACACACATTATAGCCCAGGTTACTCCCATCCAAGATCAGACATGAAACTGAGACATCTAAGTTAAGAACCTACTTGGCCCACATGACTTCAGCATTCCCTGGAGTAAGAGAGATGTGCATTCTCTGAGGCTCATCAGTCACTTACTTTGACTCCAGAGAGTCCAAGGCAACTGCAGATGAACCCAAGTTTGTATAATGAAAAGTCCCACTTTTGTATACATTACCGACAGAGCACCACAAAGAACAAGTCACATAATAAAAACAATAAAACACTTCAGAATTTCAGTAAAGTCCATAAAATGCCTCAAGTTCTGCCTATGGAGATACTGCATTTCTACTCTTGCCCTTGTCCCAGTCCTTTCACATTTTGTTCAGAAAGATGAAGAGGAAATGTCAGCAGCAACAAAGCCCTGTCTCATCTCTCTCTAGAGCATGTGGAACGTTTTAAGTCAAAATCACTCACATGTTTTAAGTCAAAATCAATTTAAAGACTAAATTTTTTCTCATTTGGAGTTGTACTGTGTTCAACATTTAACTTGAATACTAAGTAGTCCTTCAAGATAAAGGGTGTCATTTTTTATTTAAAAGCCTTTCACAAAGCAGTAAAAGTCATCAACAGGCTTATGTAGAAAATACTAATTTCAAAGAAAATGCCAGACTATTTAGCAAGAGCTAACCTGAGGCCTCTACAAAGGAAAAAAAAAAAAAATCAAACGTGTTTCATAAGTGAAATGTTTTCTTATTTATACAACTTTTCATCCTATAGGTAGCCACTTCTTCCTTGAGGAACACTTACAAGTTTAAATGAAGCCACTCAGCTGTCTTCCTTGCTCCTCTCCTTATCTTTTGTTAGTCAAGTCAGAATTGTGCATTATATTTTAAGACCTCTAATAAAAAGAATGAAAAGATAAACCTAACATGACGGAGGGTAGCTGAGTTCCCAAGACTTGAGCAACCTTCCCTACTGCCTGACTACAAGCACTCTGCACAAGGTACAGGAAGAGCTTCAAACACTTGGCCAAATTCTCTTCCTTTTCAGAGCTACAGGCCTAATGCACACCAAGCCGCCCAAGGACCACTGGAGCAGAGCACAAAGAAAAGGAAACAACAGCTTCATGCAGGAATGAAATGAGGAATGGACAAAGCCAGAAGTTCCTCGTTCACCTCCGCTGGCTGTAAGCATCCTCATCTGAGCTGCGTCTCATGTCCTTCTGAAGCCTGCACCTTATAGATGCCTTTACACCCACCATGGGAGAAAACAGGGGCCCTCAACTTTTATACAGCATGGAATTTGAAAAGTGGTTTGTTGTTCGTTTTCTACAAACTTGATGCCTAATGCTGAGTGCAAGATCTTCCATATTTTCAGTGAATATAACCAAAGAAAAGTCAGAGTCTGAGGACTGTTAATGTAAATGTGAGAAAACCTCCATACCATAGAATTCCAGTTGCCTAGAGATCATTATTAGCAAAAATATAATTTTCTTAGTCTTTAAAACTCCCACCAAACCACCTACATTCCCGAAAAGCGAGCTTTTGGAATGAGATCTCTAAACTTCTCCTCCTGCCCCCTCATACTGCCCCCACACACCAGCTTTCCTTCCCACTCATTTCTCTTTCCATCCATGAGACGTCGAATAAAATAGTGGCCTGAACATGGTGTCCTCTAAAGCAGCATGGAGAGCAGCTTATACCTCTCTAGAACAGTTCACTGTATCAATTTTCACTCAGATCACATTTCAGAGATTTTTTTCCCAGGACCCCAGAGAACGACAAGCCAGGTTTCATTTTTAGATTAAGCCTGAAACACAATAGAAGCTGATAGTGCCATGCAGTATTCTGTGGAGAATGAGGTGGTTTTGTACTTGACCTCTTATTTCAAGGGGCTGATAAATCTCCCCTTGCTCAAGTTGTTGTCATGATAAACCCAAACTCCCATCTAACCAATATATTATTCTGTGAACAAAGCAAACACAAGGTGCTGCCCACCAGCATGAGGACACTACACAAATCCCATTTGTTTAACACAGAGGTACCTGTGGCCAAGCATGCAAATCCCAATCCTAGACCAATTCAGTTGAAAGAAGAAAAATATATGCTACCTTCTGAAGGTCAGTGAGTACATGGCATGTTCTGGTTTTTAATTTATCACAGGAACAAGCATCGTAATATTAGCAGTTTCTCTTGAAATCAGAACTTGGAACATCTAAGACCTTTCTCTGCAGAAAGCCCCAAGGAGAGTGCCTTTGTTCAGTGACCGTAAAACAGGAGTACGTGCTTTGCTCAGCTTAGAGGACACAGGTCCCTGAGAGATCACTTGGGTCACTTCATACCACTGGCTTGCTGACAAATATATAATAGGTGTCCAGTTTCAAAGGGCTCACAGAACATCTACTCCACATGTCCCTTCTCTTCCTCCTCCCCCCCCAAACCCAACTTGTGGCAGATCAAAAGCATTTTGCAATAAGCCACCAAGAAAACCCTCAAGACTCATAGCTTCAGCTTTCAGTCTTTTACCATCACACACACAGAGGGACAAAAGGCATGGCTGAGATTTCCTAAGGCTCAAGAAACCTTCCCTAACTGCCTGTCTGCAGAGATGAAGAGCACTGCCAATGTCCTGTGCCTGCAGAATTTGCTGAACCTCAGTGCAAGGTAAAGGTAATGCTTTTAGGAAAGAAGAGGCGAGTTCTCTTCCGATCTACATGGCTTTAACTTCCTGTTACCATGTTATTATTCATCAGTAACCACGATGAATACTTCCTAATGAAGTTGTTATAGATTTACTCAACAGTGTAATTTTGTTAGAAACAGTAACTGACAACTTTAATTGTGAAAGGAGCACTGTGTTCCAAGTTTCAAGTAGATGTATGTTTCAAGACAATTAATCTGGTAGCTATTTTGAAGCTCCTGCAAAGCCTTAACAGTACACACAGGTGGCTGCCTTCAAGACTGATTTTATAGACCTCCATAATTAAAAAAAAAAAAAAAAAAAAAAAAAAAAAAAACATTTCCCCAAAACTTTTTTATTNAAAGCCTTTCCATGCAACTTCTGTAATTACTTTTGTGTAGTCCAGTCCCAAATCAGTGAAGCATGTCACTTCTGGAAGCCATCTGAAACACAAGAATTGGAAAGTTCAACAGAAAAAAACATCACGTGCATGTGACCCAGACCTCCCTACACAAGGGATAAGAATGGGTAAGAGGGTTGTGTGGTAGCAGACAGCTCCAAAACACAACAAAGGACATGCAACATCAAGTACAAAAACAGTGGTCAATTCTCTACCCTACCACTGTGCCTTTATTAGACAAGTGCTTTAGCACCTTCTTGAATTAGGGTCCACATCAAATCTTTTTTCTCTGTCCTCCTACTAAAATGATAACATGTTTATATTTGTTCAGAATCATATTATTTCTCTTTCAACAGGCTAACCAAACTTGCACAGGCTAAGTACCTTTAATAAACATAGACCTTGCTACTGAACATTAATTTGACTGCTTCACTCCCCAAGCCAGAAAAGCTCTCTATATACTAATAAACTCCAAAAAGCACTTATGATTATCATAAAAAGGCAACCTACAGAAGGTCTTTTAGAAAACAAATTTCACTTCTGTTTATTTGCTTTCTGAGCTTTTCTAGTTCTCTGATATTCACTTTCAGTCATTCTGAAATCACCAAATCAAACTGGCTATATAAAGGAAATAAAGGGCTTGCAAGAGCGAATAGGCAGTAGCCATTGCCAAGTCTATCCAGATAAAGTTTTAAATTCCTTTTGAAGATTTTTGCTAAAAACATCTTTAAATAAACCTCTATTTCTTGTTTTTAGACTACAAACACTTAAGTCTCCTTCCTTTTGTAGACACGAAAAGAAACAGAAGTAAAAAAATATAAAAAACAAAAAACCCAAAACAAAACCACTACCAAACCTACAAACACAGCTGGCAAATTTATTGTAATAGTACAGCCCTAATGAAATACAAAAGGTAAATAAACACCACAAGCGGCAGAAACATCCTCTTTTATAGTCCCTGCGATTAACCATTGAAGGTAACACCAGTCAACAACACCCCGCATCTAAAACACCTTCTTCATACCAAAGGACCGCTTTGTTTCTCCAATTCGGGGATGCAGTTCGGGGAAGCAACCCCAAGAGCACAAGCCCTGCTCGCACCACCACAGAGCAGGGCAGCCCCGGCCACCCCCACGCCCCCGGGGAGGAGAGGGCATCCCGTGGTGAGCGCCCCGTTTTCCATTCGTCCGCTCGTTTTCAGGCAGGTTACCCTGCTTGCCTTTGTTTGGCTTCCTCCCGCAGCCCGGACCTATCGCCGCCGAAACCGAGGGGGCACACAGCGCGGCAGCGAGAGGCACGGCGGCCGGCAGAGCCGCGCCGGGAGCGGCCCCGGTGGGAGCGGTGCGGCGCCGGGAGCGCCCCACACGCGCGGCCGCGACCCGGCTGCTGTGACCCGNGCTCCCGCCCGGGCTCCCCGCGGGCCGGGGCGCTGCCGGGGCCGGGCGGGAGCTCCAAGAGGCGCCCGCCGCACTCACCTCGGCGCCCTGCCCGCAGGACCAGGTGGCCGCAGCCGCCGGCGCTCGCAGCTCGCCCGGGCGAGTGGGGCAGCGCCTCCCGCCGGGGCCCGCGGCACGGGAGGGAGGGAGGGAGGGAGGGAGCGGGATGGGATGGGATGCAGTGCGGGGGAGGCGCCGCGGGGGCCCGCCCGCGGGCGGGGAGGCGGCGGAGAGGGGCTGCCTTTTGTCCGGGC
>VZTJ01003951.1:169953-299141 GCA_013397795.1 Orthonyx spaldingii
GTGGCGGGGCGAGGGAAGGCAGCGGAGCGCTCGGCCCCGCTCACCTCGGGCACCTGTGAGGGCTGGGGAAGCACCGCCGCAGGTGCTCCCCACATCGGGAGGGGTTGTTGGAGTGAGGGGCTTTGCGTGCCTTCTTCAGTGAAAAGTGGTCATTTCCAGGAAAAGTAGTCGCTACCTGTAGGAGTATCGTCTCATCTTTTGGGGAACTGTGGCACTTAAGGACATGGTTTAGTAGCAGTGCTGGGTCAACGGCTGGACTTGATGATCTCGGAGGTCTCTTCCAACCTAAACAATTCCATGGTTCTGTAATAGCAGAGAGGTGCACTGCGTGCCACGTAGTTTTATATCCTCAATTTCCTGGTGTTTCAGTGTTTGGCTCCCAGCGTTTTGTTTTGCTTTTTTTGGAATGTGTATATGAAGGTAATAGCATCTTTTGTGTTTACATCTTGATCAGACAATTGAACAGCTGGAAGTGGATTTTTTTTCCATTATAGAAAGAAAAAGGCAACAAGCCAACCAACAACAGGTATTTGGGTTTTTTTTCAGGTATCCCCAAACGTTAAAACTTTTTCTTTTAAGCAAAACAACGCACAGCATGTGCTTTTGTGTGCTGCATGTATAAACACGTGAGAAACGGGAGCTGCAGACAAGACTTGCCTTTCATGGGAAGCACCCGAGGCGTGTCCCTGACTGACCAGAGGCTTTCCCAATCCCCTCACCTCTCAGGTGGTCAGCAGTCTTCAATGCTACTCTCTACATCCCTGCTGCAACAGTGGTGGTTTATGTTCATGATAACACAACTGCAAGTTTCAGATACTAAAATTTTCAGGAAAAATATTCCAGAACTGAGGACAAAGGGGGGCTACCACATATTTAACGTACTTCCTATTTCTTGAGCAAGAGGCTCCTGATTTTTAGAAATCCATCAGATGACAGAGATGTGTACACTTGTATCTTTAATAACCTGAAACACTCTTTCTTAAAGTCCAGTGACTTAGGGTACTGTCAGAAAATGGCTTACAGAAACAAGGTTTTGGTATCTAGCAGCTTCTTAGGGCAGCTTAACCCAAAATATGGATCA
This sequence comes from Orthonyx spaldingii, assembly GCA_013397795.1. Lineage (NCBI taxonomy): Eukaryota > Metazoa > Chordata > Aves > Passeriformes > Orthonychidae > Orthonyx > Orthonyx spaldingii. The sequence goes on from VZTJ01003951.1 coordinate 171,035, forward strand.
AACAGAACCTGAGATGCAAGTAGGTAACCAAGTCACCTTAGCAGGAGCCATCGTCTGTTCTCCATGAGATGTCCTGTGCTCTAGTATGTCATGGGAAAGAGCGACCCTGTGACACTTCACTGTAAAAGGGACTGCAGAGAGAAAGTGCAAATTCAGATAGATCACTCTTTTTTCATTTCTTTTCACTACTCACAAGAACATTTTCAGTGTTGGTTGAAAAGTACTGGTTGGTTGTCCAGGGAAAAGGGCTGATTAATGATGACATGAAAGAGCAAAGAGGACGTTTTAATTTGGAGATACTGTCAAAAATAGCTTTGAAAGAAGTCTCTGAAGCACAAGGGAGGCAGCAATCAAACATACAATTTAGATTTCAGTTCTGCTTTGTGTTGCAGGCATTTTTTGATCTCTATCCCTATAGCTACCCATACAGCAGTAAACTAAACGGGTCTAGGGTTGAGGATTAAAGCACAGGACTGGTCATCCTCTGCTGACTGTCTCGTGGGTGGTGGTGTCCCCAGCGTGGTTGTGTCCTAGCAAAACAGCAGTCCCTGAGGCACAACTCAGAGGTCGCTGTGAGCCGGGGCCATTCCCAGCAGACTGTCTGCGTGCAACTGACCTATTTCAGGAGATCAGAGTTTAGTTGTGCGTATGAAAGCCATGCTGTACCAGCTGGTTCCTGTGCCAAAGGACAGTTCCTGACCTGCTTTTTTTGCTAGTTGAAGCATGAGGTTTTTGACTTTTGTGATCCTTGCTGTGTTCTGTGTCAAACCAGAACCTTAGGCACTGTCCGGAGTCAAGCAGTGAGAAGTCAGACTGAAGATCTGAGCATTTCATTGATTGAGCAGGATTTCTGCAGAAATCTTTGCTCAAAGGAAGACACAGTTGCATTGGCTAGTAGTATCAGAGTTTATGGAATAAATGGATCGCATTATGAATAGACTTTTATTATGAATAGACTCAGAAATGTTATTTCTTCTACATTAAACGAAATATATTCATTAATACAACATTGGCTTTTATAAGAATGCCATGCCTCATGGAAAATACTTCTTTTTTGACTAATGCTAAGAAGCTGGGGTGAATTTCAGCAGGAAGCAGTTAAGTGTCAAGCAAATGTCAAGAAGAGATGGCATTTAGGAGGTCTGAAGAAATTAATAAAGAAGGAAAGTAAGTCACTAGAGCAAATGTGTGATTTCACATTACAACAGCTGAAGGTAAAAGTGGGTTGGAAAGAGGTTGAACTATCTTAAAATATCTGTCCTAAATATGAGGAGTGGGGTGGGATTCCTAGGAATTGTAAACCAATGAAGTATTATGGCTCTAGCAAAAACTGTACCACGGAGCACCTCCTCCACACACACCTACCTGGTATTTCTGGTGCTGTCAGTGTGAGAGTGCTGTAAATGAATATGGGGCTAGTTTTGATTACTCTTTTTAACTTTTCAACTCAAACAAAAGCTTGGACAAGAAAGACCAGAAGGATCTAACAAGGATGGAGGGTCGGATGGATAAACTCCACAAGGTGTTTGAGACTCACTGACATAGCTGTGTTTTTGGGAGTCTGGCTGGGAAGGCAGAAGACAGTATTTTCAGTGAAGGAAGGACCTTTTGGCCAGGAATTAACTTTTCCTGATCTAGTGCCCTGTGCCTGTTGCCAAATTTGTCCAGAAGAACACTCTAGAATACAAGTTTAGGACAGTCTTAAGTTGCACTAGAGGAGGTTTAGGTTGGACATTTGGAAAAATTTTTCACAGAAAGGGTGATAAGGCATTGAAATGGACTATCCAAGGTGGTGAGTCACTGTCCCTGGAGGTGTTTAAGGAAAGACTGGACGTAGTACTGAGTGCCACGGTCTGCTTGGCAAGGTGGTGGTCAGTCACAGGGTGGACCCAACGATCTCAGAGCTCTTTTCCAAATAAATTCGTTCTGTGATTCTGTTACTGTAAATTTAAAGGAGTAAGAAGAGGTGTACAAAGGAATCTAAGTAGGGAATCATTATCAAATGCCCTCTGTGCTCGTGTGATTCTATCTGCATGTAATTCAAGTAAGAGCAGGACTAACTACGGCACTATGGCATAAAATTTTCCTAGTACCAGCTGTACCTGTTTCTGCCAGTTATCAAGTCTGGAGAGGCTACAAAATGACAACAGGTTGGCTTTCAGGAACATATGACATGAATTGTGTCTATCAAAAATCTGAGACCTTTATTGAGCAACTTGTCTAAACCACAGCTTGTACACAATCAGAAACTGTCTGCAAAATCATAGTAATGTACTGAGAAAAAATACACAGAAAATTAAGACTCAAAGCTGTTATTTGCAGAAGTTCTCCAGGGTAAGTTAGGGAGATTTTTGAAACATACCAAGAATCAAATAGTAATGCCTGTATACAGGTAAGAGGAAATTCAATTTTTTTTTTCACATAGATTGACGATTAATCTTTTCTTTGTAATTATGGCAATAATTAGTGAATGATGTAAACCAATTCTGATTAAAATTAAGGCAGTCTAAAAGAAACCAAACTGAGCAAGAGATATGTGTAATAAAACACAGGGCTGAAAAATTTATTAGTGGCAAATATAGTGGAAATGTGAATAAACTGGGAAAAGAAAGGGTCAAAACTTTAGAGAATCCCTTGGGTAAGCTGCACAATTCCATGTTTTTGCAAGATGTGAGCAAAATGTGTTACTAGAAAATCTAGCCTGTCTTCCTATTATACCATGAACATTAACAAACATGACTCATAGGTTCAGGGAACACTTTTGCAATCATACTGTGCTTTCTGATGGTGTAAAGTATCTCCAGAAATTCTTCTTTCTCTGGTACAAAATATTTACTTTAATACAAATCCTAAGAACTCAGTAAAAATAACACCAGTTTCTCCATAAATATTAGAAAGACTCTTGATTTCAGGGTTACTTCAGGACTGAAAATTCAATGTGATAGAAATAGCAGCAGAAGCCATGGTAGTCCTTTCAGCCTATAGCAAGTTAGATTTTATCCAAAGGGTGCAGCAGAAGATTCGGCTTGCTATGGCTGGATACTTCTTTTGTGTCCACCAGAGTTCTTGATGAAACAGAGGACAATTGCCATAACAAATAGGAAAGGAACTGGCTTGGGTAGGAATCAAATGGACAAGACACTCAAGTGCAGTGAATAGGAAAAAAGCTAATTAGCTACAAGGAAAAAGCTTTGCACACCAATTGCTCTTTGATATCCTCCCTGAACTCAGTTTAATCAAAAAACAGTGTACGGGCTTGGGATTTAAAAACCAGATGGTCCAATGAGAGACTTCTTGTCACTACTTGTGTGAAGACACACAGGAGTCTGGAGATGAAGTCATCCATTGTAAACCTCCTACCATTTACTGCCATAGTTCTCTGAACCAGTCACTGGAACAAAAGTGAAGATACACTCCAGTCTTGTAAGATGTATTAGGAATGAATAAACCAGGACAAACCTTAACTCCAGGGAATCAGGTGATAAAAGGAGAATCCTTTGGTGGGACCTTCCCATTGGAAGGTACTAGGAAACCTGTACCAACGAGAGCAGGGACCAAGGGAAACTATAGCTAATGTGGAGAAAGCCTCTCATTTACCTGGCTTTAAAAAGGCAGATTAAAAAACTCTTCTGATCTTATGAAATCCAGAAAGGTTTTTTTCTGTGCTTTTTCATTCTAATTGAACTTACAGTGTGGAAAGCATTAGCAGCAAAAGCAGGCAGAGTTCGTGCAGCTGATGTGCCACAGCTACCCAACCAGCAGAGCTTCCAGGAAGGGCCTGGACGAGCAATGCAATCTTAACTGCCTGTCACAAGACAGAAGGTGGTTTCCTGCAGGTATAGGGAAATCTACAGGGCAAGCATCTCCTCATATTTTGATTTAGCAAATATTCATGCTGGACGTGGCCATGGAAAATCTGTCCTGTTGTTTACCTGGGTGGTTGGCACAGAATCAGACTCTTCCACTACTCCTGGTGCCTGTAAAGCATATCTGATGTGGAGCATGTGATCTCCTTTCCTCTCCTCCCTTCCTTCCTTTCAGGGTAACAAGTCAGATGTCAGTAACCTCTTTTTAGGGGTCCCACAGCCATTACAGGTATTGGGAGGACTGGGAGATCTGCCCGCAGCCCCAAGTGCCTAAATGGAAGGAGGAAGATTCCCTGACTAGAGATTTGGGACTCTGAAGATGCTTAGGTCCTTCCTACAAAACTCTACAGCTTCAGGCTGCAGAGTCTGGACCTTGTCAGCTAAATAAATTAGTCCTAATATGTGTACTGGAGACACGGCCACAAGCAATAAAAATCTTATGGGAGGATGAAGCTGTAAGTCCATCCTGCTAATGGCTTGTGCAAGAGCCTCAAATTCTACCTTTGCTACTCACATTTCAAATTTTGTCTCTGTGTCTTTGTTGTCATAGTGACAGAAGGCACCAAGAATATTCTATAGGTTTTTTTCTTTGCCATGGATGCAGAACATCCTTTGGCACATATGTTTTCTCTCCCTTCTGGTTGCTTTTTTCCTTACCTTCCCCAAGAGCTTAAAAAAAATAAAAAATTGAAATAATTAATGGAGTTCACTATGCTTATGTTCAGTACATTAGACAGTAAATGCAAACATACACAAATACAATACATACTAAAGAACTTGGGCTGAATGTCATGGCTAAAAATATGTTGCAGGAACTATTTGCTTTATTTTCAGTGACCACCCAATAGGAAATCTGCTGGCTATAATGGGAGCTTAGACACCTGCACTGAACACAAACAGCTGTAAGTGCCTGAACCTGAACCTCACATTTGGCTTCTTGGATCATATTTTGATGTTGAGTTGTTCAAATACACAACTCCCACTTAATTCTGCTTGTGCAGAGAAGAGGTAGAGAGAGAGAGGGGACTGGAAAAGTTCCTGAGACTGGAAACATGGTGTGCTTTGGTCTGCAGTATGTGAGACAGGGATTTCAAAGTCACAGGTGCTGCTGTCTTGCTCCGTGGGAAACGCAGTCTCGGTCAGAGTTTTGGGCTGTGCACCATGAAACAACTGAAATATAACAATGAAGACTCATAGTAAAGGAAAGAAATTCTTTGGGACTGCAAAAAACCCCATGGACTTTCTCTAAAAATATTAGTAGAACATATTAGTTTTAAGTACATCTGGTGTGGTGGCAGAGAATAAACACATTTGCAACCCCTGACCACTATTAGAAGAGTGGTGTGACATGGCAGTAAGATGAAATGTCTGTGAACAGTAATGTAAAAGGTCAGGTGCAGACAAATGTTCAAATGGACATTCATCAGATCTACAGGTCAGTCCACATGAGAGGATGCCGGAACTCTACTGTGGATCAGTGAAATTTATTTTTATGCCACTCTAACTAACTTTTGTAACTCCCAAGCTGACATATTTTCATATAACACCTGTAGGGTCCATATATAGATGAGGAAACACATCAGTGAGAGTATCATGGGATTTATAGTACCTGACAGCAGTAGTTTGGGCTTTTTGCACAATATCCACTTTCCTCCCTAAATCAGCAGAATTCCAAACATAATGTCTTGGCTCAATATCTGGGTATAAAATTAATTAGATCAGGATTGGTTAAGTGTGCATGTAAGGGGAATGTAAATCTTCATAGACTGAAACAGTTAAAAAGTCAGTAGTGTGGCTGGCAATTAACCTTATGGAAAACGCAAGCAGCTTCTAGCAACAGCTCTTAAACACTGAGTAAGGGTGGAGCCTTCTTGAATGAGATTAGTTGCCAGTGAAATTAAGGTATCTCAACTTTCTGTATTTCAGTGTTCATACACATTTGGAAATAAAGTGTTGACAGATGGTTCTTGTGAACTACATCTGGATATATAAGATACCAAAACTGAGTGCATGAATACTATTCAGATAGGATATGGAAATATTCATGGACTCAGGATAATGGCATATTTCCCAAAGTTAATTGAAAGATATAATGATTGATGCAGAACCAGATCAGTAGGAAATCAGAGTGAAATTTATCTTTTGGATATGGATAAGAATTTCCTTCGTGGCAGTGGTGTTAGCATTTCAATAGCCATTCCCTTTCTATGTTAGCTTACAACCTTTGGGTATGTATGAAAACAAACCTTTTCTCTTATCAAGACAAAATTGTAGGACACAGGTAGTTTGCAATAAATTAAGTGGGTTAAAAATTCCCTTTTTTTCACAATACCTTCAAATCACAATTTTTTATAAGGAAAAAAAATTTATTAAGTCCCATCAGACCATGTATCCTTTTGGAACAATTATGGTGAATGGACTCAATAGGGAGAAGGTTAATTTCCCAAACATGCCCGATTTCAGTAAAAAAAAGGATGGATGAGCTTACCTTGCAAGTTAGTTTTCTGAAAAAGAGGCCTGGGAAGTGCAGGATGAGGATGAGTGATTATCTCCCACACAAGATGGGGACACACAGAGTTTGTGTATATGTGCACGTGTTCAAGTACTTTTTGTGTAAAAGCAACCAAGACAAGTAACCATTGTGGTGATGACTATGTTGCTTCAGATCTGCTGGTTTGCCTGCTTAATGTTCCTCTGAGAGAGCATGAAAAAGAGAGATGACTCTTGTTAATATTCATGGAACTATGAACATAAAAGGAATGGGTTTTTTCCTTTCAGAATTAAGCGTGGTATGTTAAACAGACTTCTAGGGGAAAGGGAGGTACCCCAGCATGCCAGGTAAGATGCAAGTAAAGGGAAATGTAAATATACATATCCCATTTTCTACCTATAGGGAGAACAAGAGTTGAATAGGCATTAAAGTTTGAAACTGTAGTTAAAAGTCCACATGGACAATTCAAGAAAGTTAGATTCCAAATCATCTGCTGTGGGCCATATCTGAGAAGACAGAAAGACGCCTGACTCATGTTCCAGTACAATCTACAATGGAAGGATCTTCAGCTTTTTTCCATCTGGACCAGTTCCTTTCAGCACAATGATGCACAAATTTGGCTTTTGTGCTAAAGTAATACATAATTTGGACTTTCTAAGAAGAGCCATTTAAAATCCAAGTGAATCCCAACTGTTACTGAGCTCTATCACTGCATCAGTGTTAAGCTTTGTGGTCTTGTGCTGGAAACCCCTCAGGAGGAGAGATATTTCTTTCTGGGCTATAACTTAGAATAAAATTATACACACTACCTCTTCATAGCTGGAGATAAACAATTAGATTTCAACCTAATTAATATTGACAACTTCCTCTAGCTATGTAATTTTATTCATCTTCGAAGTAACCTGTTCAGTACTTCCTAGAAAAATGCTCTTCTAGGCTGGCTACTTGGTTGGAAGTATTTTCTGAAATAAAAGTCAGCATACCACTTGTTAGTTTGATCCTTAGACTAGGACTTGTTTTCCTTCTCTTCTAGATGCCAGTGTTTATTAGACTGCAAGATTCAGAGCTTTCAAATTTGGTTAGCATTTCGGCATGAACTATCTTTACAAAAGATGTCTGAAATCTCAAGGTCAGTTGTTGATGTACTTTTTGAAAAAAAGTATTTACATTGCTTTCCTTGTTAGGAAGAAAAACACATCAGTTTTTCCCACATTAAATAACAAGAAACTTAACAGTTCCCTCTGAAATAGGAAGCCTCTGAACCTAGCAGGACACTGCATCATATGTATTTTTAAAAGTATAATGCACTATGAGATTTCTTAACCAAAATGAATAATGGAAAACAACAAGCCTTCTGGTAGTATAAAACTGAATACAATTTGTCCCCTTTAAATGGAAAACAAACACTTAAATGATTAAGATGCAACATTATTAATTTACTGCAGACTTGCCAGTTAAAAAAGGACAGATCAATTTTCTTTTAAAAAAACTGTTAAACCTAGATGGGGACATTAGGCACCTGATAAACTGATCTGTATAATGAAGGAAGTTAATGGATATATTTGGTTTTATCCCTATCTTATCACTTCCTAGTGTAAATGAAGCCTTTAAATGGGTATGGGCTTTGCTTTAGCGTTTGAATAAAATGAAAATTAATACACCTGTATGTGCAGTGGAAACACACAACAACAAAGCTTTAATAGAATAGTCAAAGACTGTTTCTAAATTCCTGTAGAGGAAATTCACCTGAGGAAATCGGAATATTCGAAAAACAAAACCAAGGAACTTTAGTCTGTCTCCAACCTACCTCACTTCATATCAAGATAACCTTCAGGAAAGATTTTATAGAGCAGTGTTGTATACATTGCAGAAAAACAGTGTAGCCTCACTGTACAATATAAAAATCAGTTTTCAACTAATTCTATAATGTAACTTACTAAAAGAGCATAACTTAAGAGATAATGGAAAACATGGTGTTTGATTTAGAATACTACTCAGCACTTAAATTATTTTCTATCCTTTTTTCCTTTAAATAAGTAAATGTATATTTATGTGCAAAATAAAAAGTGGTGCGGTAACGTGTCCGTATTGGTACTGTGTTCTTCCTGAAATCCAGATACATTATCACGTTATTTTTTTCAAAAACGGTTTCAATGGAATATCCTATCCAATTGCAATTTATGCATTTTTTCTTCTTTGCATGAATAAAGGGAAAAACTTCCATATTTACATATCCCCTTCAAAGTACCTTCTCTAGAAGTTCATTCAGGAGAAACATAAAATTTCTTGATGTACAAAAGGGAGATGGGTACAACATTCTTGTATTGCTTAGATAAAAATTTCATATAAATACAAACCAACTCCTCTAAAACCTTTATTATGTGAAGCGCAAAATCAACAGAGAAGCAAAGGCCAAAGCATTCCACATATCCTCAGAGCAGCAGAGGGAGGGACCAAACCTGACACCCTGAACCACTTTGTGGAGGCTGTCTGGGATACCTTCACCCTGGTGGAGCCAATGTACTATGGAGTCTGTAATGGTTTTGAAACTGCAGCAAGTTCTGTAACATTGTATCACCAACTGAAATAAAATCATGGTCTTTCTGTGCGCTCAACCTCTTCTGTAAGAATCTATGAACACTGCTACCAACTCAGATGGCAGAACACATTGGTTTTTACTTCAGTTTCTTTAAATTGACAACATTGCAAACGAAAAGAGGAACAGCTCCGGGTACCTCACACAGCATAACTGTAGGGAAATGTAGCAGACCTTCTCATGTGTAGCTTATGAATTTCCTTTGGAAAGAACCCTGGTACTTAACCTGTGCAGAAGAAACAAAGCTCTCCTGGACTGGTACCAATTTCTATTAGTTTTGAAACAATCCCCCACCCCCCAGCTCATTTTCCAGCCCTTCTTTGAATTTCCTTTTGTTAGCTTACTTTTTAAACTGACTATATACATTCTGAAAATCACAGAATTACAGAACTGGTAGGGTTGGAAGGGACCTCTGGAGATCACCCAGTCCAAACCGCTGTCAAGGCAGGGTCACTTACAGCAGATTACACAGGAATGTGTCCAGGTGGGTTTGAACATCTCCAGAGAGGGAGATTCCACAAGCCCCCTGGACAGCCTGTTCAGTGTTCTGACACTCTCAATGTAAAAAAGTTCTTCCTCATGTTGAGGTGAAACTTCTTGTGTTTTAGTTTATGGTCACTGCTCCTCATCCTGCTGCTGGGCACTGCTGAAAAGAGCCTGGCACCATCCTTCTGACACCCACCTTTGATGAAGAGATCCCCTCTCAGTCTTCTCTTCTCTAGACTAAACAGGCCCAGCTCCCACAGTCTCTCATAACAGAGATGCTCCAAGTCCCCTTAATAATTTTTGTGGTGCTCTGCTGGACCCTCTCCAGTACGAGAAATGAGTGCGACTACAAACATATTCAATAACAGAATCAAACACTCATTCTGCTTTCTTTATATACTTACATTTTATTACAGACTAATATGAAACCATCTCATATTCATACTAGAATTATTGTAATTACTTGTGAGCAAACTTAAACCAGTCTTGAATGTTTATATTTATTGCAAGCAGATTTGTATCTCCTGCTTATATATTCTACATAAGGATCCAAAATGTGGCTGAATATAAACAAGTTATATTTGGTTGTCTACAGAAATGAAAGTTAAAAATAGCACTGAAAAGAAACTTTACAGTAACGTATTCACACACTGACTCTTCAAATCAAATAAATGAAGTAGTATAAGATAATCTGAACATTAGATCTGAAGGCTGATTTATTTTCAAATAAATGCACCTAAAATTGTTCAATTAAAAATAAGTGTCAGTATTTGGTGCTGATGACTACAGACATCTTTAAAGTTTAAAGCACAGATAACTACCCCCAGCCCCATACAGCAACTTTCGCAGATTCTACTTTACATTAGATCATGAAAGAACATCTAAAATGCGAAGTGTACATAACACAGAATTTATGTTCGAGACGTTGCAGATTGAAATTCTGTGAATTTTCATAAGGTAAAAAATTAAAGCTATACAAACTGATTTTTTTTATTATTCTGCAAAGTAGAATCATGTATGTTTTCACTTTTGTAATACTTTCACAAATTTCCATTAAAGCTTTTTTAACAGAGACAGTAGCATGAGCACAATGATCCCGCTGGCTTCCAAAAGAAAAGTAGTGCAGTTCCTCAATTAAGCTATTTTTTTCCTCTTATTTTTGCAAGCCAGTTGGGTCACGACAAACAGGCTAATGCAAGCAAGAAAGTAAACTGTAAGCTTTTACATTAAGTGGCTGAACAAACAATTATTGTACATGGTAGAACAAAAAAGATCTTTTGCCACAAGCCACTGCAGGAATATATGAGCTTCTGTGGCCAAAAAGCTTGAAATACTTTCTAAGTCTTCACAAACATTTGGTTAGTGCTTACCATTTTCAAGACATTTATAGAAGCAGTTATGGAGACATTATGCTGTTAAAGCTGCAACAATTTAAACAAGGCAAGTTAGAAGGTTACATAGATTTTTAGACTTTTCTTCTTTCTTTTATTTCTTCATACATAAAAATCTGTCTCTTTTCAGTGTCTCACCCATAATAAAACACTCTAATGCATTTTGATCTGATTTCTACTTTTTCATCTTTGTCTCTTTTGCAGTGAAACTCCCAAGTTAACACCTGCTGCAGTGGACTAGGTTTACATGGCAATACTAACAGGGACTGAAGCTAAAACACATCAAGTGAAGCCAAGTTGATGTTTTATGTTCATTCCATTCAACAGTCTATTTTAACAAACAAACAGCACCAACTCTTAAAGGTAAAAGTATTGCTAAATCAAAGCAGAAACTTCCACTTAAATTCAGGTATTCTTTCTCCTCCAAAAAAAGTAGTTTAAATAAAATTTCTCAAACACGTATATAGGTGTTTCAGCCTGAACAATGTTGTCAACAATATCTAAGTGCAGGGCTACATGAAGTTTGCAATGAACTGCTTTGTTAGTAGGCAGAACAGGAACGCAGCATTTTCAAAAACATCAAGCAAAAATTTCCTTAAGGCTAAAAGATAGAACTCACAAAGTAAAAAAGCAGGAGGCTTTATAGAGTAAAAAAGCCAGCAGTTATAATATAGCACTGCAAGTACAGCGCTCTAATTGCTACCACAAATCCCAACAAAACATCGGTAACTTGGGTGAGACTCACAGAGCAACAGACCTGTATTTCTAATTTGACATTCATTAGAATTTTAACATTCAGCCACAACTCCACTCTAAGCTAAATTTAAGTGGCCAAAACTTATAGTTATAAAAAAAGCCTTCAAAACATATACTTAAAAAAAATAGAAATGGTGTGTTAACAAATGTATGCGTAAAACAGATTTATAAATAGCTACAGTATGAAAAATATTTCAGTGCAAAGGCAATTTTAAGATTTCTAAAAATACATTACAAATAATTTGTTAACTACACACAAGAAATTTGTCACTGCTACTGGTATAAAATGTATACCCATATTAACTTCTTAAAAATATATACACCAGTGTTTTATGTAGGGGACGGTTCTAACTGACCAACATTCAAGTCTGCAATGGTAAGTATATGTACACACACCCACACATGTATGTATTTCAAAATGCTACTTCTATAACGACATTCTTTGAAACTTAAAAGTGCTGTATGTTAAATGATAAAAAACCTTTGTGGTGCTCACTGTTAGCCTTTGTAAAATTCTGTTATCTTTGGTATAATGAAGATTTCATAACTCACTTTACAATCTCTGCTTGACCCAGGGCATTTTAATAACAAGTCACTGTTTGTTTAATATGAAAACTACTCAGAATAGTGTGAGGAACATTTCCTAGTAAGTTGGGTTTTTTTTATTGAAAAATAAGGTAGTAAGTAAACTTATTTTGCCTCTGTTTTTTCTTGTTAAAACACAAAAAGGGAAATAACTTTCCTCTGCCACCCTCATCTACATGAAAGACAAGTAACAATGTCTTGGCCAGGTCTTCCAATAAATGCTGCAGGTCTGATTCCAAATATTTTGTTTTCACACTTAAATAAATTTTTAGCTAATGTCCTCACAGAGATATTGAATGAGGATGGCTATTAATCAGTTGTAATCACCAGGCTGAATTGTAATCACCAGGCTGAAATTGATTGAAATCGGGTTACTCCTTCAGATATTTTTGCACCCCAAAATAAAACACTGGACTAAAGAAACAACACAAGGATGCAGCTAATAGTTGAATTACTGCAAGGTAACATAAATGTAGCAGAGAGAACAGAAGTGCAAGTTGGCTGTCATTCTTAAGGGAGTTCAAACAGAATCCTTGCAGTCAAACTAGTTTCTATATCCCAACTGTGGTTCAACTGTTAGTCAACAGCTGTGTGCCACCTCGTGGTTTGCTTGCAAAAGCTAACAACTGTGTGCTTTGTAATACATCTACCAAGCCCATTAGCCAGTATCTAACCATACACGCACACTGAAAAATCAAAATCAAGAGGATGAATCAAGATAGTAAAAGATACTCATCCAGAAAAACAGCTTTTCTTCTTTTAAGGAAAAGCCCAAACTGTGTCAAAAAAAGCTTAATATATAATACTTTCTGCTATATATATTTTACAATCACAAGGACAGGAAGTGGGAACACCAGGTAATGTGCATCTTTGAAAAATTCAAAGACATTTTAGGCAAAATGCTTACATTCAGTTTATAAGCAGATACCGACATTGGTGGTATTTACCTATTTAACAGCCAACTTGACTTCATATTGTGTGTGCATACTCTACACAACGATTATTTTGCCTATCTTTCTACAGGGGAAAACTAACTGAAATCATACATAGCCCTGATTTGGCCACTTACAAGGAAGTGAACATTAGAGGGTGTTTCTTGAAAGCAGATTTGCACAGAGGAAACACCAGTTCGTTCTATAGAAAGGGTAAAGAAAGAAAAAAGGGCAGAGGAAAATCAGAATCAGCATTTGTTAAATGTGCTTTAGGAGACTTTAATTTGAGATAACTGAGATCATTGCTTCTGGCTGAAAATTAAAACTGTTGATCTCAAAATGTAGGTCACTGACTGAACTACGCACTTCAAGTAACAAAGAAAATCACTAAAGATGACAGAAGTAGTAAATGCACAGAAGTCTTGACACAGGATGAAGAGAATTTTTAGTGCTACCAGTCTCACAGTACCAGACTGTGCAGATTGTTCATTGCTCCAGTAGTTCAAAACATAAAAAGAGGCCTATTGGCCTGGAAGGGTTCATACTTCTAGCTCTTGATCCTGTTTGTCTCAACACTACCTCAGACAACAAAAGCCACATGTAGTTTAATATCTTTCTGTGACATGTCTGTTTCCTGAAAAAAGAAATAAACAAAACCACAGTTTTTAAAGGCTTGACTTGGTGTTCTGTCATATAGACGTTTCCAAACCTGACCCACTGTAGTGGTAGCCTGCACTGGAACGGCAATGCTTATTTGAATAGCCAAAAACAGATGGAAGTACTGAATAATCAATGCCTCTCCACTGCGTAAACATCACTTTTTTAGAACGAGAATTAGACCTTCTTGCTGGGGAATTGCTGCAGTCACTGCTCCTGTATCTTGGGCTTTTCAGACAGGCAAGAGGTGTGAATTCTGAGATGTGCTCCTGACAGTGCCTTGACGCATTCTGTTAAAGGGAAAAAAAGAAACAAATACACAGTAAATAGACAATCTTGGAACCAAAAGTATATCATTGTTTTCTTTCATAGGGCCACTGTCACCTTGGTATAATAATACCTTTCCCTACATCACCACTCTGGCTATTTGTTTCATTTGAAAGTATAATCCCTCGTGTTGTTTTGCCATCAACCAGTTTCAACATGATTAGTTTTGTATTAAGACCTACAGAACCAGGCATGATTTTACACTTAACTTCTAAACCTAATAATGGGCTCTTTAGAGAAGAGATGAAGACACAGAGGCCTGCTTTCAAATGAAAGTGTTTTAAATCAAGGTTATGTTTCATTTTGGAATTTCTCCCAGTACATCTTTTTATCTCTGAACTTCTTCTGTGGAATTTTAAGACAGAACAGATTCAAGTACTTTGCCCTGTACTTCTGAAGAGAGGAAATTCTTCACAGTCAGTTTGTGCTAATAGATGAAAGATCCAGAGGTTTAATGCACTTGCTTTGTACTTCTAAGCAATACTGAGTTTTGGACTTGCTTGGGTTACATGTAGCATCTATTCAGGCAATTTATACCTACATCACAATACCATCTTGGACTAATTGCCCATTAAAATTTATCTTTCTCACATCATCATTCCACACTGGCAGAATCAGCACTTCCACTTCAGGAAATGCTCAGGACTACAGAACACCATGGCTGCATGACAAGAGCCTGAACCACGTGCACAAACTGAAAGAAAACTAGCACAGCACTTTGCCCAATGAGTTTATGAAATTCTCACTAAATGCACATATAATTTCCAGGTGTAGAGGTATGGAGGTTTTGTGATGGCATCTAACATATAAATGCATTCATAAGCATGGTTCAAAGCAATGTTATTCCTCAATCTCTCCATGAATGCTATATAAACCAGTTAATCCTCTATTTTTAATCTTCCCCTTCCTTCTTCACTGTTAACCAGAACACAGCAGCAAAAGGACAAAATCACAAAGTAAGTATTAATGATGTAGCCTATAGAACTTTGGCTGAGATGTAACATTACACTTTAATGCCGATCACAAGCTTAAAACATTTCTCTTGCATAACCAAGAGCAATCTGAAAGCGCTCTTAAAAAGATACTCTTGGAAAGGTCACAAAACTATCCTGAACTGCTCACCACAGTGAGGCCTAGGTTCTTTAAAATACATATAGCAACAAATCACTAAATAGCAACATTAATACAGCAAAATCAGGTAACAGGTTAGCAGATTTGCTTTAGAAATGTAACAGGGAGTAGTCATACAGTTTGGTAGCTAACTTTCCTCTTCTTTCAGCTACAAAGTGAAGCATTTTAGTTACCATAGATAGTTCTAAAAATAAAATGCTTTTTTCTACACATGAGAACAAGGCAAGGGCCTTTACCAAGCCTGAAGCTAGTCAAGGAAGTTGCGGTTTTCTACTACTACTTGTCTAACAGTAATTAAAAGCAAATCAGCTACTTTAGCTACCTTCAGCTGCTTTAAAGTCCTACGGCACACAGAGCAAATGACATTTGTCCTTTTCACATACTGCTAATTTTGCACCTTCACTTAATTCCTCATGTGCTGCTTTTGGGGTCAGGAGAGCATGAAGGGACTGGAAGAGTCATGGCATCCAGGTGAGAATCATTAGACTAAAGAGTGCACCTTCTTATGTGTTCGTGTAACCAGTGGCATAGCAAGATGTTGTGAAGCAGAGAACTTCATTCTGCTGGCCTAACATTTGGGGAATTTAGTTCACCGCTCATGCTGCTGTCTGAGATATTCACCTGAACTATCACGCCTTTCTCTTGATCTGAGGCAGTGACACAGCAATGCCCTGGCCTGCACAGAACACAGCACTGTGGCAGACACTGTCAGATGCACAGCCCCAGTCTTCTGACCCAACCTCCTATTCACAAGTAACTCGCTCTGATTATCCTCACGTGTTACTATCTGCATTTGGTCTATATATGTATTCAAGAACATGAAAGATGATGGATAAACTGCTTGTGGGTAAGAATTACCTCTGACTTTATGTATTCTACACTGTGGTGCAATGTGAGTACATGCTGCAATAGTGACTGCAGTTCTTATAGAAGAAATGCCACACAACACCTATACATAATACAATGTATTTACAGGACATGAATATGGGTATATCGATTTACTGGTTTGCTTTACATGATTAAGTTTCTGAGACAAAAAGATCTTACCTGTGGCATGGAACATCTCTTGCAAAAACTAGGCTCTCCAAGTAAAACATAATGATTTTGTATCAATACTGATAAAGTACATCAAAAACTCTGGAGGAAACAGTTGATTTGTAAATAGCACCAACAGAAATTAATCCAAATTGGCAACACGTACAGTACTGTTACCTAGCTTTGATCTAATTATGGCTCGGAAGCTGAAAGATTTCCTTCAAGAAGTGGCCCATCGCTGTTCGTCAGTGCATTTAGGGCTGTTTTATGTCTCATACTCTTCTGCAAGGATGAGGAAAAACAGTGAGACTCTTGCTGAATACAAGAAATGTGAATGAACTGTACCATTTGGTAACTGTTATAGCAAAGTCCTGTAAAAGTGATGGATTTTCTGACAGATTTAAAAAGGAAAGGTTATCCAGTATAAAACAAGGTTTCTATTTCTGGATCCTGAGATTAATCATTTGAAGGTGTTTTAAATTCCATTTCAAACTCTGTTCAAAAATTACTCTCAAAAGCACTAAACTAAGTCCTGTGGGCTGTGTGTCCTGCCCCTCTAGCAATAACCTGCACTGAATGGGAGAGGTGCCTGTGACACGAGGAGGCCAAACGGATCCTAAATTAAGGAGTGGACATGCCGCTTCACTGCTCCCCAGAACAACTGGCACACTGAGGGGAGTGCCCCACACGGAGGTGATGGGGCCGGTGCTAATGAAGGCTGACTTACAGCTTAGCCATTACACTGTGGGCAGAGGGGGCCAGGGAGTTGCCAAGGAAACTTCTTCCACAGGATTCAAATATTGCAACAGCAAGATCCATTGCTTTTGTTTTCCACAGAGGAGGAGCCTGACATGTGACAAAGGCAGCAGCTTGCTGGTGACCAGTTTTCTGAGCGTCCAGTGCAGTTGTTCAACAGCAGCTAAGCCCATTGAGGAGCAGAAGAATGATGAATCCCCAGAGAAGCTTCCCCAGGGAAAAGGACCACTTTGGGTTTCCCCAGGTGCAGCAAAGGGTAAAGATCTCATAACATGGCTGATGGCCCGAGCTTGTGACTGAGTGAAAGTGAAGTAAAAAATCATCAGTCAAAAACAAAGAGAAAAAGAAAAATATTTCTTAAGAAGGGATGAAAGTACAGAAGTCATTTACAGGTCAGGAACTAAACACCTGGTATTTCACCAACCAAATACTTGGCATTGCTGAAACACTGTCATCAAAGCAAAAATTATAAAAATGGAAATAGGATAATTTTCCCTAACAGAGCAGCTGAACTTCTGCTACTAATGAAAGAAGAATAAAAGAAAAAGAAAATATAATCAATGTAGATTGGATATATTAAAAAAAATGCACTATTGCTTTTTAAAAGTAAAAGCTGAAAGAAACCTCACAGCTGCACAGCCACCAGTTAAAGCACAAAATTCAGTTTGTCATTGAGCCAGAGTTGCAGAGATGTACAAGAAATAAGCAGATTTTGACTGAAATTACCAAAAGGCAACAGATTCCTCCAAAGCTTTTGCAGAATTAATGTTTTAGCCCAAGAAAAACAACAGTTCATATGTATATATACATATATCAATATACATGCACATATATACACATATACTTGTATGTACATATATGTATGTGTATACACATATGTGTCTATATGTGTATACAGATCACTGAGAAGCTCTCTGAAAAAAGCCAGGACTATATGTGGCATGTTTAAAAACATCTGAACATTAATGATGGTAAACAATTGCTCACCACACACTAGAGTGACTTTCAAAGAACTAAAAAATTTAGAAGTATAATAATTGCTTCAAAGGTTTTATGTGCTCTTACTGCCTGAGTAGAACTAATTTAGTAACCTGGGAAATGGTCACTAGTCCTATGTTAATCTTTTCAATTGTTCCAGAAGCCCTTTTGTTACAAAGAAATCAATATAACTTTTAGGAATGCAGTACTTTTAAAAAGAATTGTTTATAAGTTCAGTTCAAACCAATCCTAAGGCACTTAGGAGACAATTTTAGTCAGAAATTTCAATAGTGAAAAAATCTGTATTTTCCCTCTGACTTACATAATTACAGTAGATTTTATTGACTATATATTTTTCAGGGGGAAAGAAGGAGGAAATATATTTTTTATCTTACCACTTAAGAAATAAAGATATAAAATCTGCAATGGAAACCAACAGTCTGAATATTAAGGAAAAAGAGTTTTCTTGCAGACTGTAGGGGAAACAAGATTTACTAGCATTTTTTCTACTTTTACATTAAATAACATCATAAAGTTTCAGCTCTTGAGCAGTTTTCTTTCTAGAAAGAGTACAGAATTTCATAAAAGGGAACATAAGGAAAGCTCAGTTTCAAAATGCACGCTAGAAAAAAAAAAAAAAAAGCTGCATTTTCTAGCAGCAGAGAAGNAGGAAAGGTCAGTTTCAAAATGCACGCTAGAAAAAAAAAAAAAAAAAGCTGCATTTTCTAGCAGCAGAGAAGATACATTAATATATTCCAAAGACTGCTTAAGTGGTTTCCAGTACCACATTTTCTGTATGATTCTAGTAACATCAGCCTAATCAGAATCATCACTTGTGTGGCCACTATCCTACTTATTCAGGTACACTGGAAACACAACATGCATTCACCTACAGACAGACCAATGACTAAAATGGGGATATAAGAATCGTAAATTCCTGAGGCAGAAACATTCTGTAAAATGGTGCAAGAACAGTGACAAATTGATGGTGACAGTGATGGACTGTGACAACAATTCATACAATCTTTGAGATACACAGACGGAAAAAACCATACCAAGAAGTATTCCTCAAAACATAGTTGACATGAATCACAAATGAAGATAATGAATATGGTAAATAACTTCTGATGATAAACTTTACAACAGTCCTTTGAATGAAATGGCCAAGCATGCAGAAAGGCAGAAAAAAGTCACCTTTTGTTCCATTAGAAACTTAGACTGCTTGAAGTCTGAGAAAGCATAAAGATGGTGGACTGCTCAACAGAAAGGCACTGATGTTTAGTCTGATTTCCCCAGAAGATTGTAGGAAGCAACCGAGCACATCATTTATGTTTAAAGCAAGGTAGCGGTTATTTAGACAAAGCAGATTGGAAGACAGAAAGAAACAAAGAGAGGGAAGAAGAAACACAAGCAATATAACTGGTTAAAAGTCACAGATCTTCTACTAAATATTAAAAAATGAATACTGCTAGTGTTGAGCCCAAAGCCTGCTTTACTATTGATTCATTTTCCAGTACTAATATACAATGTGTGTAAGAAACGCTACAATACCTTTGTTAGGGGTTTTTATTTACTAGCTTGTTTCTTTACCTTAACCCCTGCTCATTCACTCTAGACTTTTAAATTAACTATTCAGAATCTATACTGAGGTCATCTCCTTCCACAAGTAGTACATATGGCAAAGAGACATCTAAGATGCCAAAATGAAAAAACACTAAATACTGATCTGCCTGGGAATGCTTTCCTGCTTCTCTTTATTCTTTCCTGAAGTGAGGCATTATTATACCCATCCATGCTAGGAACACAGAACAATGGCAAGGGGTTTTACATTTGCCATAGAGAAATTTTATTTTCCTTGGTAGCAAAGTTCCTTTATTCCTTTGCTCTTAATGCAAAGTACCTTCTCAATTAAACATCAAAATGCTACCTAATCCCTTCTGTTGTTGGCAACTCATTATTTTAACCTACCACTGGCAGCTGATGGGCTGGAAACGGCAAGGACAGTAACATTAAGGTTGAACACCTCCACTGCCCTTCCTATTCGAACATATATAATATATAAAAGTTTACTGGGGTTAAAATACAGGAAACATTTCCTGTTCATGTCCCCAACATAGCACCATGGTTCCCACAGAACCTAGCTTCCTCTCCAGCCTTAGAAGAGCTGCCCTGTATTTACACAGTAGTTTCTCCTTTTGGGCTGATCAGATGAAAGGAGAGAATAGATTCAAAAGTGCTCATCCCACTCGCATAGCAAGGCACATTTACGTACTAACAATGGATCAGAACAGGAAAAATGTAAGTTGAAATATAAAAAAGGAAAAAATTAATAGAATATGAGTAAGTTTTAATACACGTGGTTTTGTAATAGGCATCAGTTATGTTATCAGATGTAAGTGCCTCTTATCTACCCTTACAGAGATGCCAATCCCCTTGCCCTTCTTATCTCCTCAAATCAGAAATCATGTTGAGCCATGTACCTGTCTCCCACCATCCTCATGAGCTGATTTCCCTATGGTTGCTGGTACAGAGGCACAAGGGTTGCCCCAGGATTCAGGTTAATACCACCATGTAAATAACAGGCAGCGTCTTTCACCATATTGCTCAGACACCACTGATGGGGAACCTCAGCTCTAATCTTGTCTCTGACCTTGGCCTAGGTTATTAGACACTTGCAATACAAAAAAAAACCCAACTAATTTCACAATGAAAAAGATTATTTACCTGGATTCTTTCTGTTGCTGTAGGCCACAACTGCCTGCATAAGACCTTCTTCAGAACATCTGGAAGAAGGCTGACAGTTATGAGCAGAATTATACCCAGCCATGCAGGACCACTGGACAGCATTTGCATGAACACGTAATACATCCTCTGATAATTGAGAAAAGGCCTGGGAGGAAAAAAGATAAAATAATTATTACACTTCAATACACGAAAGAAAGGCTGACAGTGTTAAATACAAGAATTATGCCAGAGATGAAATACTTCAGGTGCAGCTTCCCAGTTTGTGGGAGTTCATCCATCCCAGTTTTCTCAAAAGGAGAGCTAAGCCCGCACTGTCTGGAGATAACCACCTTCCTTCTGTCTTTCAGGCTGCAGGAAATATCAGGCTGTCCCCTCCCTGCCACAGTGTTTCTCCCTTGCAAAGATAAACTAAGTTTCACTCTTAACCTTTCATGCTCTTCCATGTACCTTTATCTCGCCTCAGGTATTTTCCACCTTTCTTCTTAGTCTCCCACCCACCACTTCCCTCCTCTTTCCTAAGACACACTCCTTTGTGTGTATCCTCCAAGTAATGCTTGTTAACCACACCTATTCTCATATCTCTCAGGCTCCCCAAAGCATCTCTAATGGTTTCATGTTATGCTCCCCATAGTATTCATCACAGTTATCTAACCACACTATCAATACCTTCTTTTCCCTTTCTCCCTGTATCCTATGCAATTGCATGATCATTAAAATGACATCACTGTATAGTACTGGGAACCAGAGGCCATAATCACTGAGAGCCAAGATCAAGAGACAAGTCTGCAGCAACACTGCAGTATAAAACCACAAGGGCAATTTTCTGACAGTTTCCAAAATTTGATAGTATTTGCATTCTAAAAAGGTAACTAAGCTAAAATACATTGTTACATACACATAGTCACATCTCTAATACACAGCAAGGCTGGTTGGAAAACATTTGCACTTCTGCAAACTGACGCTGAAGAAACTGAGATCTGATCTTACTAGGAAAAGAAGAGGCAGCTAAACATCCAAGGAGTTAAGAGGTAATTACTCATTTGCAAAAGACAGTGAAATACAAATTCTTTCTCTAAATGAGATGGCATCTTAATCATCATGCAATAGTCAGCCTCTGCCTTCTCTGGTCCCTCAAAATACTGTGTATACAAAGTAGAATGGCTCCAGCAGTAGTTAAAAAGGTGGCCTTATAACTGAGAGCTCTACAACAAAATTTCCACCTCTTGATGGCAATCAGGCACAGTAAGGAACTGAACTTGTTCCAACTTGATTTCTTTCCCAAAAATTTCAGTTTCAAGTACACAGAATTTTTAATAGAAAAAACCCCCAACACTTTAAATTGGCTATGCACAAGAGTTATATTAATTCCTAAAAAACTTCTTACCAAGAGGAACAAGTAAGTGCTCAGACACCTACATTAACTCTACTTTGCTAAGTAAGGAGCAGAACAATGAACTCAAACTCTGAACTCCTGGACATCCATATCACTTCAATGTTGAGTTCTACTCCCTGTCTCTAGTTTTGACTGCTACAGCTAGCGTCCAAGACAAGGCCAGCAGGTAGGTGGGTAGTCACCAACTGCACAGACATGACCTATTCTGTGACAATTTGACTCAGAAAGGCAACCTTTGCTCCTTGAACCAACCCTTGAACTGGTTTGACTGACATTACTGAGATAAACCCAGTGGTTGTCTGAGGTCTGATACTATTCTCCTTGTATTCTTCTTTAAGCAGACATTCATGGGAAGAAGAGTCAAGCACTCTCCAATTAGCAATTATGATGTATTTAAAATAGAGTTGTGCATTGTATAAAGGCTAAATTCAATTCTGTGACAGAAAGGTGAAATATAACAACTTTATGTTTCTGAAACAACTTTTGCAATGCAATTAATATTAGGATTCATACCAAACAATTCCTCCCCAGAGCAGAGAAAAGACAATGTAGAATGCCAGTGATCCCCAGATCATGAAGTGATTTATCCACGTCCAATAGTGTGTATCTAGTGCAAGCTGGGAAAAAAAGATATTATATGGTGTTATTACTATCTAGACAATACAAGAATTCCCAGTAGGAGATAAAATAGAATTATACCCTTTGAAAATAGGGATGAGTTCTACACAGAATTAGCTGAAAACATCTTTCAAGATTGAGAACCATTAAGAGGGCATAGATAGCAAACTCTCTATTTAAACTAATAATAGAATGCATGGTGATAGAAAAAAACCAATATAAGTAAGCAAAAATTAAAATACAAGTTTTAAGAAAGTTTCAGTGGATAAAATACAGCATACTTTACCTTAAATGTAACCGTGAATACAAGCACAGTAAACACCACTGTTCCAAAGGTCCAATTTCCAAATATCTATAAAAAATGGTCCAAAGCAGTTATAGGCAATATTGTCCACTATGTTGTGAATTGTTCAGAGTAAACATCTTAAAGCTTAGTATTGCTTTGTATCATGAACTGACAATTGAGCAAAAGCTGAATTCCTACATGATCTATCCAGCTTAAAGTGTTCTGGCTTCTTGCTCTGTGTGCACACACCTCAGATTTCAGACAGAAAAAGACCACAACCAATGCTCTCAACCTGAAGTCCACATGCATATTTCTTAATAAAAATCAAGGGTAGCACAATTAACAAATCACTGAGATTTAAAAACAAACTGCAGTCATCAGTCTTCTTGGATGCCATCTTTTCTCTGATTTCCCTTCTCTGTTGGATGTCCTTGGCATCCAACCATTTCTTGGAGGTTCAACAGCACATTATACAGATAAGCAACAGTACAAGAAAGAATGTTATAATCATCTAAGTACAAAAATATTTACATACATTTTAAGATAAAACACTTTTGACTTGTGTTTGATTTTCTCCCCACCTGCATAATGACACAAAAATACTTTGGCTTTTCAAGTGGGCAGAAATGACTATTAACGCTGCTGGAGGAAGAACTAGTGGTGAATATTTTCACAGAGGATTTCTTGGACTTCAGCAGCTACTGGATCACCAGGTTCAGGATCCACAGAAATGTTGCGGAAGTAAGCAACAGTTAAGACACTATATTTTAGAAAAGACTTTGATTCAGGGTATTGCACCCATGAAAGAGAAGTGTCCAAGAGATGTGAATTATTTTGAAAGAGAACTGTTGAGATGTCATGAACTCCCTTCTGCAGTTACAACTGTAGGAATGAGACAACTTCCAAGCAGGCATGAAATTTCAGCAGAAGATCCAGTTGGCCAAGCAGGAAGTTACTGCATGGACAAAAAGACAAAATGGGAGCATTCAAGAGATGACAATGTGGGTAGCCAGCAAACAGCATAAAAGCAGAGGAACAAAAAGAATATTTACAGATATCCTTGCTTCAAAGGAAAAACGCAACTTCACTAATGGAGTGATAAGAAAACCTAGTGGCAGGTTTCAAAGAAAATGCTGAATTACTTAATACTCTGGACATTAGTCTTCACAAGCAAAACCTGCTCCTTGCATTTAACAGCAAAGCTTGGGAAGGAAAGGAGCAGGCAACAGTGCGGGACCAACAGGTTGTGTTGTTCTTAAGGAGGGAAAGCAGTGGATGCAATGTATTTTGAATTTAGCAAGGCATTTGACACTTAGACAGTAAGGAGGCAGGGCTGGCTAAATGGACTACTACTACAGTTGAAAACTGGTTGAACCACTGGACTCAAAAGTCCTTGGTGGATGGTTGGCTGCTGGTAATCAGCGAACCACACTAGGAACAGTGACTGGGCCCAAAATTGTGAAATATCCCTGTGACACAGAATATCATGAGCAAACTACCAGGTCGTATGAAAATAGAGAACAGCTGAAATAATGAATGACAGAGTTTCAATCCAGAGGGACCTCTGCTGATTTGATAAGCAGGCTTACAGACATCTTATGGAATTAAATAAGGAGAAGTGCAAAGATTTACACCTACGGAGGACTAGCAACTGGGTGTGCAATGGCCCTGCTGAAAAGGAAGTTGCAGTGGGGTGATGTGGGCTCCAGGCTGAATACAAGCCTATATTGTGCTCTCTCTATACATAAGGGAAACTGCACAAAAAATGGGAAGAACATGGCCACCGAAAAAAGGTTATTATTCCCACCTACCCAGCCACAGTGAGGTTGAACCTGGAACACTGTGCTCAGTTTTGGGCCCCTCAGTTCAAGAGTGATGTGAAAAAAATAGGAAAAGATCAGCAGCAGGCAACTATGGTGTTTAGCAGCCTATAGCTCTTCTGCAAAGAGGGCTGAAAGAGTTTAGCGTGGTGAAGGGCATGTTGAGAAATGGTCTAGCAACTGCCCACAAATGTCTGAAGAACTACGAAGATGACGCACATGAACAAACCTCTCTTCAACAACAAGATATATTCTGCTCAGGTATTGTGAGAAAATTTTCACCATGAAGACAGAAAAACATTGGAATAGGTTGCCCAGGAAGGTTATGAAATCTGCATCTTCAGAGATACTGAAAACCTGAAAAAGACTAGACAAAGCCTTCAGCAAATTGACTTTAATTAGCCCTGCACAGAGCAGGGAGCTGAACTGGATCATGTCCAATCTACAATTTTCTGTATGAGCTCACCCAGTATTACATGACAGGGTATCCATGTGGGAAGTTGATCACACAAATATGCTGCTGTGTGAAAAATTTTGAATGGAGACTACAGACAGCCACAAGACATAAATCGGTAAGAAGCTAGGCTAAGATAATGCAATCAACTGGGAATAGAAAAAAATTAAAATAAACAAATGACTGGCCAAAAGATTCATTATTCTCAGTAATCGTTTCACTATTTTAAAACTACTCACTGTGTGACTGAGTCTATTGAACACTAGATGAAATTCAGGAAACCTTCAGCATTTTGATCTTTGATATGGAATAAGTTCATGCCATCATCATATTTTCTGTGTCCTAAAAAAACCTGTGTAGTTAACACTGAACAGGAATTTGGATCAGGAACTTCCAATCATGCTGTTTATCAACTTTCTCCTTGCAGTTAAATTTTCCAATACTCTCATGTCATGTGTAGCATCTCTCAGAGAACCTACTGTCAGTCTAAGTTTCTGCATACTGAAGAGATTTGTCCCTATTTGCAGTAAAAGCTGCTAGATGAAATAAAGAAGTTGAAATCACCGTCTCCTGTCTGTTTGTTAGGCTAGATAGAACACATTGATCTACAACCAAACCCCTCATCCACCCATCTTACTCAGAAAGTGAGGTCATAGCACAGGGACAAGATCCATAAAGCTGTGACTTTGGTGCAGAGAAAGGCAAGCGAAGCAATATGGGAAGGTGTGAGCTACAAAAACTCACTATGTCTTTTTAGCACTGAATATCTCAAGATACTAGTTGGTATTCATGCCTTCAGGCAATGAATCATTCTTTTTTAAGTCTGTTTGTTAACATCTAGTTTATTAATAAGTATTTTTCTATGTTCTGCTCCCAGCCTATCCAAGACTTCCCCTCCTCCTTCTGTGACTGTATTTGTTGATCTTTCATGTTCCAATTCAGCATTCTGCTCACCTATCTTTCTTCCTGTTGTTTTGTATTTCTCATTCTGTTATTCCTTTTAACTCAGTCTCTCTCAGCCCAGCTTAAGAAATACATTTAATGTATCCTGTATCAAACACTAAAATACAGAAAATCACCCAGGAAATACATTTTATTATATGGGTAAACTAAAATGATGTTTGCAATCTGCAATGACTTCTACAGTGACTCCCTTTCTTTTTACCTTTCTTCTGTAGTTGGTTTCTAACTGTATGGTTTTGCAACACCAACCATGATGTCCTATCCACAGTGGAACACCATACACACAAAGCAGTATCACAAATTAATAACAATAGGAGATAAACCTTTGGCATCTTAGTTTTGCTTACCAGAAAATGACCAAGGAAGGTATGAAGTAGATCTCAGTGATCAGAAGTACACCTTTGCATTATTCTAGTAATATCACACTACGTAAGCAAAATGTTTCAAACTAATTTATAAACACTGAGGAACATCTTGGGGGGAACTGTGTTTGGAAGCAAGCTTAATGGTATGTTAATTTTAGTCTGAGAGGCATCATTCTATAAAAGATATTGACTTTGTTGACTTTTTACTAGTTTTGTGATAATTGTAATTAGTTCATTTGTGGGGGGAAACAAAAATTCAAAATTTTTGCTTCAGCACCCATTTTAACAATCTGGAACCTGGTTTGTATCATTACATATCACTTATGGCATTAGTATTACTGTCAGCTCCTTTAGGTTCTTTACTGCTTTCTACCTTTCCCCTGTTCCATAATAACACTTTGTTGCAGTATCAAACCTTTCAAACCTTCAAATTCTTCACTGACTTTTTCCAGATATAAGCATAATTTTAAAACTGGGTAATGACCATCAACGCATACTAGCATTCATGTATGTATGAACTTACATAAGTGTCTCTGACTATTCATGAATACTTGATATTTTCAAGCCTTTAATCTAAAATTGCAGCTCAATATCTCTTAAGTTTTATACATAAACACAGGCATGCATCCTCAATAACGACAAATTTTCTAACACAGACACTCAAGACTGAGAATGTCTCCTCAAGCAACACAAGTTATCTTCAAGTATTAACAAGGATATCTAGATGCAGATTTAAAACATTCAAAATTTGAGAATTAGGCACTAATCTGGCTTTAGAGCCTTAGAACTAGATTGAATGCATGCAATGGAAGACGACTAGAATTCCGGAAAGGAACTGAGTCAGAATATTTGCAATACAAACTGTTTACAAAATTGGTATAGGTATGATAACTCCAATTTTCAGGACCATAAGTATATGGCGATGAAAAATTTTGGACATCTAACAGAGAGCATGATGGTACCAAAACAAGATATACTGCGGTGTACAGTTGTGTCTAGTGGAAATTCATTCTGTCCTTAGAAAAAATGCTTTTTAACAAGTGTTCTCTCTCACACTAAAGTTAATTTCCCTGACAGACATCACAAAGGTGGTTTTTAATGATATCTGAACACTGCATTTCTAGCAAATGTGTATGTTGCATATAGGCAACAAAATTGGGTAGTTTGTTCTCTCTCTCACTTTGAGGGTATTTTCTAAAGCCATTAAAGAACATTATAGCCTAAATTGTAAAAAAAATTCTATAGCAGAGAGTCAGCAACAAAATGTAGGTTACAGAAAAGCATACAACAGCATAACAAAATGCAAGGAAGCAAAATGCTTTTTTAAGGTTCATGGTTCTTTACCACACCTCATATACCTCAATATACTTCATATAAAGTTCCGTTTATTTTACGTACTTATAAGAGTAGCTCTAAAGAACATTTCTAACTATAGGCTTAAGTGATATTTTACTGCTCTTTAACAGTTTAATTAAAGAACAGTGAAAGATGAAATGGATATCATGACAAATCCACAATAGTCTTACCATGTGAGTGCTGGTTGTCATTAGCTGAGGATAGGAAGAGAAGCAAGTAGCAAAAAGAAAAAAAGCACACAAATAAAACAGACCAAAATATCAATGGATAAAATAAATAAAATGCAAAAGTTCATAAAATTTGCATTCATGTGACTGCAAAGCAAGTAGACCTAGATTATTTTAAGCTGTTATATGTCAAATATAATTAAACTATTAAAAAGCTTGTTCTATTTAAGATCTTTTATGATCATTCATAACTACTCTGCTGAGAGCCTTTTGATACGTTAAACAGCTATTCATCAGATGGATGTTAAGGATGAAATTGAAAAGTTACTATATAAATTTGGAAGTAATACCTGGAATTTATGTTATATATTTCTCCTAACTAGCATCCAGTCCTATGTCTCTGCTTACTGATACACATTATGTTCCATTGCATAGTTCAGATTTTGCTAAACAGATAATCCATCTATCTCACCATAACTCATAAAACAGTTATCATCTTGCATGAAATACTGAAAAAGGCAATTAAAACTACATTCATTTCACAACTGACATTAAAAAAAAGACCATTGATTGACTGATGCAATCCAACACTAACCTGTCCATTGCTGGTCACAACTGTGTTGTCTAACAATAAATAGGCACCAAAGAAAAATACCACAGCATCAAACACTCCTAGGAATGTCCAATAAATGAATGCACGCCAGCGCAGCAAAGCATTCTTGGCAACATCTCTGTGTGAAACAAGAAACATATATTCATTATCAGCAGGTTTGATAATCCCAGACAAACATGATCATTCATATTGTTTCTTGAAAACCACCATGTTTCCAAATTACCACTGTCTACCACTTCAAATCTAACTCCTTCCTCAAAACGTCCTCCCTATCTATTCTTATTCAATTCTTACTAAACCCTTTTAACTGCTCCCTGGAATTCTGCTTATTTCAACAGTGGCAAACTCCCTGTGCTGTACCTGTTTACTTTTCAATCTTTTTACAGAAGGTATCTCTTTTCCAGTACTTGCTGTGCATGGCATAAGCCACTGCAGATATTAAATGGAAACACTAGAGGTCTCTGGAGACTTTGTTTTATTTCCCCTAGGATATTTATATACAGACTATTGCAACAAAACAAAACATTAATTTTATGTCCAATGTGAAACAAGGGGTTTGCAGTTGACTTGAAGCTTCAGGTCAAATAGGATTTCTTGAATGTTTTCTCACAAAAAATACAGGGATTTGTCAACAACATAACTCTTTACTAGCAAGCATTTTCTTACTACAAAAAATCTTATATGTTACAACTTCAGTTCTTGTGCACAGAATGGGTATGTATCAACTTGGTATAGACTATAAAACACATCAGAATAAATGAGAGAGCAGTTAAATGAAAACCCTGAGTTACAGAAACGTTTACTACTAACCTGTAATTCCACCATATGAACTTTAAAGACTGTCTGATGACCATACAAAGTAATTTCTCCCCACAGATTAACAATATAGAGTGCAAACTCGTATGTGGCCAACAATAGCCTCATCTGGCCCAGAACAACCACTATTGCCCAAAACAGCTTAGCAATAGGCTCTGTTACGTATCAAAACTGACAAGTTTCTGACAAATAAGCTCTGCTAGCTTTCATAAACCGAAAAAGGTCTTCTGAATTACCATTTCTAAATTAAAAACATTCAAAATATCGAAAATAAAAACATCGTTGTTGAGTTTCAACAGTAATCTCTTGTATTCCTCTTCAATTTCATTGGCAAAAACATATCACTACATTGATTAACATTTGGGCAGCTAATATTACTTTTTTCAAAGAATGTTCTTCCTTTGATTATCTACTGTTACCCCTCCCTGAAATGTATTGGCTTTGCAGCTACAAGGATCTAAACTGGGCACCATTCCTAATTTAGATGGCCAAATGCAGTTAATTGGCAAGAACTGTATTTCAAGTGGCTAAGAACCTAAACAAGGCAATTCCAATGCCCAGAAGTGAGTCAACAATATGCAGAGGACAATTCTGGACACGACACAGAATACATCTTCTGATACAACACTCTAACACTCAATCATCTTTTGTTTCAGAATAAGACATGTATATAAGAAAACCAGCATGTTTTATTTTTTTAAAATACTTCTGTTCCCCATGTTTCCTCCACATGGTTGGAGGAAAATAAATCCTAATTTGATTTTGCAGAACAGATTTCTATTTTTCTCTCACTTCCTTTGTAGCAAATGCATGACGTGGTTTGTAAAAGTGCATGTAAAAATACATGTTTATCTACTGTACTTTGCAGATCATGCATGTGGTCTTCAACCCTTCTGTTGTAGCACATCTGATGTTCTACCCTAACCTTGTGGTCCAGAAATCCTGAGGACTTCCACTGCAACAGACACAGATCCCACATATGAACAGTCAAACTTTGGGGCCCAGTGTTTTAATTTTACCTGTACAGGGAAGGCTCTCTCTTGAGTGTGTCTGCACTGACATGTTGTTCCATTAGACTGTACAAGAGGATAGGAAGGGAGGTGAAGCTGATATTGTACAGTGTTAGATACGCAGTATCATATAAAGTCTGTAGATGGAAAAGAATTAAATCAACTCCTGTTAATTTAAAATTAAATCTTACTTTAAAATTAAACCCTCTGCATGAGACTTGATTTAAAATGAATGCGTGAACTCCTGCAGGAAAACAAAATTATATTCCTTCATAATGGAAGCAAATACCCCTGAACAGCTGGTAACTGATATAGGACACAACTCTCTACTTATATCCCATTCACCTGAAGGAAAAAGATAACTAAAAAATCCATTTCATGGACCAGTCTGGTCCACATACTGGCTCCTCCTATTGTTTCAACTGTAAGACTAACTCCAAAGTACCCAAACTGAACAGCAGATTCCTGCAGAGGCAGGAATTCTTAGCTCTGGCACATCCACGTATCCCCCCTTCCCTTTTATCTCCTCCATGTCCATAAAACATGGAGATATTCAGAGAAGAAGCAGGAACACTCCAGAGGTTTTTCAGCCATGTGTGACTGCAATGAGCTTACAAAGAAACTTTCCAATGTGTCTTTGATTCATCTTCTCACTGAAATGCTTTCTCACGTGGTGTATCATTGGTGTAATAAACCCTCTAACCTACCATGTCACCCCACAAAAAGAACTGTTTATTTCCCAAAACCTAATTGATGATCATTTATGTTGGAAAAATTGCTATAAAAACCCTGGTTTTGATCCAAAATTATATTTATTACTTAAAAATATAAAAATCAAGCTAAATTTTCATCAACACATGCTTTCATATCTCAATCCTAATAATGCTTGATAAAACCTTACAAAGTTTTCAGTGGTCATTTGAAATGGAAACCAAAACAGATAAAAACAGTTTTGTCATTTTAATGCCTCCTGGGACTTTCTTTCAACAAGTTCAAAGCAATAGTACTATTTTCTCTGAATTAAATCGAACTCTCACTCAATTTAATCTGGAAAACATAAACCCTTTTTGTCTAAATTCCATCATTCATTCCTTTGTTTTTTGTTCCCTCATTCAGAAGAAAGAAGAGGTAGATCTTTTCTGCACAAATTAGATGAGAACAAGGGAGAATAGGAAATAAGCAAAACTTTACGAAGGCAAATACTGGATCCTGTCCTGAATGACGGCACTTTTCTGATGAGCAACAGCTCTCCTTTCCTTTATTTTTGAGTTTTTATATTTTCTTTTTCAACTAATTGAATGCTGTTATTCATCTGAAATTTGTAATTCATACCTGTCCATGCCAGAGAAGGCTAGTTTATTCTCTCATTTTCATTGCAGATTTTAAAAATGAACAACTGGTTCAATTACTCATCTTTCAGGATTTCCTCTGTTCATGTCCAGTAGGCTTAAATCTATCTGACTGTATATTTCCCACAGACATTTCACTTTGCATTGACATTTCCAAATTTTGTATTTCTGCATTCCTTGACTTTAACATTGCTTTTATGATAATTCATAAAACTGACTTCCATAACTTAACTGCAATTTCCACTGAAAATCATGTGAACCAAAAGTGATGTTCTTTGAGTAAACTAACACTAAATTCTCAGGAGGATCCCTCTTTTTTTACAAAAAAAGTAAAAGAGATAACATGACACTAAAAAGTTCAACTAACCTGTTGTGAAAACCCACAGAAGAACTGATATAAAAACTGAGGAAAAATGAAGCAGACGTTCTGAAAAACAAAGTGACTGTCATCAAGTGAAATGCAAGTGCTAATTTATATACAATGCTATAGATATGTATATTATAGTTTTATAACACTAGCAATAGTATTGCAGGAACAGTAGAAAAAACTACATGTATTAAACACCAACAGTCACATCTTGCAGTAATCCTGTTCGAAAAAAACACTTAAAAGTATTTTCAAAATAATCTTACAAGGCTACAGTTTGAAAATTTAAGGGCAGTGAAATCTGGGATTCAAAAACACAGTTCAGTAAAAGCAAAGCAAATAAGGGACAATCCACAGGAGGAGACAAACCATGATAACCAAGCACAGATACTCTGGTTAGCATGGTTTCCAGCAAAGCAACTTTAAGGTATTTCTAGCTGTAACCCCAAATATCATCCTCTCCCAATTATACAGATAGTCAAACACTAGAAGCTTGAATTATCCTGTGACAGTTCTTTTCTATGATCTTCCACTGCTTACCAAAAGAACTTGGATTGGATGCCAACATTTAGAAATAACAAAACTATCTAAATAGGGGGATGCTCACTATGAACTTTCTCCACCTACACTATCCTAATGAATTTAGAATAACTTATTTTGCAGTAATGTCTAAGTTCTCAAATACTATTTCCAATGTGATTTGAAAGTTCACTACAGAGACAACCTGGAAGGTACTGGAAATAAGCAGACCAGTCTGAGATGGAATTTGTAGGATATGAAAAAATAAGATAAAAATTTTGGTTTCAAATGTAACATCTATTACAGAATGTATCTATATAGAAGCTATTTCACTTCATGTTCAGAATAAAAACAATAATTCCATTTCAGCACTGCATCTGATACTCAAGAAATCTCTTTATGAAATTATTGCTGTTTCATACCATTAGGTGCAAAAACTGTATATAGTTAGGTATTACCATTTAAGTTTTTGAGGTTTATGTAATTAGAAAACGCATTCTCCTACCTTATAAAAGAAGTATTGCACAAGTTCAGATATCCTAATGTAATAAAAATGCCCATGAACAAGCAACATTTTTTTCAAATGTTTAAATTTAGGTATTGCATAGTCACTGTTTCTTGCTGCTTGACGACCTTCTTTGCCAATGATTCCTTTCAAGAAAAAAAAAGAGGTGAAGCTATTTAATAACTAAATAACTATTAAAAAGATATCATTAATTGTAAAATTATATAAAAATGCTATGACATCAATCTAATGGGAGATCTCAACTGTATCTCATACAATTCCTAGGATAAATGCACTAAAACTTATCTATAACACATATAAACTGATTCTTTGAGACTGCTTGTTTTTAAGAAATACATGGGTTTTGTCATGTCACTTGAATTAACATACTAAGAAGCAGGCTTACCTATACCAACATGTGCTTCTAGAATCATACTGACATCATTTGCTCCATCACCAATCGCTAATGTGATAGGATGTTCTTTCGATAACTTAATCAACTTTACAATCTGGAAAAAAAACAGTGTCAGAAACTCCCCTCTCTAATGGTTTGATTAGTTTGAGTAAGTGCAACATTAAATAAAAACTACCAAGACAGTTTTATAACAAATTCTCTGAAGGGACAAAAACCCCAACATTACCCAATGCAACAATGCATAAAGATCACAGTTTCTTCACATTACAAAGTATTTGTTCTAAAATTTTTTCAAATACTTCCAAACTACTTTGAGAGAGATGGGACAGGAGAAAGGAAGAGCCAAATAACGGAAGATGTTGTTGAGATTGCTTTAATGCTGTGTCTGTGCATCAATAAATTAAGAGGGTTCCAGAGAGAGTGTACCATTTCAAAGAAATCCTGAAATGAGACACTAAAAAATTCTGCTTTCTCATCCGTGTTGAACATTTTTCCTACTATTTAAGAAAATATATTGGACTCTGTATATATGTAAAATCTATTGCCATATAAACTGTCCAAAAATTTGACTTCAAATCTCTCCATTACAAATGATCACCTCTGTAAATTTGGTACCAAGTCTGCTGCAACTAAAACCTTCTACAAACTTCCAGACAGTTATAGTGCTGACTAAATACATTTATTAATGTGAACAAGGGCTACATATGCTGTACCTGTGCATAGAGAAAAAGACATGACCAACTGAAAGGAAAAAGAAATGCATACTTCTTTCCTTTAAAAGTTCCTCAGCTATCTTGAGATGTTTCAGTAGTGGAAGGATATGTTTTTACTTGATACAAACGACAAATGCAACAGTCAGGTATACTTAAGCATAGTAACGCACACTTTTTTTGTTTGGATTCTTCTTAGCTTTCCACTTATGTTAACAACAGAAAAAATATCACTGCAGTAATAAGTAACACAGTGTCAAAGGAGTAAACTATTAAAAGCTTGTTAGGTCAAAAAGAGAGCAGTTAGTTCATTTATCAAGTATGTTCGTATTAGCACATACCAACCATACAATTTGAACAGCATGTACATAAATCAAAGTCAGGTGCACAGCTGGGTGCTGTTTTAACATACCATTATCTAACTTGTTTGCAGCAGAAATTCTCCCCTCTCCTTTTTTTTTGCCTTTTTCCACTTTAGAAGATATAAAAATTAATGGTAGCATCTGAAGTTATCATAGTAAGTCATACAGAGTATTAACCTTCAATATTTATGTATGTGCATGGCTAACAAGCAATTATGAAATTAAATACAAACCTGTGCTTTCTGCAGAGGTGCCATTCGACAGCATAACACTGCACTGCAGTTCCTGCAAATGTCAAGAAAGATCTCTCTGTAGTTACCAGAGCTCCCATCTTGTCTTGGTTTCATTATTAATGATAATGCTGCTCCATCAATAATTAAACCATAATCTTGCATATCAGTTGAAAGTCTGTTCAAGGATAAAATATAAACTGTCACTGTAAAATTCTCAGACATATTTAAATTCTGGCAATAAGAATTGTGTGAAAATTAATTAATGAAAAAATAATGAGTATAGAACACCGCAAAATTAATACACTTCTAAAGGAAATTCCTTGTATAAGACTGATATTTACAACACTTTAAAATTCTGAATTATGTTGAAAACATTCAGTGCTTCACCAGTTTGAATACGTAAATCTGATACCTCAGTGACTTCACCACTGAGTATAAGTGTATAATTAATGACTTTTCGGTTTGGTTTGAAAAGGTTCCAAGAACTGCAGTGAAGTAAACCAAGGTGCAGGAATAAAGTTAATTTTGTGGCACACTCCATAACACAGAGGAAAAAAAGTTAACGGCCTTTGGTACTCTGATGAAGAAACAATTTTTTTTCCAAGGGTCTACATATACAGAAGTAAATCGTGCCTTGAAGGAAATGCCTAAAGGAAACCTGTTGGCCTGGATGGATAAGGCCACTGTCTACATCTAGAATATAGATATTTTGCCTTTAGTGTAGTGGCTCAGTCAACTACAGGTTTACTTTTATTTATAATTTTAAAATATGATAACTATGTATGCTTCCTATAATATTACAATATATTCTTCTACATAAAAATCTATTAGCAGTATGCCTGTAGTAATTTGAGCATTGCCAGAAGTGTAACCATGGTCACAGGAAGTAGTTTATTCACTACTTTATCATATGTTGAACAATGGGGGAAGATAAGATGGTCTGGACTCCAAGAGCCATTTTCTGCGGCATCCAAACAAGTTATTTCAGAGCACCCTTGCATTTGCCTGCATTACACAGCAGCCTCAGGCTCCAGGTCAACAGTGAATGTTGTATAAATGTACACTGAGGTTTATTTTTATTCTCTTTTCAGTGTTTCAAGGTTATACACTACTGTGCATGGGGTTTCAACAAATATGGTTTCACCAAGACCAGTGTTTGTGAGAAAAACACTGTATTTATTAATATGTATTTTAGGCATCTCCATCTTTTCTACCAGAACAGAAACTATTTTTGGCAAATAAGATAAAATACTGTAAACTACATCTAATAACAGTTCACAGATATTTTCATCACTTTGCTACCATCGGCACAAATCACAAAGGTATCATTATGAAGTTCAAATAATGTACTGCATGTTTGGTGTATTATAGTGAACTATTTTCAGCCTGAATTTGGGCATACAGGCAGAATCCTACTATTATTATCTTAGTACATTCTTCAGCTCTCATGATAAAGGAAAAAAAAATCTGAAGTGTTTTAATATGTAGAAAATTGGCATTGCACAAAAAGTTAAACAAACATGTTTGATCACACCTTGTAAGGCCTGTGGTACTTAACCAAAATGTGGTACAGATGACACAGAGAAATATGATTTAACTGAATATGTGTTCTTGATCAGACAAATGGGGTATAAAGTGTAAGCTAATAAAAATTATCTGGTCCAGAGATTTAAGCTGTAAGGCTAAGAGTTATAGAAAACCTCTGCTAAAATAGTATCACAAGTGCTTGTTAGCTTATTGCTAACAGTTTTATGGTGGAAAAATAAATACAGTATCAGTTGTGATTTTTCTTTTAATAGTTAAAACAGTACAAGAAATGAGATGAAGAATCATGACTGAAAACCTAAATTAATCTAAACAAACTTATGATTAATTGCCATACAATAATTCATATGTTAGCAACAGGAACGGAAACATACTGCTGTTCTTAACGTAATTGGTCATCATTTCATTGTTTGCAAAATGCACAGAAGCCCATTTCTGGCCTGAAAATCCAACTTTTTCCTTACCCTGAGAAGGTATCCCTGGTTAAGCTGCCATTCTGTCTTAGGACAGTTTTGCTTAGGTCAAAAAGCACATCGTGTAAACTCTGCTCCTCAATTTTCTTTGTGGTTAGCTCAAGTATTTGTGTATTTCTTCGGAAGAGTTTGCAAGCATAGCAAGTAGCTGCAGCAGTCTCCATTTTGTCTCCTGTCAGAACCCAAACTTTAATTCCTGCTTTCTGGAGTGCTTCAATAGTGTCAGCAGCTTTTTCTTGTAGCCTGTAAAGTCAATTGACAACATACACTGACAGATTGCTCAGAAATGAGAAATTCAGAGGTCTTTATTGAAAGATTTTCATAAACAAATAAAAAAAATTCAATTGAAGTTAGCAGAGCTAAGAATTTTCCCCGAAGTGTGACTCCAAAAATGTTTAGCGGACTAGTATATGTTTTTGAATCTTTTTAGGACCTAAAGATTCTTCCTTCATTTCCTCAATACCCATTTTGTAGTCCTTTCCTCCAAAACTTTTGCCTATAACTTGATCAGTAAATTATTTTATGCATGTCAATAGCTCAAATGCACTGATTTTTGTATGCTTAACTATTGTTACTCACTAGGTTATAAAGTTACCATGTGTAACTTTAGTAAGCTAAGGGTGTGGAACTGATTCAAATAAAGGGTTTCCCAAATAAATCTCTAATGCAGAAAAAGTCTTTAATTACTTTTTCATCATTACTGAACATAAGAAACTAAGAAATGTACTAACTAACCGATCTTCAACAGCTGTAGCACCAAGTAAAATAAAATCTCTTTCTATCTTCTCATACACTTCTGCCAATTTCTTTTCCCGGTCATGAAGGGCCAACTTTGCATTCTGAAGCAGCTTCTGTACATGGCTATATTCTTCTGCTGTGAGCTTTTTATACGCAACACACAATGTTCGCAGTCCCTCCTAAAGAATACAATTAAAAGAAACAAAATGCATCTTACAAAACTCTTCTTAGACATCTTGCTGGTGTTTATGCTGGAGGATGTGAAACAGGAACACCATGAAGTGAATAAGTATAGACTGGTACAGTATAGTATAGACTAGGATAAGGTTCAGTTTGATTCTGTGCTGCTCTGGAAACAGTTACAATCCCATGGACCACCCTCAATCTTTCAGAAGATAAACAGCTCAGTGATCCAACTGATACACAAGATTACAAGAGAAGGAAAAAAGAAGGCAAAGTCGAGGTAAAAGTTTCCTTCCCTGTATTAGGCTATATAATTAGGCAGGATGAGTCAGAATAAATAATAGTAATATAAATAGTAGCTCTGCAGAGTGTGATTTTGATCCTGTGTTGCAGCAGATGCACGGACAGGGACCAAACACCACAAAGAGAACTGAAAGTGAAAAATCCAACTGTACCATTTCAGTCAAGTGAAAACTAGAACTTAGCTGTGGGTGTTTCAGACTGCATCAAACTTCTGAACTGTGTGATGAATACGAAAGGGAGTATATCGTTTGTGTAAGGTGGGGAACAGCTGCTATAACACAGAAGCGTTTTGCCACCTCAGTTATACATTGCTTTTCACAACACCATTTAACTGGCATTTCAGCTTCCTTAACTTTAATCCAGTAGGTCTTTGTATAGTTTCTTGTTACCAAACCAAGAAGGAGAATTATTAAAATAGCTCCCTGCCTGTTGTTGCTGATAAAAGCAGGTGCCAGGTATTTTCTTTGAGAAGCTTCTGTATGTAGGAGCCAGTCCTACTTTGAATTATCCAGGATGGAAAAATAGGCATTGGTCTGGATTTACTTCTTGATAGACATCGAATGGATATGATATATAAATACTTTTCAATTTCATTAGCCTCTTTTACTTGTGATTATCAGACAGCTGTCCCATATAACAAAGCTTAGTAAAGCACTTTGGCAGTTTTTTGCTTCGAAACAAAAGCAGGTGATACTGTAGGGATTTTTTTTCACGTACCTGTAATAACACCTGGTTTTCAGTTTGAGTAGTGGATGCCAGCCAATTATATGCTATTTGTAAGACAGGCAGTTGTCCTGCATTGCTATGAGTTCTGCATATTTTTGGACACAGCAAAATTCAGTATTTTACAACTCCAAATACTACTTTTAGGTAAAACCAAATTCTGAATTTCTTTTAAAGGTGATCAGCCAGTTCATAGCTGATTTTTAGCAAGGAAAAATACAAGATATGGATGATCACTGCACTGTCTCCCCAGAGCTTGTAAAGCAATCAAAGACATCAAATCACAGTTGCTAAGGCTGGGGACTGAAACTAGCAATGAGATCTACAATTTTCCACTTTTCCTCTATTCAAAAATTAACTCAAACCACAATTGTGAAAATGCTTTATTAACGAGCTAAATGATGACCTCTGATTTAACCTATAGTTCATGTTGCTTCACAACTGCCTTTTGGAAGAAGAGATGGAGGACAGATGCAAATAAGGGAGTTACACAGACTGCTATCCACAAAGCCTGAGTGAACCTTGGCATAGAACAACCTTGGTGCCCGTAAATACAAATCTGTGAGCAGATAAAGCAGGAGGCAGAACACTTAATTTCTTTTTGACACTGATATCATGTGAACAGATCAATAAAATGGAATCTTACCACTGCATTGCGTTCTACTCGGGATCGTACTTGGTCAATTTTACCTTCTTTAACCCTAGGAAAGATGGAGGAATCTGCTCCCTTACAAAACAGAAATATATCACCTAAAAGAGACAGCATATGGAATTCAAAATAACCGAACATACTTGCTTCAAAAAAATCCAAATTAATAAGTCTTCAAAATGTTTTCTTACAACTTTTTTATAACGTTTATACTCATGCTAGTACCTGGACCCTTATTTTAGAAAGAAAAGCACATAGACTGTGATTAATGTTTAACTCTGTTAGATATTTTTGTTTCACTTGAATTTGTTTCAGATTTATCAATGTGGCAGCCCTACCTGTTGAAGATTTAACGATTACACTCATTCGCCGTCTCACAGAATCAAAACTCAAAACTTCCAATAATTCAAATCTGAAACAGAAACAGAACTATTTTTTGCACAACTCTACTTTTCCTGATCCCTAAACTGGTTCTTATGACTTCAAGCATATAAATTAAAAGACTTCTAAGATGGAAGATTATATTGAGTACTATGGAACATGGAACAAGTACTGAATGAAACAGCAGGTTGCAAATAATAAATAGAGAAAGCCCTTAGCTCCTAATTACTTGAAACAGATCTTGTGATGTCCCTAAGTATCTTTGGAGGTATAGTCAATCTAATTTACTTACATAGAAGACTAGAAACTTTGTACTGCTTCTAAAGTAAGTTTCTATGTATAATACCTAGATGTAGCCTTAGAACTTGAAATGCATCCTTATACAGAAGTCTTTATTTAATATTTTTAAAATTTTCACTAAACCTAATCTCCCAAAAGTGCCGACCTAATTTTATGAATCTTGTTCAAATGCTGAATAATTCATTCAAGTGAAAAAAAAAATTTCTTTTTACTGGTTTCATACTTGCCATTATTTCTATGATTTGATTTTTATCATATTCCTTTCCTTTCTATGAGGAAAAAGGAACAAGCTCCTGTTGCACTGTTTTGGTTTCATCAGTTTGTATACTTCTATCATTTACTTTCTTATCTATTCCCTTTAATCTAAGAGAGCCTCTCTTTTCAGCACAAACATAAGCAATCCAATCATTAATCCCAACTTTTTCAGAATTCATCTATCCAGATCTGCTTGTTTAATTAGATCCTTCAGTCCTAAGTCCTTTCAATGCCCTAGAACTCAAACCTGTGCAAAGCTACATCAGGCTTATGCCTACAATCTGTGATGCATTTGGGAGAAAATTCTTAATGATTATTGTGCTTTCTTCTGAGTCACCAAATGATACTGACTCCAGTTCTTATGAGCTGAGTCAAAAAAGTCTGAAGTAATCTTTGGGGAAAATTCTCCATATTATCCTAAAAGGGGGCAGAGTAACAGCAGGGTTCCTATATTTGTGTCCAAGAGTCCCTACGTAGTTAACAGAGTACCCATGCAGGAAGATCCTGATATACAACAGACTTAATCAGCAGACATCTGGAGAAGTGTAAGGTAAATTTTCAAGAGTATGTACATCCCACAGAACAGCTGCACTACTTCAATATTATTGAAAATTTGACTCATATTACAGTACACAAAATTTATTCTACAGATATTACCCTCCTGTAAATTCCATGGATTATATGTGAACAACAAACTGGGTACACAGCATTTTCTATTAAGAATATATTATTCACCATACATAAAACCATTAGGTACTCTCAGATTAGGTCATGAATCCCACACCACACCTTCATTGTTGTATCAATATTTTATACTGCATATAATGTCAAAAAAAGTAAAATTAATCAAAATTACTAATTTTTTCTTTATTTTAATTTTCTACTAACACATATGGTTCCTGACTTTGCTGACTTAAAAATTCATGCATAAAGAAACAATGGTTTATTGAACATGTAACAAGAACTTATAGTCAGTCTATTTTGTTATATTATTAACCACTCACTTTTCGATGTTATTTTCCCGATTTAAGATCTCCATAAAATTGTCCTTCAGCCTTAGATAGGTGTAACCAAGTCTGTAAAATGAAACACAGAGGAAGAGAATGAACACAAGAAACATATAATTATCTGGTTTAGGCATGTCATAAGGATTTAAAACTGAGCCCACAACAAACCAACACCAAAATCCCAAACTGTTTTTAGTTGATTTTAGACTATGAATAATCATGGATTCACGTTGAGAAAGTAATCAGTTGTAGATTACTTGGTGCTTACTATGATTTTTGTTCTGAAAACAATTTTGAGCTTCAGTGATTAGATCTGTAGTTTAGAAAAGTATAATACCTAAGTACACACATACCTCTGTATTCCTTCAACTAAAGCAACTTCATCAGGTGATGATGATATATATATACAAGATCTTCTTGAGAATTGGTTTTTCTTCAATCCATCTACGCTGTCATCATCCTTTACCTGAACAGTGTGGCAAAGACAAAGAGCTCGGAAAAATAGCTCCTCTCTCTCCTGAAAAATAAAAGGAACGGTTGTCATTACGTGTTATCACTTGAAAACTCTTCTTTTGCAAGGTGATCAATGTCACTGATTACTACTGATCATTATTCAGACAAAGGCAGGCTCCTTTAGGGGGAGCCAGGTCCTTCCCTGTGGT
Source organism: Orthonyx spaldingii (assembly GCA_013397795.1). Taxonomy (NCBI): domain Eukaryota; kingdom Metazoa; phylum Chordata; class Aves; order Passeriformes; family Orthonychidae; genus Orthonyx; species Orthonyx spaldingii. The sequence continues at coordinate 213,307 of VZTJ01003951.1, forward strand.
AACCACACAATTGTGTCACAGCTGTTTGTACCCCTAGGACTGCCATACAAGTCAGGTTGCTGGGATTGCCATACAAATCAAGCTAATGATGCAGATAAACCTCCAGTATGCATCTTCTACCTCCTCTGAGTGCCTAGATGTGGCCGAAGGTGCTTTTTCTTTACTTTTGCTTAAACTTTAACAACTTGTATTAATTTAGAAGTCCTGAGTACAAACAGAAGGATGTAGTACCTAGAGCACAGGTCTTAGTAGGGCTTACAGATTTCAGTCTCTTGAGCAGCTTGAACACCCCTTGGAACTGTATAAAACACTGAAGTTCACATCCTTTGGCTGCTCGAGCCAACCACTTCCCATAAAATTTCAGATGACTTGGTAATGACAGCTCCTGGCACCAGAAAAAGATTTCTGTTTCATGGATACCTGGCTGTGTTATATCTTTATCTTTGTGTCTGAAACCTATTCTTCTCTGCTGTTAAATACAAACTGTCTGTGCCGTTGTAATTCCAAGATAAAAACACAGCATACCTCAGTACCACATTCTGACAGCCATAGGTGAGAGACATAAGGCTGCTGAATTACACCAACATACTTTAAAAGACCTTATTTTGTCAGAGTGAAGGGTATGATATGAAGTGAGTGTGAATGACATGATACTGTACTGATACAATAAAAAATATATTATCCTGCCCATATACACCCCGTTCACCTGTTGACATATGAAGATTCCTGAACTTTCAACTAACTTTGCTTTCCACAGCAAATAGCCACAATATATACATGCTGTAGGTCGCACACTTCAGATGTGGTCAAATTAAGTCACTTTTTAAATTATTTTAAGTTGATCATAAACCATTCTCTGGCCACATTTTCACTTAGTGATGACTAAATAAGTGCCTGCACTGAGCCCCCATTTTCCCCCTTTGAGGATTTTCCTGTTCTTGCTTTCCCTGTTGTAGCTAAGGGTAAATGGAAACCAGTTATCTATGTCTGTAGCTATTAACCACAGAAAGTTCTGTATTTGGGGTTTAATTCAGCTTTACAACTGCATCAAGTTGAGAAACTTCCCATTAAGCCTTTAAATTTTACTCTAAACTAGGAAATGAAAATGTCTACGCAGTTATCTACTTTGATTAGTGAAATTCAACAATGTTGAATTTCTAATATTCCCTTCATCAGTACAGTTCAATTTTCATGTTTCATTGTAAAAAACTAAGAACATAGAAACAGCTATCATACCTTTCCACTACCTCCTGGAGATGAATCAATCATATCAATGCCTGTACAATCATGGAGGATTTGTCCATTGCAGATAACATGTGGTACATAAACATGCCCTTCAATGCAACATTCTACAAATTCCATGTTGTTTTCAGTTAATGTTCCTGTTTTATCTGTGAAGATATACTCAATCTGCAAATGAGTACAAATTAAAAACAGCAGGAATATTAACAGAGATTTTCCAACGTCTGAACAAAACTGAGTTTATTACTGGGTTACACCTTCCTTTAAAGATCCTTACGCTCTTTCAGAAAAGGAAGACAACAATTTCTTTTGGCAGTTATCTTCATAGAAATACAGGCCCTGAAAGATTTTATCCTACAAGAAGATCAAGTAATGCTATCTGTTGCCTCAAAACACATATAAATAATGTTTAACCTATTTTGACTCTTTTCTCTAGGTCCTTTTTGGTTTTTAATGTCTTTCTTGCTGCAAGACAGATATTTATAGAAACAAAATGCACACAAATTTCATTTTCTAGGGACTATTATTTAATGTACATGCCTGGATTTGGATCAGTTACTGTCAGAACAGTCTTTAGGGTAGTATCAGAATTCCCCACTACAATTACATTAGTTTAAATGAGGATTGTAGACATATATAGTTATACACATGAGCACTGTAATTGCCCTAGAAACACTCATTTTGTCTCAGTATTGAATTTTTCATTAACTTTATCTTTTACAATGAGCCCCAGTGCTTAAGTCTAACAACATTAAAACTAAAACCAAAATCTGAACTATAAACTGGAAGAGTTAGATTGGCTCAATTTTGGATCCTGGATGTAGGTATTGTATACATACTGTATGTAATATTTGATAAACTAAGAGAATGATGTAAGGTAAGGAACTAAACACTGAAAATAAGGCTGTTATTTAGAATTCATCAGATTGTTTAATAAACTTCACCATTTATGCAGTGTATTGAACAAACTAAAAACCGAACAAATTTTTGCTCTCACTCTCCAAAAATATCATTAATTATGCAAACTTTCCACTGAGACTGACTTGTGTAGTACTCACTAATCTGAAAAGGTGAATGCCAAATTTTCCAGTGCTTTTTTTATCTGTGAACAAAATACCTGTAATTCAACTATTTTTCAGAGTGGATAGGATTTATGTGGATTTTTTTATCTCAGTCCTTACACTCAATTTCATAATACAAGTTACAAAATGCTATCAATCAAAGGTTTTTTTAGTCATTCAGTATGTTCCTTTGTCATAGTGTTTCCTCATTTTCAGACAGACCCTCCTGTTTCAGGTTGTGCCCACTGCCTCTGGTCCTGTCTCTGGGCACCACTGAGAAAATCCTGGCTTTATCCTCTTAGTACCCTCCCATTCGGGTATTTGTATACATTGGTAATATCTTCCCTGAACCTCCTTTCTTGCAGGCTGGACAGTCCCAGCTCTCTCTCTCTGTCTTTGCATGAGCCATGCAAAGTCCAGTCCCTTGGTTGTCTTTGTATCCCTCCAGTATCCCATGTCTCTGTACCAGGGAGCCCAGAACTGGACACACCACTCCAGGGGAGGCCTGCACAGGGGTAGGATCACCTCCCTCGACCTGCTGGCAACACTTTGCCTAACACAGCCCTCTGTGCCATAAGGACACACTGCTGGCTCATGTTGAACTTTATTTCCATCAGGACTCCTACGTCTTTTTCTGCAAAGCTGCTTTCCGGCTGGATGGCCTCCAGTCATCCAAATCATTAATGATCAGGATGGGAGCCAGTACTGACCCCCAGTGTACACTGCCAGATACTGGCCTCCCACTCGCCACTACTGACCACCACCCTCTTGAGCCTGGCTGTTCACCCCCTTTTCAATCCACCTCATAGCCTGCTCATCTGGGCTATAATTCAGCAGATCCTCTTGGAGGATCTTATGGGAGACACTGCCAACTGTTTGCCATAATAATGAAATACCTGGTACCACCCTTAATCCAAATAGATATGTATCCTTAAAAGCTTTATTACTAGTTTGACTAGAAAAAGAAAGAAATGCAGCATCTTACTTATTTATTTGACAAACATACAAAAACATTTTTAAATGAGATCTTAAATATTTTCTCAAACAATAGTTATCTGTATCTGTCTCAAGGTGATGGTTTTCTTAACACAGAACAATTTCTTTTCAAAACTGAGAATGACGATTGTTTTAGTGGATGAAGCTTGCATCTGGAGATGCAACGTCAGTCTAGTCAGACAAAAAGGGGTTTTTTTTCATCTAACTTTTAATCTAAGGAAGCTAGATGCTTATATAATTTCCCTCAATAATCAATGGAGAGAAGGTATTTATCCCTTAATAATATAGTAATACTAATTGAATTCCACTGACTGGGTGAGAAATCAGAATTTTTGATTTCTGAAAATAAAAATATCTCACATTTTATTTTTAAAATTAATCAGCAGTAAAGAAAATGCACATGTAGCTGCAAAAAACCCCAAAATAAAACAAAAAAACCTTGAAGTGACAATTTTAAAATAAAAACCTGAATTAGAAACAGTTGAAAAAAAAATTTCATTCAATGAAATTTACCTGTCCCAACTCTTCATTGAGGTCAGAAGTATTCACCAGTGGTCCTTCACCTGTATCCTCATCAAACATTTCCTCATCCCATGTAATGAAATAAGAACCAAGAAATTTCTGCATTTCCACAGTGACATACATGGATACAGGAATAATGTAGTTGAAAAGAACCATGAATGCAAGGAAGTCTGTAAAAGCTCGAAGAAACTGCCAAAGAAACAAGATGAAAATATTGATTTTTCATGTACCATTAAAGACTGCAAGATTACTACCAAAAAAGGTTTGTTTTTTTTCAAATAACTTTCAAACAGTAAGCAATGCCTTTCATAGCTCACAGTTTAGCACCGGATGTAGACCTTCATGACTTATAACATCACAACTGGTGTGAAATAGGGCTTTTTCTTCTAAATTTACATTTTTCTTTACAGATATGCAGGTGTAGAACACTGTTACGTAGCATTATTGTAAAGTTCTAGAGCAACTAATGAGCATGGTGAAGACTTTTTGGGGAACAAGGGAAACATTAACATTTGCATTCAAAAATTACCAGAAAAACAGCACAGATCCACAGCAACTCCTTCAAAGATTACCAAATTACATAACTTTCAGGCAGCATTTAATAAATAAATAAAGGATTTCCTCTCCCTCTCTCAATACAAGCAGAATGTATGCACATAACCTGGCTCAATTTTTCAGTGGTGGAGACTTGGTGGAGCTACAGTCAAGCTGCTGAGCAGGTTGGGACAGTGCTACTGGTGGTAATAAGAACTCCAGAATGCCTGGCTAGCATGTGCTCCTCATGCACGTAGGGTAAGGAAGCAAATTTTCCCCATGTCTAATTGGGAGGATTTAGCAAAATAATATTAGGCTTTCTATAGTGCTGGGTTCAGTTCACTGCTTTGGATCATCTGGGTACCCATTCTGGACAATGTCCTTGTTCCCGTAAGAATATCTGGCACTGGGGACTGATGTTCTCTAATGCCTCCAGTGCTCATGACAGAGCAATATGAACCTAAGCTTTCGAGAGGCATTTTTATGGAGATTCCTACAGCAGATTCTTTTGAACATGTCTCTCACAGGACTACCAATAGCTGTGGCATTCCTTCCAGCCCTGTATTTCTCTGCAAGAGGTCAATTCTTTAGCAATTTATATAAATAACAGGCAACTCCAAAACACTTTCATGAAGCTTTTTATACTAAGCCAGACATTTTCTCATCAGTTAAATTCACACATACAATTTAAGAGCAAAAATTTAACATACAAGCTTTCTACAAGTACACTATCACCACTGTTAGTAAAAAAAAGCATGACTGGTCAGTAAGCAGGCTGTATATACTTTTCAGTAGAATCTCTATAAATTAAGGGTTTAGGGAAACTTTATTGGTATTATAATTTATTTCCATACCAAATTTCTTTTCCTTTCAGGCTCTGTTTTCTGATTATACCATGGCTCATCACGAACTGGTTCACTCTGCCAGGCATACTTCAGAACAGTATTTATTAGTGCTTTACTGATGAGAATACAGAGGTATACAATAAGAAATACATTCATTGATCTAAAAAAAAAAAAAAAAAAAAAAAAAAAGACGAAATAAGAATCCCATTAGCATATAAACTACAGAGTTTATTAGAAAATGTTATACTTGTACATCAGCGTAACATTTGCTGCAAGTCTAACAATGCTAAGACGTTAAATAACTCTTCCCAAGTGCTTTTCCAATGAAGAAAAGCATTGAGGCAGACCTTTTCATGCCATTTCTCTCAATCAATATAAGATCACTCACATAAGTACTTTTACAGAAGTATAAAACCAAAAAAGAACATTTTGCTATGTAGCTGTAATGTTTTAACTCTAGGCAGATCTAAAAAAACAGCAAGAACATTTTCCAATTAAGATTGTATTTTCATTAATGATGGGCATGAACTAAAAGCCACAGGTTATACATCAATAACAATAGAAACATTGCTCAGTCACTGTGTAAGACAAGTACTGTCAGCTGGCCAGTACATCTTGTCTTAACAAATGACATCTTATTTTTACAAGGTTGGACACCTTACTCAGAGCTGATGATTTCAGATAGCAGAGTAGGAATAGAAAATAGTCTCTATTTTAAAAATAGTAAGCAACTAATGTCAGCTCACTCCTTAAGGATAGCATTGTCTTACTGTCCCATCATATATGTCTGTATGGAACTTGTTAATTTTAGGTAAACCATGGAAAAGATGCCACAGACAAGCACTGTTACTGCAGCTGATCCAAAGTGAAGTGCATTAAATAGGTTACTTTTACTGAATTCAAGACTTAATGGTAATGAAAAGCACTGAATGCTAGGATAATAAAAAACACAACCTTGGAAAACTGTCAGTAGATGTACTCTAACCAGTGAAAGAAAAGCCTTATGGAACAACAAAACATCATACATTAAAAAGGTAAGCATTAAATCAAAATGGCTTCTTTTTTTAAACATCTAACAATAATAATTCAATATTGAGAAACTCATAATACAAAACATGTAACACCATATGAGTCAAAAATTATTTTAAAAGAAGCAAGTTTTAAGTCTCTCTACCTCTTTTTTTCATTTAAATCAATGAAACATACACTTTTAGAGGAAAAAAAAAATCTGATTTGCACTATTCAAACATGCAGCTTTCAAACCCCAAAACAAATCAGAAATTTTACTTTTCTACAGCAGATCGCTTCTGTGATTTTGACTGGTAATTTAATGCCATCTTAGTTTCCATGCCAGTGTAGATAGCAACACCTGAAAATAGACAACTTGTTTTACTAAAGATTGCACAGTACAATAACTTCAAAAGATTATTATAGCTGTTATTTCTTTAATTCTTTAGTCTGAAAAAATACCCCATAGATGTGGATGATAGCCTAAAATTAGAAATGGCTTTATTATCTTTGTACTTAGGAATTTTAAGCAGCATTTACATCCCATTCCAGTCACAATTGCTGAAGTGCTTCTATGTAACAACATTACATCCTATTAAAAAGTTGTAAAATAAGTGACTCACTAGAAATCATAAGCCCAGTAGTAACTGTAGGCTTGTAACCTTTTTTGGTGTTTGCTTGTTATTTTAGGGTCCACTAAAATAGTCAATAGAAATATTTACCAAAGATTTTTTCTGTGTTCTTTAAAGTGGCTCCTCTAAGAAGCAGATTTTCAGATCCTAATGGCCTGCAAAATGTATGTATTACAAAATGTAAACATTTAAAGAAAAACATCAGACCTTAGTGGAAGTCACATAAAACAGAAAATTAGTTTTACTAAAACCCTTTTATTTTAACAAACTTACAAGGCTTATTTAAAATTTTAAAGTGAAAATTAAAAATAGATAAATAGATGACTACAATTAAGCTCACAATTTCACAATTCAAATCTTAAACCAATGCACCTAAATGCCACATATGCAGGTACCCAAATAAGGAGTCAACACCCTAATTGCACAGTATTTATCTTTTAAAATACTGATTCAAGTATTTTTTAGGCTTATATAAACTATAGTGTCCTGTAGGTTAGAATTAAGGACAATATATTCTTCCATTTTATTTTAAGTATAAATGGCATACAAGGTATTTTTGATACTTTTTGTAAACATTTCAAAAAATGCCAATAAATATAGGTAAAATAATTTATTGAAGAGTAAGGGAATTAATGTAAGGACTTCAATGGAGTTTAAATAATATTTTGGAACATGATATGTAACACTAATCATCATGAGTTCAAAACCAAGGACTACTTAGAGACAGATCACATGCAGAATTGTCAGATTATCTATCTATTTATACAGCTACAAAAACAAAAAAAAACAACAACCCAAGAAGTGCATTCAGTGTTTTCAAATGTTATTCAAAGTACACTTGAGGTATGAAACGCCCCAAAAATCAAGAAACTCCAAACAGGGCCACAATTCTGACATAAAACCTAAAACTAGTTCCAAGACACTAGTGGAACAATGTTACATGAATGCCCAGATCAATAGACAGCTTCCATAGCAGACTGTGACAGAAAATAACGTATCTACAGACACACAGAGTTTAGGAAGGCACTTAGCCAGCACTAAGTAACTCCCCACATGCTGGGATCTAGGATATCACCCCAGCAAGCAGCTATTTCCCTCCTATTGTTTTGCCTCTTTGTGGCAAGGATCAGAACAAATCAGCTACAGCAAGTTGGATGTTGTCTTCCTGCAACACACAGCACTATGGACATTTCAGACAGAAATACAAACACACTCAGTAAAATTAAACACGATTATTTGACATGTTCAAACCTTTCAAAATCTAAGAAGAAAAATTAAATACACAAGTGGTACTATTCATATTTAGTTTAGTGCACTACCAAGACCTCACGTTAATGGGGCAGTATTGTACAAGAGCTGTCAAAATCCTATCTACATCATTTACAAACTAAATACCTTACAAGTAAAACTGGAGTTGAACAAAGATATTAAAATACTAAAAAAGAGAAATATGATTAGAAGATAAAATATTTATTATTTATGAAATAGCAGTTTGGAATCTTCGAAGAGAAAAATAGTCTATCACTAAGACAAGGCAGCACAATGTTGGTGAACCAAAGGTAATTCTCATTATTGATACTTATTCAATTGTGAAAAGTTTAAATGTGTAGAAACTCTGTATTTCCCCACCTTGCAATAGGCTCATTCCTATCATGGTAAACATTTATTCGACCAACAAATCTGAAAGGGAAATATAGAAGTAGTTTAACAGTACTGCTAATAGATTATTTGAGAAATATTTTCTAGAAAGCACTTATCACAGAGAACATTTTCCAACTGAACAGACTCCAATTATCCAGAATATGAACAAGAACATATGAGATACATAAAGATATACACTTAAAACATGTAAATACAAAAATACACAGAATGGTAACTGGATATAAATTTTGCATATAATGAGGTACAAGAGATTATAAAATTAGGGATAAATCTTCTAAGTAGACCCACGAGCAAGAAATCCTAAGTCTTATTTCCTAAACTGTCCAAGATAAGTCAGTGTATCCACTATATTTTACAACATCTAAAGCCTACAACTGAATTAAAACCAAAGCAAATCAAAGCATACAGCTAGTAATTCTCCCTCTGAATATCTGCAAGTACATTTTATCTGTATGTGGTGGCTTGACGCTGAATAGCAGCTGAGCACCCATCAGCCTCTCGCTCACTCCCTCCCGGAATAGGGAAGGAAAAGAATTGGAGAGGGAAGAGAACTGGGAGAGCAAAAGCAAGATCTGAACAGTTTAATAAGTGAAGGGAAAAAAAACAAGTGGCACAAAGGCAACCACTCACCACTTCCCATGAGCCTGCTGATGTCCAGCCAGTCTCCAAGCAATAGCTGCTTTGGAAGACTACCCCTGTCCCTGGTTTTATTGCTGAGCATGACACTATATGGCACAGAACATCCCTCCAGTCAACTGAGGTCAACCATCCCAGCTGTGCCCAACGCCAGCGTCTTGCCCACCCCCAGCCCAATTTTCTGGAGGGGCAAAATGAGGAACAAAAAGTTTGACACTGTGTAAAAATTTGGCAACAAAAGCTAAAACCATGCTGTGCAATTAATGCTGTTTTAGTCTCAACACAACGATATTACACCACACTGGCTGCTGTGAAGAGAACTGACTTCATTCCAGCCAGACTCAGTACACTGTATTTGCAATATCACTGTCCAAGTGGATAACCTAATGCAAAGGGGATTAAGCTGGACATTGGTGTTCTCCATGGTAGAGAAAACTGTGGGGAGCTGGTGAGCCTGTTACTCCAAAATGGAACCTCTGAGGCTCCGAGGAGTGGCAACCTGTCTGCTTAAACACAGTAGGGCCCCATCTAAAGACAATAATGTACAGTTGCTTATGATGCACCATGATACAAAATAACCACTTGCCTTTGGAAAGAAAGATTCACCACCGTGTTCTGTTGAGAGGTAAAGTTTCAAGTAAAAATTAGCAGTTACAAGCTGACTACCAATAAGTATTTTGATTATTTCTGTGTCAACAGATGTCCCAAAGTATTTCACCATCTATAATAGCATGAGTTTCAATTTCCAGTCATTCACTTTGAGAGCCAAGTATTTAAAAAAACAATCAAGCAAGTGATGGACTCAATATTCTGAAGAACCTGTTCTCAAGCAGATTTCCAAACCAGCTTCTTAATCACCAAGATCAGGGAAAAAAGATGCCTTCACACCTCATAAACAAGAAATGCTTTTTCTCCATCTTCCAACAGTATTTGCTGTCAAAAGAGTGCATTTTAGCTTGACATCATATTGTTTTCTGTGTATTATTTCAAGTATTTTTTACTGAGGCAGAAAAAACAAGTGTTCTCTCAATGGTATAGGACTTTCTGTATTACTAGTAAGAAAAAAACCTCAAAAGAGGCTTCTCAAGATTTATCATTACTTTTACTGGAATTGATTACATTTCTAAAATATTGAGTATTGTATGACTTTATACAACTGTAGATGTTTTTCTTGATGTTCTGCATTAAAATGTTTTGCTAATCGTGATGGCTTCATGCTGTCATTAATTAGTGTTTCAAAGCCTGTGGTGTGAGGGTCATTGTTAACAACAGCAGATGTAGATCTGTATTTCAAATAATCTTGACAATTTTTTTTCTGGCTGACGTCCTGTCAGAACTGATTAGATTGCCAGTGGCTTTACTTTGTAATGTGACTGATAAAGTTCTGTACCAGGAATAGAAGTGTTTGCCATTTACTTATTGTTCATTCATGCTAGAATGTTATTATTATCTTCAATCTGCAATTTCTTTGCAAGAATCTTTTTAAGCCACTTCAGCATTTTGTGTTATTTTAGTAAAAACTAGATAATATAATCTGTAAATACATTTAACTGGGTACACATAAATGGCAATACTTTGCAATATGCTGAAAGCAAAGGAGTGAGTGCCACGGGCAACTTCTCCATACTGTGGAACACCCTCCTCCTCTGGAGAACCTCACAAACTGTATGTGACATACCGAGAGAGTATGGGTGCCAGTATCAAAAAGTATACTAAACATTAGTAAAGCTTAATTTCTTTCTTATTTGTGTATTAAAAAAAAAAGAAACGGAAGTTCTAAAATTTTCACCACATTCCTCAGCGGACTGCTTTGTGCCATCCCCTTTCGGAAATCACTATCCCAGAGCACACCTAGGGAATTCCCTGCAGAAAAGGAGTATGGATGGAAGACCTACCTGACTTCAAGCTCACTCTGGAGCTCTCTCTAACCAGAGAGATGCAGCCAGCATCTTTGCATTATTATATTTTTATGATTTATCACTAGGGTACCTTAAATGAAACAGGTAAGGATAATTTTCTTACTTATAAAGGTCAGGCTGAGGTTGTTCACATTCAATGGTAGCATGTAATGCATCGATTTCTTGTTCATTGTGAAATGCCCTTGTGTCTTGAACAGCATAGTAAGTCTGGAATGAATAAGAACATGTAATAAAACTTAAAAGGACATATATACAAGACATTAATCTGTGCATGTACTTCAGTTCAGCATGAAATGTACTGAATTTTATGTAAGAGCTCATAATTCAAATAGGATGCATCTCTAAATGCTCCTAGTTGGGCATCTTCTAACATGGTCTTTTCCAAACATTTTTAAAAATGATTCTAGTTATGTGCAAGCACCTTGCAGTGTATTCATAAAATAGGTCACTGTGAAATCATTTAAGTACAAAAAGTTGGGGTATTATCACTGCAATCTACATGCCCATACTGGACACAGAGAAAATCAAAAATACATGTCTTAAGAACTTTTCATAAAATAATATTACTTGTAGAGAAATGAAGTAAGATGATAGAAACATAAATTACACAAATTAGTGTACCTGCTCACACATATAAGCATGAAGCTATATTGTGATCTGTATCAAAAATTAAAAGCAAACTGCCTTAAAAAGAAAATGTAGAACATTTAATTACTTTGTGACTGGATTCACCATCCAAACTAGTTGTTGTAACAAAACATGTTCCATCTACTCTACTACTCGATAGGAATATTAAATCACATGGGAATTTTTCATCTTCTTTTACCATTACAATATCTCCAACCTAAGGAAAAAACACAAGAAAATAAAAGGCACGTATGTAGCAGCCCAAATTTCAGATTTCAAAACTAAAACCTAGATTAACACAAATATTTTGAAAATTCAACAATTTTTATTTACACCAGGATTTTACCACCAGAGTAAAGAACTACAGAAATATCTCTGGAAAACAGAATTATACCTTGTGGAATGATTGAGATCTACTGTTAATGACTTTCCTCTCAGGATAACCACTTGCAAGTACTGTCTTATTAAGTTTTGCAGTATCATTTGAGAGATGGAATATATTATGCTTGTTTTAAGACTAAATACAACAAAACTGTTCCAAAAACACCAGGAGATGTGAGCTGCTCTCACTGGCTCATGAGGATAAGCATCGAGATCCAAATATTACAGTTAGACACAGCTGAAAAAGCCAACAATTCCAAGTCTGCTGATGAAAACAGGATACATTTTTAGCAGAATTTGTGACTAGAAGTCCATCCTATTTGTATCCGTCTTTAATGGTAAGCAAACTAATTTTTATTCATGGAAACAGCCAATATTTTACACAACATTAGAACATCGCAACACAACAGCCAGCTAATTACAGATCCAAAATATTCTTGCAAATCATTCAAGAAAAATGGCTTTTTCTACATTTTTGGAGGTTAAACAAGTGGCAAAGACATACTCCATATTCTAAGAATACTAGGGTTTTAATGAAAATCCCATCAAAAATATGTAATCTTTGTAATTTTTCATGTAGGTCAACATCTGTTCAATATACTTTTATGTCATAATTTATTATAATAAGACTCAACTTAATCATTGTTCTCGTTATATGCTTATAAAGCTAAATTCCACTGTCCTTAACAGTTGGCCAGAGTCACTTAATTCCAGTTAAGCAAAACAGTCTGATAAAAATCAGCAATAGAAACATCTAAAAATAAAATTTTAGAATGATGATAATAAATGAGATTTATCTAATTGTAGATATGAAAAAGGCTTTTCTTTTTCTTAACCAATAGCAATGAAAAATTGCAGATGGTACATGTGGCACAGGAGAATACAAATTCTAGGCACACCTGCAAAAATCAGGTATGAAATTCTCATTTTTCTCAACCCAAACCAAATAAAAGTATTAGTACATAGCATCTTAATAAAATTTAAAAGGTGTTCCAATATTTGCCACTATATCAGCTATGGGTGCAAAGAGGACAGGGCCAGATCCTTTCTGGTGGTGCCCAGTGACAGGACCTGGGGCAGTGGGCACAGTCTGGAACATGGGAGGGTTCACCTCATTTTCATCATGCAGGGGGTGACTGAGCATCGGAACAGTGGCCCAAAGGAGGCAGTGGAGTCTCCCTCCTTGGAGATACTTAAAATCTGTCTAGACAGGGTCCTGAGCAAACAGCTCTTGGTGACCCTGCAAGAGCTGGGGGTTGGATCATAAAACCTCCAGAGATGCCTGCCAACCTCAACCATTCTCTGATTGTGTGAAAAAGAACTTTTAGCAATTCTTTTTTGCCTTCTTTAATGGAATGTCCCCAGGCTTCAGGTGCAGAAGGGTCTACCTTTATACAACCCAGTCTGTTTTCTCATGTAATACAGATCTGAGAACTTCACCCATTTACAAATACACATAAATATCCCTTTCCATGCAAGTATTTTCAAGGTCTGTCTCCCCTATCATTTAGTCACTCAATATAGACCCTCTGAAAGGCAATAAATAAGGGAGAAATTAAGAAAATATGGAAAACAGATTAACCACTAAAATTCAAAAATCCAGTTGCATGGTACTTGACTATTTTTGTTTGGAATATTTAACTGGTTAGGTATACACCTGGAATTCTCAAGCACATGATGTCCTAATTTTTTTTTATTACCAGAAAGCCCTAGGCAGAAGCTATCACACTCAAATGGAAGGTCACAGCAGAAAGGCTGTGAACACTGTTGATGCACCTATGCCCAAAAACAGCAGAGCAGAAAAAGATACTCCAACAAACATACTAGAAATAAGAAAATTCCAAATATCTATCATTTTTTCTGACTCCTAAAGAAAATAATGTTAAAAAGTTAAGCTGCTTATGAAAAAAAATCCAAACAAGCAGCAAAAATTAATTTCTGAAAATAACCTTCAAAATGCCAAGAAGGTAATGTAGCAGCATTCACAAGGTCAATGAAGAGACTGTGATTTGATGGGTTTTGAGAAAATATTTAGAATGCGTTGTGTCCGTACGTATGCACATATCTGTATACACAGCACTGACTGTCACAATCAGGCTGAAATAAATTATTAATGTACATAATTGTAATTATGCCCCATCCCTGAGCGTGTTCAAGGCCAAGCTGAATAAAGCTTTGAACAACCTGATCTAGTGCAAGGTGTCCCTGCCCACGGCACAGGGATTGGAACTAGATGATCTTTAAGGTCCCTTCCAACCCAGAGCATCCTATGATTCTGTGATAATCACAGAGGACAGAAAATAAAGATAAATCATGACAGAAATTCCAAGTCAACAAATTGAAAATGAAAGGAACATTTTTGGAAGGAGTTAGTTAATTCTAATTAAGCAAAACAGTCTGATAAAAATCAGCAAGAGTAACATCTAAAAAAAAATTAGAAAAATGATATTATAAATGAGATTTATCTAATTTCATTAGAGAGTTTAACTCATTAAGAGTTCAATTTTATAAAAATATTTTATTCAGAGGCATAAAACTAAAAGTTAGTATATTGTAGGTCTAATCTCTATTAAATGCAATAAATGCTACATCATCATACTACCTGTATAACTTGTTTTACGTGTGACGTGTATAAAAGGGGTGAAGTAAAGCCTGACTCACAAAACCCCTTAAAGTCATAGTTACTTACTCTTAATTTTCGGCTTTGCTTTCTAACCAGTTTACCGTGCTGAATGAAATGAACAGGGCATTGATTTATTGCATTGTCAGCTTTATGTCGCAGCCAATCTTCATAACCCTAGAAAACAGTGAAATGGAATGATGCAGTGATGCACATTTGGCTATAAAGACACAGAATAGCTCTAGCTTGCAAGAAAAGTTTTAAGAATTATCCTTGTTCACTGTAAGGGAAAAAAATATTCTCACTAGAACAAATGAAATTGTGATACATGTCAGTACTACAGTTCATGCTGGATATCTATGAAAAAGAGCATTCATGGTTACAATTAGTCAAATAAAACCATGTACTTTAATGAAGACATTTGGATGAATAAGGATTTCGAAAGTGTAGAACAGTTTCTGGTACTTAAGTGATCATCTCTTGCTCATGCTCTATTGACTCGAGTAAGTGCACAGGACTTATGAAAGCAATTGACTAGAAGGTAGAAGTGTAGAAAAATTTGGAAGAATGGGACTTTATCCTGCAAGATGATAAAGAGATGACATGACTAAAGGTTGTCACATTTGATGACTGCCGTACAATTAAGCCAAACCTTTTAACCCTATATACAACATATAGTTGTGAAGAATTTTATTTCAAGAGACTTTGCAGAGTACCCTACTTTTAGTGCTCAATTATCCTATGAACTTGTGTTTTATACAAGCAGACAAGCGAAAGGATATGGAATCTGCAACTTTCCACTGAAAAGGTCCTGCCATATGACAAAGTTTGGGACTGACAAAGTCATCAGTGGCTGAGATGGAAAATACCACTTGTAGTCCACAGCATTTTTACATCTGTCTTGAGCACATTTGAAAATTCAATGTAGAACAAAAATATGACTACTTTGGATGCTCCCAAAAATAATCTGGGAGCTCACAGAGACTTGATAAGTTTAGTGTAATATACTTCCAGGGGTTGGTACAGCTCCTCAAGCAGGTCCCAAAATCTACACAAGTTGTTGGGAGAACAATCAAGGAAATACACAGACCTGCAGTACCAGGCACAGCATGTCATAACCCAGGCTTTGGTAGGTCACTACTAATAGTAAGACTTTACAGTGTAACATTTAAAATCTTAAGAGTGGGAAAGTCACACTAAAATACCAGCTCTTGCATGTATCACAACTTTTGGCTCAACAAGAAGTGCTGAATTAAAGAAAGAGAAACACAACTCTCCGTAGCTTCTTCCAAGACTCGTGAAGGAAAAGTCTGCATTTAACATAAAGACTGTGAAGGTAGTAAGTTATCTGTTAAGTTATCTATTAAGGGACAATTGAAATTATCCTGGTTTGGGTCTATCTGGAGTGGAGTTAACTTTCTTCATAACAGTCCTGTGCTACTGTGCCTTGTACTTGGGGCTAAACCAGTCTTGGTTACACCCCACTGTTTTGGCTACTGCTGAGAAGTCTCAGCATCAGGGCTTTCTCTTCAACCTTCTCCCACTCCAGACCAGCAGGCTGGGGGTGGACAAGAGGCTGCGAGGGGGCACTGCTTGGACAGCAGACCCAAACTGACCCAACTGCTCTCTTTAGTTGTACTTTTCCTCACTAAATTACTCACCTGTTTGATAGCTGTGACAGTGATGACAAATAAAAGTGGAAGCCCACTTGTAACTGGACTAGTAGGTGTGTCAATAATTAACTGCAACAAAAAGAACAAATATTTTCTGGTTATATTTTTGTGAATGTAAGCAGTCAATCTTTGAAGTAAGATCTTTCACGTAATTTCACCAATATGTTACAAGGCATCAAGGGTACTTCACAACAACTTTAAGAATATCTACTACATACTGACAAAAATTTGAAACTTGGATGCTGTAAGAAGATACAATACTGTAGTTTGATCACATTAGCATTCAGATGTTAGTGCCTCATAAAAATATTTGCTTGCAAGACTTAAAGGAAATATTAGACTGGAAAGCTGCAGCTTTGAAAGCAAAATTATGGAGCACCATTAGAAATTAGCATGGCACTGGCTTTACATGTTATACAATAGAGCTGTTCTTATGCATGCACAGAGTAAACTGAAATATTGAGCTGGGGCTTCTGTTAATATAAACAAAGAGGCAGAATTCACAGAGGGAGTGCAAATGACAAAATCCAAGTTGTACTGGGAATCTGCACTGCTTTTCTCTCTACAGAATCTGATCTGCAAAGTAATACAGCTTTTCACTTTTTTATTATTTAACACAGTAAGTGATTGTGAAAGGTTCAGAATTAAGACACCTAGAAAGCAGCACACTAGTTATTCATGGAACTCATTTCAAAAACAAGTATTTATGTACCTCTCTAAGCAAGCCTCCCTGTTATTTCAGTTTCTCACAGGCTTTGATGATAGTACAGTTGGAAAATTGTTGCCAACACATTATTTTGTTATATCATATTTTTGCAAAACTAACAAAACTTTATTATCAATAGAATCTATAGTAACAGTTTTACTGATCTGGATGTTTATTACAAAATAAAAATTACAGACATTCTTTTCAATTTTATCAAGACATATCTTGACATCCAACTAGTGATGCTGTCAAATTCTTTTTAGATTAAATTCACATCTACAACCTGGAAATGAAATAAAACTCCTTTTGTCACATCATCAGTGTAAAAGGCTTTCTAGGCTCAACCATTTACCTCCATGGTCACCAAAATCAGTTAATTTTAAAACCTTTTTCAACTTTTCCCTGTTTTAGAAAGAGCACAGCACTTACTGGGAAATGGGGATAACTTACCTGAACAAGGAAAATGATGAGAAAATAGAAGTTAGCTATTCTTCTGAATTGCTCAAACAAATTTTTTGGTATAAAGTTCCAAAACGTGTACTGAAAACAAATGCACAGATTATAAGCGTTTGTGAAGGAAATATTATTCACATTCCATTTTATAACCCACATTTCAAGATTAAACTAAACAAGAAGCAGAAGTGATTTTGTCACTTAGTTTAATAATTCACTGAATTTGAATCTTAATTGACAAGCATGTATTCTCAGAAGAGTATCATTTGTCTGAACTGTGATAATCATCGTACTAGGGACTGGAATAATTTTTAACTAGCAACACTCTACTTGGCCAGAGTTAGTGTCCAGAGTTAGTTAGTTATGGAATGGTTTATTTAAAACCATTAATGGATTTTAAAAGCATGTTAATAATTTCAAAGAGCACTTTTAATTCATTTCTATGTTGTATTCATGACTTGAGATAGGTCGCACTCAGAGTTAACTGCACAGTAATAGCAAGACAACCAAATAAAAGTTGTCAGCCCCTCTTCTGTTCCTTGGCTGGGACACAAAAATACTCCTCAAGATAAACGACAGTGGTGAATAAAAGTGGCTGCATATTTCTGTATTGATCTTACAAATTATCACAAGTGTTGCAAAATGACACGAGAAACAGTACATAAAGCTGCAAAGAGAAAACGCAAAACCTTCAAATTTAAAAAGTCATGTAAAAGTGATAAAGGACCTTAACATCATCACATCCCCTTCCCTTGCCCTGCAGCAGATTCAATTACACTCTTTTTACACAGCTCACTCTGTAGCTCCAGAAAAACAGTGCAAGGATTGCTTATTGGAACACATGTAAAAAATGTCAGCTAAAACTGTGTGAAAAGGTTTGAAAAATGGCTTGAGAAAACTAACACTGCATCCTCTTATTATCCAAATTATCCTTTGACACGTAATAAAATGACAACTCCAATAAAACTTTCATTTCAAACGAGATGGGCTAAGAAGCTTATCCTAATTTATTTGCTCTGTTACAAATGTGCCTTGTCTCCTCTTGGCAGATTGCTCTTATACTTGCTGATAACCAAATTATTCCATGAGCTAGACATCTTCTGAATTTGGCCCTGAAGGCAAAGACAGACAGAGCTCCAGAAGGAAAGTACTTCTGTTAATCTGAAGACAAAAAGTATCTCTGAGAAATATGCCTTAAATGTATGTGAAACCCTATTATATAGAGCAATCTTTTTACTTCTTGGGAGTTAAAGCCTGAACATGTGTAAGGCACAGGAATGAAATGTTCTTCTTCTATCGTGTGCCAAAAATCAGTATCTATCCTAAATATGTCCATAGTTACCACTTATCCTGCCTAATAGCTATTAGGCAGTATTAAATCACCTGTGAGCAAGCCAAAACTCAGGCAGGCAGACATGCAATAGCTAGAAAATCAAGTGTTCTAGTCTTGCAATCAGAACACTTTTCATCAGACAGGAACGTAGCTTGCACTACCCACTATCCAGCTATCCGGAATTTTCAAAGAGAACGAGTTAGACTTGATTAGTTTTCCTTGCACAACAAGGCTGATCATTCAAAACTGCTATTATGATAGATTACCATATAGATTCAATTATTGCATATTTTCATCTATCAGGTAAGTTATCATTGTTTTCTAATTTTATCCATTTATTTTTTAAGAATCTCTGCCTGCTGGGAAAGAAAAATGAACAGAGGTTTCAGTGAAAAACATTTGTTTACATTTTTCTGTCTAGCTCTTTTGATAGAAACAGTATTTTTTTTCCATGGTAAAGGGTTTTTTTGGCTGTTAAAAGTTCAATGATTTACACAAGTCTCTACCACTTTAAATCTCCTAGAGAGTTATTTGACTAAATGTCTGGTAATAGCATATTATTGTTGGACTAGATATTTAAAATATCTGATTGAAGAAGCAAGTAAATAAATTAAAACAACAATCCATAAAAAGGTTGTTCACCTTTACCCCTAGTGTCCAATCCTCTTCATATTCCAACTTTAGTTCACTACTTTCCCTGCCAAGTTGTCGTCTTTCCCACAGCTCCACTTTTGACCAGCAACTCTCTTAGCTGAATAAAAGTGAGTAATATGGGAACAGATTACTTTTATGGGTGAGAAGTGCTTCCTCAAATGGATGCTTCTTTAACAGAGATTACTTCTTAAAACTTTATTTTCGATCTGACAGACTTTTAGCACTTCATGACTCTGGGTTTCAGGCATGCAAAGTATGTCTTTATTCTGCTCATTCATCTTCAACAGAGAAGCAATGATTTTTGCAGTTTAGACAAGAAAGAACACTAAGATGTCTAGACAGACCTTCCTCTACCAAGCCATCAGTAGCTCAGAGCAGTATCTACAAATAGGCAAGTAATGTTTAATCAACATAATCACTCCCCAGAGAAGAAACAGAGGGGTTGCCACTCAGAACAAGATTTATCTTATGACTGCTGCATTCAAGACAATTTCTCTACCCTAGCTAGGCAGGAACAAAACAAAAATTTTTAAAGCAAAGTCTCATTAAAAGTGATATTAAATCCATCGGATTACTGTGCCCAGAGTTAATAATATCATCTCTCTTTTTCAGATAATTTCTAGTCATGCACTTTGTAAACTCTTGAAAAGCAGCTTATGTACATTTAACTACCTTTTTTCCACTACAATTCACTTGAAGGATATAAGTTTATCCAAACAGTTCCACACTATTTAGATAAGCTTCCAAGTTGGGGACAGCTTAATTGATCTTTTCCAAATGCTACAAAAGACTCCTAGGCCAGAGCATACGGGTGCTTTTTGCAGGAGGTAACACATCAGACACCAAGAGTAGTAGTTATGCATTCAGTCAAGAGAAGAACACTTTGTGCCAACAGATGCATCTGAAGCACCGTGCAAGAATCTCTAAGATCAGTCTGGTGTCAAAACAGCATCATTCCAGTAGATTCTCTTCACATTTATAATTGCAGTAGCACCTGCAGTGCTGGTGTATTTCTGCACTCATGAGCACATGCACAGTATTCCCACTCATGCCCTTGGCTCCATCTCACCAATTCTTGAATCTTCTTTACTGACATCATCTTGCATTCAGCTCCAACATCTCCTTGTTGCAGTCACACAAATTCCAAAATGTAAAACAGAGTATTCTTGACACTGTATTTTGACCTTTTCATTTGGTATCTGCATGCCAGATTTTTGGCCTGTGTTTCAAGCTTCTCTTTCTACTCTAAGAGGTAGATATTTTCTTAAGAAAAAGGAGAGTTTCTTAAGTAATCACTCCCTATCAAAAAGCTGAAGCTGTAAGAAAAAGCACTTCATACCGAGTTTTGTCAGCACTTCAGTTTCTTACAGATTATTTGTTTTAAATAGTCACCACCTCTCTTCTAACCCACTTTGATTTCACTCTTTACACTCAACCTTTTTGACTGTTTCTTGTAAATGCTTAAAACTATTATAGCAAAAACATCTACTATATTGCTTTAGCCCTAGTTTGTAGACATCTTCCTATGATGGTTCTCATCCCTTCTGCAAAACAAAATCCATCCTGAGGATAATAAAATCAAGGTAGCATAGAGAAACGCTGTCATCTGTGTCCACGGTGACTTCAGTATTTTTAATGCACACATTTTTATACTATCTATCAATCACCAAGAACCAATGTATTCTTAAGGCTGCAGTTTAAAAACTAGATTGCAGGCATGTGTGCATATTGTAGAATGGTTTGGGAGGAAAAGGATGTTCAAGATCTTCTCAAGCAGGTAGTGCCAAACCCCCTGCCATGGGCAGGGACATCTTTCGCTTGATCAGGTTGCTCCAAGCCCCATCCAAACTGATCTTGAACACTTCTGGAGATGCAGCATCTACAACTTCTCTGGAGAACCTGTTCCAGTGCCTCACCATCCTAAAGGCAAATCTAAACCAACCCTCTTTCAGCTTCAAGCCCTTCTCCTTATCCTATCACTTCATGCCCTTGTAAAAAGTCCCTCTCCAGCCTTTTTGCAGTCTCTTTTTAGGTACTGGACACAACACTTTATATATAACATCACCTTACACAGTATTATGCTATTAAAACAACATAAATATTACATATATTATATACATAAAGGTAGCCCTCTTCAACAGAATAGCTGAAAAAGGTCTGATCAAAAGTTTCACAGTTTCTTTAAAGGTAGTTTTATTTATAAAAATATCACTTTTTTGAAACAAAGTTTGTCTAACTCTATATAGAGTAGAAAACTGGCAGAGAAAACTATAGCAAAGGGTACGAAAAAAGAGGAAATCAATAATTATCTGAAATCGTAAGAACAGAGTTGAGTATGCCTTGTCTAACTCAAGTGACTTGCTTAGAAGCTTACAGGAAGTTTATAGCAGAATTCACACGTGTTCTTTAATGTATTAAACTAGTATCAAAACTTGTAGCAAAAAAATTCAGACTTCTGTGCTCATATGCTACTCAACAGAGTTGGAATATTTTGAAAAGTGTTTTGCTATATTTATGACAATTTGGAACAAATGAAGAAAGACAGAACAATATTTTAACAAAAGTATTAACATATGCACCATCTGCACAGTGTTTATCACTACACTAAGGGAAGGAATCCTGTTTCTCCACATCACAAGGTCATTCACAACACAGGGATCAGTGGAAGCTCTTCTACATGTAGGGCTTTTACAACAAGTGAATAACAACCACCAAAACAATCAGAGAAAGTGCAAAAATGAACTGATTTGGGGAGGTTAGATCAAATGGTACATCTGATGAACAAACATACATATTTTGGCATAGGATTTCTTGAAAACAGTTACTGATAAAACAGGATTTCTATTACAAACAAGTCTATCTTTAGTAGTCCCTGTTCAGCAACTCTCAGTCTTATCAAATAGAGGCTATTAACTTCAGGAACTCCTCTGACAAAGACATCCCCCACCATCCATAATTATCTAATCATCATTTTAGAAAAGAAACCCTTACAGCCAGGATGATTGACTGCAGACAGAAGTCACAGAGAATACCAGGAAAACAGATGAAAGAGAGTGTGAGAACAAGCAAGCTACACTTTCCCACTTGTAAAGAGAAAAGAATTACACCTGTCTTCCCTGGTGTTAGGTTTGGACCTGCTTGTTTTCCTTCCTTCTTCTGCTTCTCTCTTACTACACGCAGACTCCATACTGATACAAAAAACTTAAAAGGCTCTGTTAGGGGCAGTACCAGCAGAAGATAAAATATTGCTAATAAACCTGGACTGAGCCATGGGAGGGATGTAAATGACTTCTCCTGGGAACACAAGGGAGGTTGCAAAGAGCCTCTGAGCTGGAAATCCCACACTGAGCAGGATCATCAAGAGCAGAGCTTTTCCTTGCTCTCTCTAGGCACTGGCAGTTATTCCCAGAAGGAAATTGTATTATTGTGCCTGGAAGAAGTGCACACCCATGCACTCCCATCAATTGGCCCCTTGGAGAGTCCAATTGATTCAGAAGCATTTAAGCTTTACTGCCAACCAAGTCCATTTACTCTTCTCATCTCTAACAGCTCCTGCCCCACTCAGTCCTTGGCAGGGCTGGGCACACCTGACTTCTGCCCTTGCAGCATCAGATCTGACCTCCTGCTTCTCCCAGTGTGGCTGGGAGTTGGGTTTACTCAGGCAGAAATGGAGAGCTTTGTGTTACAGCTGATTTAAGAGCAGAGCAGTATGTTCACACTAAAAGGCACATTCAACACTCCCTGCATTAGTCCCTGTCCCACACACATTTCTGTCTACCCATCCTCTCTGCCCCTCCCAGAGCATGCTACACAATTATTTATCAGCTTCACAAACACATGACCATGCCTCTTCCCACTGTGGGTTTTGGATGTTTTTCTGACTTTCAAATGTCATTGCTTAGGGCTGTGTTTGAACTCCTAATCTTGAAACTGCTACGTCATGGCCCTAGAGAGGCCAGACAAAGCCTTCCAGTTGTGAAGCATCACCTTGGAAAAGTGTGGGA
The DNA here is from genome assembly GCA_013397795.1 of Orthonyx spaldingii. Taxonomy (NCBI): domain Eukaryota; kingdom Metazoa; phylum Chordata; class Aves; order Passeriformes; family Orthonychidae; genus Orthonyx; species Orthonyx spaldingii. The sequence goes on from VZTJ01003951.1 coordinate 236,815, forward strand.
CAGCCTAGGTCTCTGCTGTGTTCCAAGTGGCTCATCTTGATATGAAGGAGTTTAGTATTTCCTAAAGCTTCAGTATTAATATTTCTTCTAAATGTGACTACAAAATGAGAAATCAAAGCATACCCAGTCTTTGTGTGTTTATAATGGCACTATGAGCAAGTGCGGCGAGGATGAGGTACAGCACAAGGACATGGATTTCTGCTGAAAGAAAGGAATATTTTAACAACATCTGCTGAAACATGTCAGAATTACTTAACTTTATTTAACTATTAGTCACTGCAATTGAGATGACTCACAATTAATCAGATTAGCACTGAGGGCAGCTAAGGTTTCCCTTGCAATGTATAGGATTCTCAAAATGCAGCATTATTGTCTCAGGCCACTATCACAGAAACCAATGTTTGGGGTCAGTATTTGATGAAAAGTCCTAAGGAAACGGGCAGACAACAGAAGACTGCATTATTTGTGCAACAAAACCAGGATCACTTCTGAGCCATGAATATAGTGTACAGCATTACAAAGCAGGAAATCACAGTGGTACTGTTCTCCCATCTGAGTTCACCTTATTGCTTTTCTATAGGAAGAACAGGAAATAAAACTACAGCACAACTAAGCACTTGGTAATTTCATGTATAATTTAATTTCAGTGACATCTCTTTAGGGCAGATTCTTCAAGTAATATTTGAGCATCCACTGTAGACTCAATCTTGCATTTCATTCAAGAGTCATATCCCACTACTCTTCAGTATCATCTTTTGGGAGCATAAGTCCTGCTGCCTCCAGTTATGTTTGTGACCCAGGCACAAGTGGGTTCTGTGGCTGTCAAATTTCTCTTTATGAAACTATGACAGTAAAAGTTTGCAGCTGGACAGGACCATCACAGCAAAATATTGCATATTGATTACCCACAGACTGAAATGAAGCGTAAAGGCTTTTGCAAGTCTCCCTAACCCAACCTCCCCATAGTTTCTTTTGGCAAACATTTCTACAGTTGAACTGTTCTTTATTCTGAGAATTTACATGGGCTTAAAAAGTACTGAAGAAATTCACAGAGAAAAAAATCCATTAAAGACTTTGCATTTTGTTGCTAAATACCAAATCATATTCCCAGCACAATAATATGAAGCCTGGACCTTAAGGAAGTTTTGTACTAAAAAGTTTTTTATAATTTATCAGTTTTTTCAAAAAGTACAATCCTGTTTCAGAAGGAAAAAAGGTTGTTTCTCAGCAAGCGTTGGAAGCTGCTATTGCTCCCCAATTTAACTTAGTTTCCTTTTAATCTATAACTTCTACCAAAAAGTAAATAGTATCAAAATGTGTATAAAATTTTTTTAGGAAAAAAACAAGCCACCTCCCTGCCAATTAAATTTCTTTCTTTCTTCTACATTTGAAACATTGGGGTTTTTCTACCAGCTGATATTTTGCCATGCTGCAGCACTGTCATGTGATAAATTCAATCAAGAGCACATAACAGCCACTTCAAAGGCCAACACCCAAGGCAGCTGACATAGCTAAAAGTTAGGTCAACAAAAGGATCCATGTTACAAAGGTCACTGTCTCTAGAACGTAAAAGAAACTGCATGCAGAATCCAAAATACTTATTTTCTGTCTTTTACTACTCCAACATACACCTTTTTCAATATATTGTTAGTATCATAATTGAATTAACCCATCAAACCAACAGAACAATTTTGTCTGTCCAGGGTCTGGCTATCTCATGACCGGGAATGTATCATTAAGAAGACAGAGCATTAACCACATTGCAGCAACACTGCAACGTACATGAAATATCCCTCTGCACTTGAATTAAAGTATTACCTTGCTGACACCAGGAAGCCTCTGGTGAAGCACAGTAAAGTGTACCTCTGGAAGGACTAGTGAAGTCTAAGGTTCATATTACTGCAAGCTGCCCTCTTTTTCAGGGCTTTATAACATGACATTTTTTAGTAAAGCACCATACAGACAGACTAATCGATGATAATTCCTCATGGTTTTCAACTACCCTTTTTAGAAATCCAGTTTGTCTTAAATTGGGGAAATCTGTACTTGGAAGTTTAGAGTTCCTCATCCTTGAAGAGCAATCATACACCTTCTTACATAAGGACTAAACACCTATAAAAGCCCAGCTGAAAGTTACTGTCTGTCTCACTGATGAAAAATGAAGGAAGTATCCTTCATGGCTGAGGTAATACAACACGGTGTGCTCACGAGCATGTACCTTTATTCTACTCTAACAATTATGGATTTGCCATCTTAATTTTGCACATTTGAGCATTTTTCAGGAAATTTGTCTGTGTTCCCTACGCTGTCATAGGCACCCCTTCCAGAGGGTTCATAAGTGAGCAAGGGACAAGGATGGGTCAAGGAGTAAGAGCAGCAGCTTACAGAAGCAGAATGAATGTTAGTCAATGGTGCTTTATGCTTTATTGAGGCTATTGGGGATGGAGCATGGGAATAACAGAGTTTGCGTGAAAGGGAAGCATGGAACATTCTCATATACGGGCAACAGTCATTAAAACAGCTTTCAGCAGACTAAGGAACTGTTCAATATTATAAAGCATTTATGTGAATTCTGTTCCCTCCTGAAATACCACCACTGTATTTATGTCCACAAAGACAACCTACATTCTATTTTTTAAAAGAGAGAAATTTAATCAATAAACAGAAAAACTGAGAAACATCATGTATATATAAAATGTATGTATTTCCACTAATACTTTTTGTTTATGAAAGGTTGTTTACAGATACAGTTCACAACTGAACTACAGTTTAAAATATTTAACTAAATATGCTTTATATTCAAATAAAAATATAGTGAAGTCTCCATCCTGAACTGAAGTCATACATATTTACTAATTGCTGGCAAGGATTGCCTAGCTCAGTGCAGGTTTAAGTCATATTTTTAAAATCTCACTCTGCAAAGCAAAACAACTTGAAACTTCCACTAACTTAATAATCACAAAAAGATGTCAAACCATCTTACATAGTTGAACAAGATGTTTTTATTTCAAGAAAAGTATCAGCAGTAACTTCAATGGCTATATTCACATACATCCCAGATGAGATTAAAAAAAGAAAAATGTCACAGGAGTATAAAAATTTGCATTAAATGTGTTTACTTGTCCATAATTCACAAGGCAATACAAATCAATGTGTAGAGCACAGGATTTTGCACTGTACCAGTTTGACTACTTCATCTGCCTCACCTTTAGAACATTCTATCTAATTAAAAATGCCTGAATACTACAGTGCTTCTTAGTACACTGTCTTTGAATGAAGTATGGAAAGAAGGCAGTAAATACAAAATCTCACATGAGAAATAACACACCATTTGTGAAAAGTGTGGCTGTCATTTTGTTAATGGATGCCAAGCATTCAGATCCATGAGGGTAATCACTCAGTTCCTTGAGATCACGATGCTACCAAGGTTCTTAAAATGGCAGGGGATTTGAGACACTATTCGAAAAGAAATTCTTAGTAGAGGAGATCTCATTTTGAATTTATTATTTCATAATTGGCTGAAGGTATGAGCTCATGAAGATTAAAACCTATGCATATTACAAACTTGAGAGTTCTTGAGTTGTTAGTCGTATATCACTTGCAAGCGTTCAAATTTCTGTGCTACTGCAGTATAAACCTCTGGCTAAAGCAAGGCAGCTGGAGAGGACCAACGTCCCAACTGCTCATAAAAAGCTGCTGGAGCTTAAGACTTGCTAATTGAAGTGAGGGACAACTGAAAGGTTTCTAAAGAGCACAAATGTATCACACTACCAAGACTTTAATATGATTCACTTTCATGTGAATAACAAAGACTATTGACAAAACCCCACAGAAACAGTATGAGCTTTAGAAGGGAATGACAGCATCAAGGGTGGAGAGAATATGATGAATATAAGTGCTCCACAAATTAAGTTATTTCTAGTACTTTGAGGTATTGTTTTTGAGAACAAAGGATGCAGTCTTTCTCTGGCAAGATTTTATTTACTCCATGATTGCCTCAAATGAAAATTGCATTTTTCTTTGTGGAAAAACACATTCTTACTCAAAGACTGTACTATACTGTCTACTACAATAAACATGGGAGATATTGTTCTATTTCTATTCATTTTAGAGGCACCTTAGCAATTAGTTTCTCTAGAAGAAATCTGAGATATCTTCACTTTAACTTTGCTGGTTGTGGAAAGGAAAAATATACAAGGAGACTAGGAAAAAATCTTGAAAGCAATAAATGAACACAATGAATAACTTCAGCTGATTTATCTAAATGAATGAAAGAAAATACTGGTACCTTTGATGAGACTATTCTGTTATCTGGAAATCTCTGTGGAATGTACGCTTCAGCGCCTGGCGGTGGTTCACGATGCCCAACATAAATAGTTCGACTGTCCACCCAATTCTCTTCTCCAGCACACTATGGGGGGAAAAAGTTACTCTGTCAGTTCACTCAGTATTTCTGCAGTAAGATGAGTCACACACTGAATTAAATAAACACGTGCCTGACCATCAACACTTACACAGCCACCAGCGCATGATCCTCACACTTTCCTGTATCAGCTCAAGATCACTAAAACACTTAAAGCCAAGGCAAATGTCAAAACTCTGCCTTAACTGCACTTTCCCACAACACAATGAAAGAGCATCCATGAAAATCACTCTTCTGACTTTTTCATTTATAACTGAAAAAGGGACAAATGGTTTAAGATTCTCAAATTATGTATTTGGTATTTATATGTTTATTACTCATTTTACCACTGAAAAATCTGTGCTAATTGAAATATTTTTATATATGACAAATACTTCACATTTTTGAGACTAGCCAGCCATAACCTGGTGTTGTATTTGCAGCAAAGTGAAACTCTGTTTTCCTGAAATACTAGTAGTAATCATTTCCCCACACATAAACAAGCTTAGAGACTTTTAAGCTGCCAGGAAGAGACCTCAGCTTGTCAACTCAGAGCACTTGCTTTTCTGTGAAAGTTATAGAAAAAAAACTAGGTGTGCCAAACGTTCACATTCACATCAAACTCCACTGCACCTATAGCTTCCCCAAAAATAGTATTTCTATTTACTGTAAAAAGAGAAAAAGTACAAATCACTGTAGAAAAGTACACAAAACCAAAATAACCACATTTTTAAATCTAGAAATTCATTTCTATGGGGGACATGGATTATAAAATGACCATCCCTTAGTCAACAGTCTAACTCACATTTACCTTACAAAAAACATTTTTGAAGCACAGGACACATTCGTAACACTTGGAGAAGCCCAGGCATCAGTAATTTTAACATCACCATATGGTCAAATCTGGGGTAATTTAAATGTCATAATTTCAACTCAAAACCTCTGCTTTATGTTGCAATGATGCATTTATACATACTCTCATTAAGCATATTAGAGGGAAGCTTCTTTTCTGCATCTTCAACAGCTACACTTATTTAGTACATTACATATGTCTTCAAAGTGCTCCTGGGCACTGGGGCTTGATTGTCTGTCTCTATAGGTGAACTGTCAGACTGGCACTGAGCAAACTAACCCCAAACAAATAGTGTGACTTGGGTAGTTTACACAGCCAGAGCATCATTCCCCAAAGCAGCTGGATGTACCTGTGCAGTTCCTGACATAAAACCAGAATTTAATCATATAGACATGGTACCTTCTTTTCTAGCTAGTCTTGATCTTAATAGTTATGGGTCCACTTATTTTACTAGTACACACTTAGTAAGTCTAAAACAAAATTTAGTTCTCAAAAAACATTCACCCTCACATTTCCTTCATCAATTTATGTCTATATGGTTTTCCACTGCCTTAAGTGTAACACAGCTGAAGATCACTTTCTACATAATTTATTGTTGGAACACACGTATAAAATCTTGCAATACTCTGCAAATTTGGAGCAGTTAAGCTAATAAAATAATTATCTATGTGATGTGCATGACTTTCTTGATGTTGGAGAGAACATCGAAAATATAAAAAGAAAACCTATTGGACTCGGACTATTAACCACAAAAGAGCTGAGTAGAAGTCATCAAGTAAAATGGAAAGTGAAGTAACAGGATTAAAGAAAAGCAACTTCTGCCATCCCAGTAGTAGATACTAGAAGCAGACAAAGGACCCCTAAATCACTACTTGATTCTTACACATGACAGTAAAATGAAGGCATTATGTTCAGAAGATAAAAAAGGACAAAATTGTAATACTAGGCATAAAACTAAAACCAAAAGTAAACTCCACATTTTTCTTGTGTTACTCAACTACCAGTAACTTGAAAGAGTCACTTAATACATTGTATGAAGCTGTTCACAAAGGAGGTAAAAATGACAGCCACTCATTAGACACACCAATGGCCCAGTCAGGGCTTATGCTAAGCCCCGTAACTGCCCGGATCACACACAACATTCCTCCCATGCCACATCTAGCACAGACTTGAAACAAGGACATGGGTCAATATAAAAATTGCATTGATTTTCCAGTCAGGCAACTTCTCCCTTACCACCAAGTGGGCTTGTCAAAGAGTAAAGTACCATTCATTCTTCTGAAGACCAGATAACATTCTTTGAGCAAGCCAAAATATTTTGGAAGAAAGTAAAGTATGACAATGTTTCCATATTCCACCTTACTTCTGTGACAATAAAAAACATGGTATCTTTTACTATTTTATCAGTACACAAGAGTTTATCTTGTTAGTGCACTAAACGTACAATGCACATAAATTATCTACCACCACTTGTGCCAAATAATCCACCTAGAAATGCAAGGGAATGTGAGATATTCCTGTATAATACATTAAATTGTACAACATTTTTTGTTTTTTCATTAGGAAGAACATTTCAGACAAATGCAACACAAAGATGACTTCTGATAAGTGACGTGACTGAGTTCAGAGATGATTACATAAAGGGCTAATAGGAATACCACAAAAACTTTGAACACCAAGAAAAAATCCCTCAGCTTCTCCTTCCCTCTACAAAGACCCAGCTTGACAGTTTCTCATATTTATTATGAACCAGTCCAAGACAGCTTGACAATGCTGTTAGTTCAAAAAAGCATTTTTTAAAGTTTCGCTGTATACATTGAGTCTTTACCATCACTCAATTAAAACAGGCCGCTGAAATTACCTATGAAGCTGGGAAGACAGAGCTCTAACAGGGCCCTCCCGCATTATAGGTCTGAGAGCCCTGGAGGACTCTGTCAACATTAAGTAAACCAACCACTCTGGAATTTATATCCCTAAAGCAAGACTACAAAATTTACTTGACGCACCAATATAAAACAAAGACAATCTCTTCTATTAGCTTAAGTCGATCTGGTTTTATCATGAATTGATACATTTACCACAAATGTATAAAACCATATCTAACTTAAACTATCTGCTAGCACAGAACATTTTTTATTTTTCACTATGTTAATAGGTAACAGAAAGTAAATGCACTTTACTAACCTAATTCAACAACTTCAAACCTCAAAACCACTGACAGTCCAACTGTAAAAACTGAGCAGGGAAGAGTAAGGTTGTCTTTCCCAGTGAAGTTGAACTGCAATGCACAAAGTCACATGCACTGTTCAATATGGCAACAAGGCAACTGACTTGTGTGATGCAGAAAAAGATACTTTTACAAAAACAGAACTGTCAGTCAGAACATTGGCCACACAGAGAAATCAAACCACACCAACAATGTCCAGCAATGCCAACCTCCAAAGCCAAACACCCTGATTTGTCAATTCTTTTAATGTTCTGGTGTTACAACTTACAGAATGACACCAGAGGCACTGAAAAAAGCAGTCTGATGCTGCTGCCAGAACAATGAACTATATTCACTTCTTTTTTTTAAGTTCCATTGCTTAATCCCATTAAGAATATGTTCAAGAAACCATAAATAAACCTTAGCATTATCTGCTTCTATTTATAGTGTAAAGCTCAATGTACTGAGACCTAGTTTTATTGGCACATCAATGAAATGTTACATAGCTTTTACTCTTTCAAGCAGTGTCAGCAACCATGAAAGCAAAGACTAGCAAAAGACTAAGGCATCTTTTCCTAACACTAAACAGAGACAGTTAACAGGATTTTACCTTAGGAGTTTAAATATTTCTACAGCTTGTTTTTTTCTGATTTAAAAAAAAAAAAAAAAAATCAAACAAACTAGCTTGAGATTCACCTTCATGCTACTCTGGTAATTTTTATCTAGATTTAATTCAAACAAATGTATTGCCTGAAAAGCAAAGGAGCTTGGTATTCAATGGGTGACAGCAAAAGGATGCTAGTGGTAGCTGGTGGAAAAGTAATTGACTGAAAGATTCTAAGTCTTCCACATGTTTTTAGTAAAGAGATTTAACCTATGATTTTGAAATCAGGGGAAGCACTGAACATTTCCTGACTCTCCGCTTGAACTATTAACTTGGGCATAATTGCCAGCAACAATCTTCAGTTCAAAATTATATTTTCTCTCCAAATAATATAAATACAAACACTACTCAAATTAAGTTAATATGCACTAAGTACAGCTGAAAACTCAAACAATCTGCCCTGGCCAGGGCTCTAAGTACGTTTCATTGAGCAGTATTCTCTCCTACTTTTGTCTAAATGCTTTTTGATTAAGTGGGATAGTGCACTCTAACCACAAATTTGACAGCAACAAATTCTCACCATCACCTATAGCCTTGTTCTCCCAGACTGTGACTCCATTCCTCCACACAGAAGTACTTTACACCACTAGAGGCAGGCTCTCCTAACAGCCTGGTGTTTTGTTGAATCACTAATATTTGATGTCAATTAAGCCATTAGCACCACTGTTAAAACTGCACACCGAACACACAGCTGCTCAACCACTTTGCAGTTTTAGGATAACAGATACTGACAAGCCATTATCACTCAGAATCTACAGGAAGAACTAATGGTGCACAGTGTGAAAAAACATTCACGCATTACAATGGCTCTGCACTAAAGACTCACAGTTTCCAATTTTTCATTCAGTGAAAAGAAACAACTTCAATATCTCAAAGCCGCAATTCACTAAAGTGAAGAGGGAAAAAAACTTGTTTTCTTAATACTGTAAGGAAACCATCTTCATCATGCACTCTTTACCAAACCACAAGATTATATAATCTCATCTTTGTCAAATGTACTGAGGACCTGCTCTTTTACACTTGACACCATTCTGCAGGAATAGGTGCAGCCAGCCCCTTTGCAAATAACGGCACAGTGTGCAGATTTTTACCTCATCTTTCCAAATCCTGCTAAATCCAGTCCTTTTAACGGTAGATTTGATCTATAGATCACAAAAATCCACCTAAAGAAAGAATAATTTTAAAATAATCTACATTTCCTATAGATTAAGCTTTTAAATAGTCTACTTTTGCAAAAAAAAATATAAAAATCTCTAATTTATATGCATGTATTTATGGAGATAAAGGGTGAAATTCTCATCCACTTAAAGGATCTTAGTAGGATTTCAAATGATAAATAAACTCACAAATACCTATAGAGAGAGCACTTAAGCTTTACATTTTGTTCACAGCATTATACCAGCCCTTCATATGAATTGGCCAAGCTCAGAATGAAGAGTATAACCTTGAAAGCTGTTAAGATTGTTATGTTTCATATGAATACAGAATGGCACAGATAAAAGAATTTACGTAATTATCAGATAAATACCCTATCAGGTTTTATAATCTGAAAAATGACTACCTTAATATGAGACATTGTAAACAGAAAGGAAATTACTTCATTCACCTATAAGTCATGGACATATGCCATTAAATACCTAATTTAATGGAAAATCAAATTGCAGCTCTTCAGAGGAACCCATAAAAAAACCCAAAAAACAAACTAAAAAAAAAAAAAAAAACCCAGAACAACTGTCTCCTAAAAACTCCTATGACTAATTAACACATTTCCTATGGGTCACCCATAACGGGGTCTGTTGCCACAGAATATTACTGCATTTCCTTTCAGGAAATGAGTTTTAAATCCTTGGGTGATGATTTTTGTCAGAAGTAACATTTGAAATCAAAACTCTCCCAAACCAATTGCCTACAAATCACAGAATATTGGTCATAAACATATGCAGAGGGAGAAGAAAGATAATAAACGTTCTTTAACTGCAAATAGATTATTTTATTCATGACATGCTGGAAAAAGATGTGAATAGAAGCAAAGGCAGGTATATCTTAACTACAGAAAATGATACCAGGCCCACAGGTTTCCCAACCAAGCCATATCTCTACTACTTGGTGGATCCTGGTTTTCTTTCTTTTCACCTCCTTCAAAGGTCTTGTGCATGCAGACAGAAGGGGAAATGGATTGATAACAACAGGCTGCAATAAGTTTTTGTGAAATTTTTGAAGAGGAAATGAAAAGGTATGATGATGAAATGATTCAGGTTCTGTAATTCACAGCTGTTAGAACAAACATTGTCACAACAGCAAATGTTTCAGTTTCTGTAAAATACCTAACACTTCTACATGTATCCTTAATATAAAATTTATTTCAGCCTTCCAGTTCCTGTCCTCCTTGAGCACTGTACTTAGAGTAAAACATTTCTGAAGCTATACTAATAAAGCTACATTCCAGTTGTGTCACATGAGCTGGCACTGGGACACTGCAATATAGCACTTCAAAGACAGCCTAATTCTCTGATTTCCAGTTTGGAACATCATTTTAAACCGAATTCCACATACTCTGTACTTTAAATGGTTGAATAGTTTGACCTCCTGAATGACAAAGTCAGTGATCTGTGTTCCTCCTAAAAAGAGTTAGAATAATTCTTTGTTTCACATACATAAAACCTCACCTCAGTTATTCAAGGAAGATTGAGATCTTTTCTAAGTAGTCAATTTAAATTCCAAATACTGCTGACGTACTGGCCCATTAGGTATAGCTATTTCTGGTGTCTGTGCTTTCTCTTCAGGTGAATCTTTAGTTTCCCTGTTTATTTCCATGAAAAGTAACAATAAAAGTGATACAGAAAAAAGTCTTCTATTCCATCCACATATGCAATCTTCATTAAGTTTCACAGAATCACTGGAATGATGGTGAGAAAGCAGGTCTGCAACATATGTGAATTACTGAACAAACATGCTTTTGCAGCACTTCTCCTTCCTCTCAGTGTACCAGCTCTGGCACATTTTGCTCCTTGCTGCCAGTGGGACAGGGACACCGTGTGCCTCCTGCACGTTTGCCCAGGCCCAGTCAAGGACTGCTGCCGCTACATGGAAATCCTTTCAAGAGTCTCACTTGCAATTAGAAAGGCAAATGAGAAACAAACTACACTGCAAAGTGAAGTGGTAAGACAAACTAGAAGCGAAAGTGTCACGTAAGACACGGGCTATCTGACAGCCTTAGTACTTAAATTAATTAAAAATCAAGTTTATTTCTAGTAGCTCCAGACCAACAGCTGAAATTAAGGTTTGCAGAGAAAATTTACAATTTCCTTAGGTGCCAAGAAAAGCTGTAAAACAAGAACCATTTCATTTTTTTTTTAAGGTAACTAAAGGCCACTAAGATTTACATGCAGTGCCAGTCAAACTCAAGAGTATCTACAAAGATATTTTCAAGAGAGAGTTGTATAGATACTTCAGAAAGCAGGGATTTTTTTTTTCCCGCTTAGTTGCCAATAACTACTTCTATTTGCAGCAATTCAACAAGAAAAAATCTAAAGCTATCAAAACTTTCAGGGCAAAAAATTTAATTTTTTAAAAAACTTATTACAGATTCTAAAGAAACAGGAGGATGAAGGGAAGCAAGCAGCAGATTAAGTTCATTCATTCAAAAACAAGTAATAAACACACAGATGTGCCACACTATTTATTTTCTTTTAAATTAACATTATTAATTATTAAATTAAGTAACTAAATTATTAAGAAAAATCAAGCAAGAATACCTGTTGTGAATCTTTTCCAAGGAACAGCACAATGCATATGGAGACACTATGCACTGGCAAGACTTAGAAGATCAGATGGGACTAAATCCGTTCCTAAATGGTATTCTTACAGGAGCTTCAGATTATTTGAAAGGGAATGTGTTCTAAAAACATGCTTTAAATTTAGAACAGTAAATTCCTCTACCATCAGACATGATCAGAACTGGCCAGACTGACAACACGTTACACAAGGATTTTAGCAAACAACAGGGAAAGAGTCAAATTTCCCATCTGGATTCCAGAACAGGGACAATTAAAATGTATGGGCTTCTCTATTCTTCTTTATACTTAGTACAAGGGCGGTCAAAATGCCTCATCTACATGTTCTCCAGTCGCTAAATTGTTCAAGTAAACTATAGATTAAAAAAAAAAAAAAAAAAAAAAAAAGGATAGTCAACTATTGCACTCTGCAGTCTATTGACACAGAGCTGAGCAGCAGACTGCTATTTCTCCTTTTACTAGAAAAATATAATGTAGTTTTGATGTCAGGAAAACACCTCCCCCCATTGTTAACCCTTTTCATCACATTTAAATCTGTAAAACAAGTTCACTACAAGTAGCAACTACTCACAGTCCTAATGGTCAGTGCCTGCTAGACTTCAAAAGGATTTTCATTCCTAAGAGGATACAGAGCTAGTGAAGCCAGGATTTTAGCAGACAGAAGGTGGGGCAACCTTCTTATATTATATGATGATATCACAAAACTAACAGTGTGTAAAATGCTGGTCTTGCAGGTCACCAAGTTGACCAGAGAATGTCCAAACGTTATTATGTGAACTGTTCCATCCATAATAATCTAAAGCTTATGTTACATATTTGTACTGGAGAATCTCCAAAATATTGACTGTAAACTCATTTATATCTCTGTATATCTTTACATATCTAAATATTTATACTTACTTGATACTGAACAGTTTCGTAAAGAACAGTGACTAACACCTTTTTGGGGGATTTTTTTTTGCTACACAAAGACTACTTTTTTTAAAAGTCTCCCAGTACATATCTGTAGCTATGCTACCACTCATACTTGAGGTCAGGCTGCAACCTTATCAGAAGCAAATAACCCAAGATAAAATTGAGAGAGAAAAACTACCACATGGGTGCTACTGAAAGCTGTACTGCTAAAGCGATTGCTACCTGTTAGCTTTCCACATCTACAAGGAGAAACCTAAATCCTCAGTAAAATTGGCAGGTGTCATGTTTTGACAATTTTTCAAATTAACATCTTGCTCATGTAGACTGGTCCTGAACTTACTCCCCCTAAGGCCAGACTATACTGGTCTACAGAACTATCCATAGAAGTAAACAGGTACAGTACAAGTGCCAAGTTCTCCCTGCATTCCTGGTAAATTCATCAACAGCCTGGAAGGCCTGGAATAAGTCAAAATAACAATACTAATAGCCAAATTTGCTATTATGAGTAATTATATTTTGCCATACTCCCTTCAGAGTAACATGCAAATTCTCTCTTATGTGCAATTGGTTTTGAGCACTATTTGAAGAGTCACAATATAACCCCAGCACCCCTATACTTCATCTTGAATACATGATAAATTTTGAACTTATAGTTCAAAAATAACTTGGTTGTTCAGAATAATAGACTAATTACGTAGCATTAGAAGCTACCTAGCATTTGCCTTCATCTCCAGGCTTTTTGTTGCACATCAGCACCAAATCCCATGTTATGCAAATTCAGCTTGGTGAACACACAGACACTTTGATAGAAGGGAGGACCCTAATTACAGATGGCTATAAGATTAATGAAACATTTATTTGGAGCTATCTGAAACGCTTTCAACATACTTCTAACTCTTACATAATTATACAATAGTATTCAAGTACAGTTCTGAAACATTCAAGGAATATAAAATTTTAATGTATTACTTCTTCCTATACTGCAAAGCAATACCATGTGTTGAAGTATTTGAGGGGTAAAAGCCATAAAAGTTGATTTGGGTAAGAGTTCACAGACTGTATTTTACAGTTTGACCCATTAACACATAGGTGTTGCTGACGAAATGCCACATTCAATCCTCACGCATAACAGTGAAGATCTTTTAAAATTTCCAAATTTAGCAGGCATCAGGATCACAAACCTGACTTCAGATAACGTCTACACTGATGAAAGACGAGAATTTTAAACTTATAAAATGGCATAAAGGACATTCAACACCTTTGAGTGTTCACATCAGGAGTATGAGTAAACCTACTCATGATGCATAAGCAATTTAATGACACCAGTAACCCCAAGATTTTAGAACCCCTTTTGTTTTCACTGCACTTGAGGAATGTGAATTCCATTACGATTAAATATTAGTTTACAATTCTCTTCATACAGTGAGCTTTTTAATATTTACTTTTACTCTCAACAGATTTAACAACTTGCAACTGAACAATCTAAAGTACAAGAAATATTTCACAACTTTGTACTTTTACAAACATCAAGACGTCAAGAACTTCTACAGTAACCAGTCCAATATTTACAAAAAATAAGCTTTATGAGCATTTGCTATTAGCTGTATTTCAAAAGTTAGATATTCATACAAAACCATTATTTTACATTAGAGCTATTTCCTTTGTCATATATATTAACATACAGAAAAATATATGTAACATTTTAAAAAATTAATTACAATATAAAATATTGACTGTTCAGTTAGAAGCTAGTTGCCAGTCAATAGTCAAAAAATAAAAATCTAGAAAGCCCAGAATATCTATTATACAAGTAATTAAATCACAAACTCAAGAAATCACAGTAGTCAATGTTTATCATCTAAAACAGTGAAAATGAAGTTCATAACTAAACTCTTTGGGAACTGAAGTCAGAGAAACTCTAGTATCTAACGAATTCCTGAACGAGCAGGACACCAGAACTCAAGGACAGACTTTCAGTTTCTATCATCTTCAACAGTTCAGTGAAGACAGAGTGAATTTTAAACCAAGGTATCTTTAATAATTCAGAGGAAACTTCTGATACAGCAAAGATGAGGAACACTTAATTAAAACACTTTCTCAACATATAGTTAGTCATTTGTAAGGTAGTACAAGTTGCTCGAGAATGACTGGCCACCCTGAGTAAACATTTCATACCTGTAAAATACTACTAATAAAAGCATTAATAATAGCCAGAGAACTTAAAGTAAGGTCAACACAGCACACCCAACACATCTGAAGTCAAGCTCCAGAATACTAAATACAGTGTGAAAGACCATCTTATGGTCAGAAGCAAAGATGGTTCAAATCATTTTATTTTAGCAAGAACTGTAGCTACTTCCCACTTTAAAATGTTACCATGAGACTTGGACGAGTACAATTATACAATATGGGGGATGGCTTTTTAAGCTTTCAGTGATCCATATATCTCCTTTTATTTATATGTGGAAGACAAATGTCCACATTGCACTTACGTATATATCAAAACTGTTCTGTGTCCTTCACGCAAAAAAGGAAAGATATTTTTAAAGAAAGATTTTTCTATCAAGTCTAAAACTGTACTGTACATTGAGATTAATATATTCTGACTTGCAATGGTTTTGATAATAAAAGCAAAGGAGGTTATGCAGGTTTGTCTGGGATGAGACGATAAGTGTAATCTCACCCTCCACACGTCTGTCATTCAGTGATACACAGAAAAGGTTTAACAACCTTTTGATGCTGTTGGTTTCTAGGCAGCAGCAAAAGCATACATAAAAACATAAGAGGAGTCACCCACTTCTAGGCTTTGATTTACTGCTGTGACTTCTTTGATGTGGGGAGGGATGGAGGCAAGTAGTTACAATACATCACCCCCTAAAAAGAACTTGTGATGGGGTAGTCTCTTCTTGCCATAAAACTCTCTCAGGACTCCAGAATTGAAGAAAAATCACCATTTTTTCCCCCTAGACAAACATACTCCACACCACCAACTAATCTTAAAAAATCTTCCCAAAGAAATGTTTCTCAGACTTCAAAGGCTGATCTGCCATTCCTTCCCTTTTCAATGAAAAGCAAAGGAAAAAGACAAGAAAAAAATCTAACCACATTTTCTCCTCAATAAAAGGAGTGTCTATACCCCACATTTTGGCAGGAAAGACCTCTATTTAGCAAATTTGAAAAAGCATACATGTGCCTAAGGACATCACAAGCCCTACAGATCCCTCAGAAGCCAAGCTGAGTATAGCAGGCTTTTGGATAGCCTCTATGACAGAGTATTTTAGGAAAAAAACCCAAAAGACAAACAATTCACCTTTATAATAGAAGAATGATACCTGAGAGAGACTGCTTCAACCGAACAAGTATCAAAAAACTTCTGAACCAGAATCGTCAGGATTATCTATTTTAATCTGCTGTATATGACAGGCTAAAGAACCTATGAAGTGAAATAGCTAGATCATCATGAAAAGCACATTTGCTAGCTTTTTTTTTTGTTTCAAATGAATACACATACTTAAGAAATGGAGTTTTTACAACAGCAAAGAAAATATTTTTGATATATTTTCCTTAGTGTTCTTTTTGAAAACAGTCCAATAGACAATGTTTTTTAAAAGATTCAGCTTTCATGTGTAATAAAACTAATTCCCCGACAACAGTGTGCCCCCTCATCTGCCTTTTCCTGTTGGACTAGAAATTCCTGTAATCAGTCCAAGCAAAAAAAAAAAACCTCAAACTGCAAATTCTCAGTTGCTGCCAAATTGGATTAGGAAAAGCAAACAGGACTTTTGAACTAGCTTGTAATGCTGTGTTGTTCTTTTTACATCTGTGTGCAGGAAATAATTAAGTATAAAGTGAATATCCAGTATTATACTGTAATCTATATTCCAACTATTGCTTATTTCAAAAGTACACAACAGTTCTGTACTTTGTAATCATTTGATAATATCTATGAATAAGGAAGTGTGAATCAAGATTTATTGAGCAATCTGCCTGACTTCAAAGTTAAATGAATTTAAAACTGTCCATATTCTGTGCAGAGGTTTAGACCAAACAGCTTCCACATACAAGCCGGTTGCATAAACTGACAGACAAATGTCTAGAATTCAGTGATTTCAGGAGAGGCAATTCTATGCTCTCTCTAAACTTGCTAACATGAGTTTATTGATTACCAGGCCAATTTCAGTCAGAACTGTGTTTGTAAACAATAGTCTAACCGTTCAAGACATTTATTCTAGCAGGTAACTCTTTACCTTAAATCTTGAAAAACGATGACAGCCGAAGGCAATCCCTAATTCAAATTAGAAATCGTTGTTCTAGACTAACTTCCCTGTTCCCCTCAAAATGCAGTAAAATAACAAGATTCTACAAAACCTCCTTCACCCCCAGACAGAAATACAGACTCCTAACGAACGAGGTATGTTTGACTCCTGCAGAAGAGCACATGATCAGTTTTGCAAAATTTGCGTTTCCAAATGTGCTTTGATAACATGGGGCACTCTTCAGGACATGTATCCTACAGGCAGGATCAACTGACCTTGAGGCAATCAAAATGGGGCAAGATACCAAAAGGACAGTGCCAAAAATAAAACTTCAGGTGATAGCCCTAGGAGTATTACTACAAATGAGATAAGTAATCCTTGGCAGTGCCCTGGTTGGTAGTACAGTGTCTTACAGGAGTTATTTCTGTCCACTTCCTGATACTTTCCTTTTTTCCCCTCTCCTCTAAATGTAAGAAGATACAATCCATAAGTAAGAGAATTTCAGGAGGGGAAAGTAATTTCCTTTTGCCATCTAGAAACAATTACACTTTCTTGATTTTAGGAGGCATTCTATTAGACAATTCCTTAGAAATAAAATAAAACTGCATTTAATAAAGAGAGGGAATACCAGGCATGCATCCCAACTTGAATTCTCTTAGGAGGCACAGTCCAAACAAAAAAGGAAACTCAACATTTTTTCTCATAAATAAACAGTTATGACTAAAATCAAGGAAAGCAGAAGATATTTTCACATTTATTTTACTTTTTAGAAAATGACTGCACCTGAGGTCTTGCCACAGCAGCCATATCAACAAGCACACCCTGGAAGCAAACAGCTACTGTAGGTCTAGTGCAGAGCAAGATTGTGAGTCTACCAGTTAACCTGTTAGTTCTTTTTCTAGTTCACATGGCTCCTAAGGGGTCAATTACACATTGTACATTGAATTCAAATGGAGCAAGTACTCTGATGGGAAGAGATAATTACTTACTCTGTTTCTTAATGTAAGTTGATTATGTGCTTATGCAAGAGGCTATCCGATGGCAGCTGGAACGTTTTACTTCAGCTGAGCCACTGCCTCTGGTCAAAGGGGGCACTGTGGGGTGGAAACGGCAATGAACCCACCATTAGAAGGAAAGCAATGTTCACACCAGTTCAACAAGCTCTGGCACGTGCAAGGAGTAAGGATATAATGCATCAAGTTCATCACAAGTGAGTTAAATCTGCTATTGTTAAGAAAGCTTACCACTCTTAAGAAGACATAATATGGACAATATTCAAATAGTCAAGAACATTGGGGCTTGAGTGATAGTTTTTTGTTGGTTTTGGTTGTTTGGGGTTTTTGTTTTTCAGTGAAGATATAACATTATAGAAGGAAGAAAACTGAATTCAACTGCAAACTTCTAGAAATAAAACCACCAGATGCTTTTGCGAAGGCAGTGGCAGAAGGCTACTAAGCAGATAATGGTTTCATTTGCCATTTAGGTAAATTATTACATTTACAAAAAGAGTAAAAGGAAAGTACAGAACCTATGCCAAAATGTATTTGCACTTAATGTAAATATTTTCAAATTAGAAGTGTTGAAGTCCTACAAAAACGTCCTATGAGAAAACTACACCTCCAAATAATATGCTATAAAAATATTTCCTGGAGACAAGTTCAGATTTCATTTGCACACACACCATACCCATACACAGCATCCTCTCTTGACTCATAGTACTAAGCTCTATGTCAAAGGCACAAACTGCCAAAGAACACCACGATTTCATTTGTATGTATTAATCGAAATCTTGAGTGAAAACAAATCAAGTACTATAAAACCTGAGTAAAATACATATGTTAAATCATATGTATTAGAACCTGTATCATCCCTCCCATATACGCTATAAAAAGACTATAAAATGATGCCTTAGCTCTATATAAAACCAAAGGTGTCCTTGTAAGGAGTAATGCTAACATTGGACTGGTAATGGTGAGGAAAAGCAAAAGTATAAATTCCATGTTTTCACTTATTCCAATGGAGCTATTGTTAAAAGAAAAGCTTGCTAACTTACAAATATCAAAGTTACAACAATCTAGTGTTCCTGTAAGAACTGTAGTAATTTACTTTGTAAGTGGCTTAGATTTCCTTAGTAGTAATTATTCTTACAAGTCACTTTGCTGTAAGTCTGTAAATTTAGTATCAAAATTAGCTCATTTAGAAAATCTTGATTTCGGTACTTGAAAAATAAGTAGTGTTTCACTCAAATCCAACAAACAAAAATACAACGTCTCTACAACAGCATTGTGTCCAACTGAGAAGCTGGTTGCTTCAGCTCTACTGAAAGCAGAGGTTACAATTATATTTTCTACTTTGCCTTATTGCAGAAAAAGCCCCTACAGTATCACCTTCTCAGAGAGCCCTTCTGCATTTGCTCAGGGACCTGAATATGATGAACTTCAGAAAGAGCTTTCTCTTTGTGCGTGTGCGCAAAGGGAAGTGAGCTAGACCATGGAAATGGGAGGAATAAGGTGTCATAAAGCAACTCATGCTTAAAAACCCCTATCATCTAACAAATACCCAGGCCTTCCAAGTAATGCTTAAGCAAGTAATTTTCCCCCTCCTTGTTATTATATGCTGCTGACCATTTTAAGGGTCTCCATAATTAATAGTAGCAGAATCACAGAATCATTGAATATGCTGAGATGGAAAGGATCCATCAGGATCATCAAGTCCAACTCCTGGTCCTGGTCAGGTCACCCCCACAAGTCACACCATGTGCCTGAGCGCATTGTCCAAACACTTCCTGAAATCTATCAGGCTTGGTCCTGTCACCACTTTCTTGTTCCAGTGCCCAACGACCCTCTGGGTAAAAAACCTTTTCCTGATATCCAACCTAAACCTCCCCTGACTCAGATTGATACCATTTTGAGTCCTGTCACTGGTCACAAGAGTGAAAAATCAGATTTAATACCCAGCAACAATTACATACAAACTCACTCTTTGAAGAGAACAAATACTTTGAAGGTTGATTTTTAAGGCTATAAGTACTTAAATCTCATAATACAGTAACACAGAACACGTCTAAAAAATACTCAGATCTAGAGTTAGAGATGGCACATGAATTTTACTAGTGTCAACACTGTAATGCAACTTGCTTTGGCTATCCATGATATGGAATGTGCATTGCCTCAGCTGCCTGTGGCATGGCATGAAATACTCATTTCTGTATTTGTCTCAATTTAATCAGTATAAGGTAATTGTTCTAATTCTCAGACACTTTGTTTCCATGTTGGCAAGTACAACAAAAAACCAGATTTCTTACAATGTAGATACCAGAACAAGGAAGAAACAACATACTGGTTTTGTTCTTAGTGGTATAGAAATCTGCCCACTCCTAATGTTTCCATTTTAATTTTACATACTTATTGGCAGTAAGTGAAATACTCTTTATAAATCTTTTCATACCTTGTTTATACATCAGCACAGATATGAAACTGGGCACACGGAAAAGGTTTTTCCTCAAATGTGATGTTAGCTAGAAACCTTATGGGTAAAACACAACCAAATTCCATCTCTTAAATATTTTGGTTTCAGCTTTGTTTCCCTTTTAGTCCTCACCTTAGTGTCAACATCCTCATTGAGGTCTCCACTGTGGAAGTCTAGGCATTTCTAAATATTATAAAGCTTACCACAGCAATAGATCTACCAAATATTCAATATTTAGAACACTCCCCTGAAAAAAACCAGGGTTTTGTCTTGATGTCTTATGAGGTACAAGCTTGGCATACCTCAGGTACATCTTAGAGAGGCAGCAACACTAAAGGCCACACCATGACCCTTGCAAGCCCTCCAGGAAATACCTACACTTCAAATTACTTTCTTATTCACAATGGGATTTGCTAAGGAAATTTAACTGAAGACTGTCTAGTAAAATAGGTGAAGAGCAAGCAAGCAGAGGAGTATATACTGAAGAAATTAGTCCTACTTAATAGGGGGCAAAAAAAATTTGTACATCCCTGTAAGGACACCTAAAGCTCATAAAACCTTTGCTATCTGTAAAGACACTGAACTCCCTAACACTCTCTTGTACTTACAATATAAAAT
Source organism: Orthonyx spaldingii (assembly GCA_013397795.1). Classification (NCBI taxonomy): domain Eukaryota; kingdom Metazoa; phylum Chordata; class Aves; order Passeriformes; family Orthonychidae; genus Orthonyx; species Orthonyx spaldingii. The sequence continues at coordinate 257,991 of VZTJ01003951.1, forward strand.
GAAAATAACTCTAAACAACAGAGGCTGTTAAAAAACGAGAAATTAGAAAAGGGAAGGAGCAGGGAGGAAGTCCATACAGGCCAAAGGACTGTGAAAAATAAGTAACATGGTGAGGCACTGGCCGAAGGAGGCCGTGCAGCAGAACAAACCCACCTCGGCATTAAGCTCCAGGCAGGGGGCACGAAGGGGGCCACTCTCCATGGCTGTGCCAGGCCGGCCCCTCAGGGCCCCCACCAGGCCCTGTCCGCGAGGCCCCGCGTGGAAGCACTAGGAGCTGGGCTGGAAATGGAGGGCAGGAGCGCCCGGTCACTGCCAGGCCCTGCGCAGGGAGGGACCCCAGAGACCCAGCAGCACCCCAGGGCAGGCTCTCCGCAACACCAGAGCGACATGTAGATAAAGCTGATATGGTTTGCTCTCAAATGGCCACAGAGGCCCTGCTGCAAGGCCAAGAAATGAGCAGACCAACAATTCCAGCTCTACCCTTACAAAGGACAATCCACACACTCTCTCCAAGCATTCAGGTTCCACTGACAGAAGTGTTTTTAAAGTGTACACATCTGGTTGAAGGCAAATTTGATTCATATGATAATCAATTTCCTTATGTTAAACGTATTTTTTCAAACAACGCATTTTGAAAGTCTAGAAAAACCACTGAGTTCCACCTCTGCCGTACCCACACAGCTGCCACCCTGTTTAGCAGAGCACGTGCTCCTAAAATCTGGCCTGACAGGCAAAGTAGAAGCCAGTCTCCGAGGCCACCACAGTGGCCACTGCTGTACAGTGTCAGAATGCTGTAACTCGGCAGAGTCTGCTGAAACCCTGGCCTTGACGCCGCTTACAGGGGATCTAATCCTTGTTTGGCAGTGCCAAACACATGAGTAACTTAGTCACCATTGCCTCAAACACACGACAGATGTCAGTGTACAAGCACATTCATTTCATAAAGTCTCTCTCGAAGGAAAAAAAAGACATGGAAAAACTATCTTCAATACAAAACTGCTGGCACATATTAAAATTTCCCCGTGACAGTAGAGCTACCTTAGTGGCCTTTCTGTAGCTAATGGCCACATGGTGAACACTGCCATCACCACCAAAAGGGCTGAGCAACACAAATCAAGCTGCTTATTCCATACCTTGTAAGATTAAGACTAGTATCAGCTAAGAAAGCTTCTTCCATAAGGTGCTGTGAAAGCAAACCAAGAATTTCTAAAAAAAAAAATAAAAAAAAAAATATAGCACTGAAGAGATAGCTTACTTTCCTATCTCTATGCCTATGAGTAAAGTTTGAAATTACTTATCTGAGAAGGTCCCATCTAGTGAAGCACAAAAAAATCCCAGTGAGACAACCTGTACAAAAAATACTGATTTGCACCGGGGATGCAGTCTTGTAGAATGATTGTCACAACAACCTCTTGCTGCTGAAAGACACAGCAAAATGCCTACTCCTGATCTTCTGAAGACAAGTATTTTCCCATATTCCTGATATGACTTCATCTTGGGAATCGTATTTGCTCTAAATGATATATTCTGTTAAAACTGAGTTTATACAGACTTACACAGGATGGTCAAAACACATAATCTAGTCCCTTATTGCTGCCTTGTTAACCTCCTAGTCTATTAGTGTTTTCAGTTCTAAGCTTTTTTTCAATACTGTGGATCAGTTCACACCATTGAATCAGTTAAAATATCAGTACTGTGAAAGAATAGAAAACAATGTAGCCCTCTCTCAGCACCTGAAAAAGACAATGCCAATACTAGATGTTGCACTGATTCAACCAGTTTTTATTTCCTATGGTAAAACTGGGGAAAAACCAGCAGCTACTACATTTGGAAAGTCCTTTCCTTTAAGGAGAATCACAGTTCAGTCAACTAACAACAGAACAATTTGGTTTGCATTTTTAAAACAATATATTTGACCTGTACTCACAGCCTTTTAAAACTTCTTTACACGGTTCAAATACCTTTGTTTTTTGTACTGGTACTCAAATTTCCACAAGCTAATGACCTCCCTAGATTAAGGTTTGAAGGTGGTCTGGAATTGTGTGTTACTTTAAAGTTCTATGCATCTAACTGTGGATAGCATCTTTGATCATATTGCAAAAATCTTGTATCCCTCCCATTTTATACAGAGCCAACATATGGCCAGCTTTCTGGTTTGGTCTCTTAAACATTAGCTAAGTAGTTCCAGTGTCTCTGAAACGATCACACAGCAGAAGATCTAAGAACACGCTTATGCTCTTGAAACGCCTCCAAAAAGGCTATTCTTCTTTTATTGCTAGCTTGTCATTATTGGCTGGTGCCATTTCCTTCAAAAATGAGTGGCTCTAAAGCTATTGATTTTCAAAGTTCCACTCCAGGGAGCTCACATTAAATTCAGTCAAATGATGTAATGTATTGGATTGTCCCATCATGTTAGTTCAAAAATTCTCTAGGTTATAGAACAAGGCTAGGCTAAGAAAAGAAATCACCTTGGCAATTCCTTGGAATTAATAAATAAATGAGAAGGCCCATACTTTTCCTTCAAGTTACAGCAAGTAATAAATCAATACACATCAAATCTATTACTTTAATTATTTTTTCCCATTCTCCTGTATGTCAATAAGAGAGCAGATCACAGCTCTAATTACAACAATTATTTCCAGTGATGCCAATAAGATCAAACCAAAGTTATGCGAGGCTATTTTAAAGAGATCATTACTACTTTTCCAAGACCCAAAATGAAAAAATCAATTAGGGGATGTCTATTTTGCAACATTTTAAAACTCGCATCCTTTCCAGACACTCACCCTGTTCCAGCTCTCTAAAAAATGTTCAGCTTTTTCTTTAAACATCCCTAGATGGACATTCAATACCAATAAACCAGGATTACAGGTCAGCACTGTGCCTTGTAGGCCAAATACGGTAACAAAGGTGCTTTCACACACAAGCTGTTGCTGCTTTTTCCTTGCAGAAAAATGGAACAGAAAAAAAAAAAGCTCAATAAGGTATTTCAGTTTTCTTAGAATTACACCAATACACAAGGCAATTCTTTACAAGTGTTTTCTATGGTCATTTAAACACCAATTTTGAGCTTTAGTAATTACTATGAGAGTGGCAAACACATGATACCTTTTTTTAACCCTAGGAAAATAAATAATCAATTTCATCATCACTTAGATCTGCCAAAGCAAACTTTCCTGTGTTTCTCTTACTCCCAGACAGAGCCAACAACCAACACTGCATGTCCAGTTTCTGGCATTTAAAACAAAAAATAACTTGTTTAGCTCAGCCTATTACATAAGTTTCCTTCAATATAAAACCAAACGGACAACCATAGAGAAATTAAAAGTCAAAACAGAACAGAAAAAGAACTACACATGCTGAGCAAGTAAACCTCGGAACAGGAGCTAAAGGTTCCTGAGCTCGGCCCTAGAGAATTCAAGTGGATCAATTTCCAAGGTCAGAAGACCTTCAATATCCAACTTTCCACGCGTAAACAGAAATCCATCAGAAAAAGGTAAAGGGTGAAAGGTTGTTTGGCCACAGATTTGTACAACAACACTGCTAACCTTGTAAATTCAGAAGGGTGATGGATTTTGTCAAACTACATACCATGCTGCCAGGTAAATCCTGTCTGCTCAATGTGTCTATTTCTATGTAAAGTTTTGAAGGTTCTGAACACATTAGGCATAACAAACATATTTGAAGTTGACAAAAATGTGGGTAATCTTCTTCATGGCACATTGAGAATAAAGACCTACCATACACAGGTGGAAGGGCATGTTAGCTCATGCTTCTGCAAGTCCTTTCATTTGGCTTGTTACCATAAACCCAGAAAAAGAGCAACAGCAAAGAAAAGCCCAAAGCACATAAAGCCTCAAGCACAGATAAAATGTTTGTCTTCCACTTAGCAGCATCACTTCTAACTTCTACTAGGAATGCATATACCACTAGACAAAATTAAATCTGATACTGTTCTTCACTGAAAATCACCATAAAGCCAGTCAATGACACAATGTTAATTCTCATTCCTCACTGGACGAGAAGTCATCAGAATGACTTACCTATGTAACAGCATTTCCACAAATCGAATCTGTATAGACAACTTTCTACTGCATGTCACGAAAGGCATAAAACAAGCCTCACAACTGATGTTTTTCATATCATATCTAAGTTAATAAGCTAAAGAGACAAAAATCAAGTAATTTTAGGATAAACAGTGCCTTGACAACCACTTTATCATCACCAAAACCTTCCTTTTATGTAGAACACATACCAATCAGCAAAAATATTTCACTCTTGAAGTCAGGTGTTTACGGCCTTCAGAAATCTTGCACATCTCAATTTGTTCATGTAGAATGAACAATTACCACATCAGCTTCCCTCATCATTACATCTCTCTACATAACAAGAGGTTACTCCTAACTGTAACAATCTTCACTTAAACATGGCATGAACAAGCAAAAAAATAAAAAAATCCTATAAGACACTGTGTGCCTAACCCTACCCATTCTGATGTAAAGCAATCTGCATTTGATTTCTCTTGCTATATACATGAATAAATTCCTCCCTCCCTCAAAAGCTAAACTACTAACTCTGAAGCAGTAAAGATACAGCCCATAACCAAATTTTTTTTTACACTGTAGTAACTTTCATGTATTTGTGATGATACTATAGAAAAAGCAATGTTCTTTCTCTAACAAGCTTTGCTACCATCCCATGCCATACCATCCTTCACTCCTGACACTGTAGCTTGCCTTATTAGTTCAAAAGGCACAAGACTCTGTCCTCTTTATTTCAAGATACGTGCAGTGCGATTTTATTGTGTATAGAGTATTTCCTAAATATTGTTCCATTTAGAAAACTAAAAAAGTGTCTAACCCTTCACTCTATGTTAATACAAACAAAATAAAAAGGTTTTGTTATGGGACTATGTTGGCTTTTTTCTTCTTGGGAAGCAAAGTACTTGGAATTACAAACTTCAGTTTCTGTGTTCTGCTAATAATAAGAGATTAGGAGTTAACAAAGCACCAACTGTTACAGAAAATAAGACTTACTTGCTGGAACAAACAAGATATCTACTAATATCCACTAATATTAAAGCCTTAAAAAACATCTGCAAAAAGAGAAAAAGCGGTCTATTTATCTGCAAATACTGCAGGTTTTACTCTAGGCATCACAAAGGAAAACTTGAATCAGATTATCACATTAAATATAGTGCTACACACTCAAGTTAAAAAAAAAAAAATCAGGGTTCGAGTTTCCTATACAGCTTCATTCTTAACTGTATTCAAAATAACATCTAAACAACTATGGTGGGAATGATTCAGGATTATTCTAGAAGAAAATGCTTTTATTAATTAAAATGGTTCCTCTTCCATGAAGGAAACGTAAGTCAGAGCATAAGCTGTTAAGTCACCCAGATATAATACAACAAGCAGCATCCTCTTACGCAATATGTCTCTTGCTCCATCTTTAATATAGTTTAAACTGCCACAACCTGGATACATGGAAAGGGAAATAAAGCAAACATCACAACCTAACAGAAAGAGTTTCTTTTGTAAGACATATGAGAAGGTCTTTAAACACTTCTTGTAGTTCCATCTCTAAGTTTTGTTCTCTCAAAGCTGCCATGCGTGAGAACTATTTTTCAGTAAAATATATCAACATTTTAATAAGATCCTTCTCTGCTGTTCTGCTGTTTATATTACCCATTTCAGCTATGAAAAGTTGGTTTCTATTGTCTTCCTCCTGGGAAAGCATTTTTCCTGCATTCATACTGACAAAAGACTTCCATCGAAAAATCAAATCTCACACCGTGCTCTCAAAACTAAACCGGCTCATCCTGTTCTGTACTGACATGCAATTCTAACAAAAGACTAAAAAAATCTGATCATAAACACACCTTACCTTGAGAACCTTCCCACTTGAGATCAGCGTGAGTCAACACAAAAGTAGCTCTCAGGCTATTTTTTATTAAAGAGTAACAGAACCATGAGCTAGGTCCAGTATCAACCCAGCAGCAGGACCACACACTGCACTGCAGCACGATCTGTTATTTCTGTACCAGTCCCCCAAAAATGATTAAGAGTGTTACACGTGCTGGTCTGTAGGGGAATGTGTGTGTGTAGGGAGGGTGGTGTTGATATTCCAGAAATAGAGATTCTCAAGTCTATTATCTTTTCCTTTGAACCAGAACAAAAAAAATACATATACACAATATTATGCACTGCTGGGTTGATGTTGGACTTGACAATCTTAGATGTCACTTTCAACCTAAACCATTTTATGATGCCATTGCCCTGCACTGTGTTACAGGGAACCAAATAAAATTTGAGTAGAACAACAAATCTGCTTTTTTTATGGAGAAGTGCCAGATAATGAAAGCGTGGAAGCTGCAATGTGTCTGGATGACACTCAGCATGGCAAGCATGCAGACTGGCCAGTAAAACAAAGCACACCTACAGCTGGGGACTAAACAGCACTAAGGCCTGGGTGAAATGAGGATCATCCACACCATTACATAGAAATAACCACAAGAATGTTTTACAGAATCGCAGTAAATTTTGATGACAACACAGAGCTGGACACCAAAAGAGGACTGGGATATTGTACTAGATCCCCTTGAAAACTGTAGTAAAAAAAGCAGTAAAATTTAATCATACAGACTATAAGCAGAAACACTTCTAAGGACTAAAAGCAAAAGCTGTGGCTATAAATTGGCAGTTCCTCAGCTGGAAGAGGTCCAGAGGATGGGGTGCTGCCTGTAGACAAAGTACTGTACTGATAACATTTTACAGGGGATGGGTGGCATCTTAAAAAAAGGTACTATTCTGGCCTTCTGTATTTAAAAAAAGATTAACCTAAATCAAACCAGGCACACAGCAGGTCTATATCAATAATCAGAGAGCCTTTGTGATGAGAAGAACCTAAGCCTTCTTCGTCTAGGAAAACCTAGGAATCCATGACACTTAAGTGTGAAAAATGTGTGGCTGTCCTTTAAAATACAAATTAATAAAAAGGAACCAATACTAAACAAACATTTGGTTTATGAACAGATATGCACAAATTGTCTGTAAAGTTTGACTGAAAATGAAGGTTCCAAATAAAGTAGTGAAATTTTGGTTGTTTGTAGACTTTTTCTTTTGGAGAGGGGTTAGAAAAACTCTTTCCAACAGGGGAAAAAAGTTCTAACAACTCTTGAACTTGGTAAACTGATGACACAAATGCTGGCTGTCTGCCTGGAATATGGAACTTTCTAAGAAAGAATAAAAGCCAAAAGGCATCTGGGAGGAGGAAGGTACTGCTAATCATTTGCTCACAACAACATGCTCTCTCTCCACTGAGAATTTTTTTAAGTCACTACCAATCTGCATATTTCTTCCACTGTTAATTATGTTAACATTCCACTGAAAAATGTTAAGTCTTAAAATATTTTTCAATACAGGAGCATACTCATTTGAAATAATATGAGACTTTATTTTATTTAGTAAGTCTATAGAGAGTATTTCAGAACAGGGCTTAGAAAAACATCACCTGCTATCTGTTTTACTAGAAAGTTTCTACCAACCATAACATCTCAAATTGCTTATCTAGTCTATACTTAAAATGTTCTTCCATCCCAGAAGACTTTCTGCTGACAAACATGACAAGACAGATGACTACACCTATACATCTGTATTTGTTGGATATATGTACTGTGCAGTCAACAGAACTGACAATACGTCAGAATTGAAAACTAAAACACTTGACAAACAAATAGAAGAAGCTCAGACTTTGCTTATTTCAATTATCTAAGCCTAGCAGTCTGTAACCTCAAAGCTAAAGATCAGTACACGTACATTATCAAAACCTCAACACTAAGAAATAGGACAGCCTTTTCCAATTGTTATGGAACAGCTTTGGAAACAAGAAAAACAGCAAAATACATCAAGAGAATAGTACAATCCTAAAATGTTTAAGCTTTCAAGCTACAGTACAATAACTACAGTCATTAAAATATCACTGCCTACCATCGAGGATGGGCCACTGAGATAAAAGCCACCACAGCTAAATGTAACCTTTTTACAGAAATTACTTTTAAGTTCCTGGCTAAGTAACAGTATTCAAATAAACAACGAGCCCAAAGTTTAAAAACAAGTCCAAGTGGCATGACTTCTCTTTGCTTAAACAAAAACCTATCCATAATGTACTAGTGGACTCCTGCCCAAGAAAACAGTGCCTGAAACTGGGAGTATCCCCCTAGTATCATATGGGGATGACGTATGATGTCAGAAGTCTCATAAACATCTTCCTCTAATTGCACTTACGCTGTAATTACCTTAGTTTCGCAATAAGATTTCTACAAAACAATTTCAGGGCTAAAAAGGTGATGAACTAGAAGCAACATGCAAACAGTTATCACTGTCTGTAAAGCAACCTGTTCTTCCCTCCTAATTCCCTGTTAAGAGCATTCATAGCCTGCAACACAGGTAAGTGAAGCAACTTCTGTTCTCACTTCAGTATGATTAAGTCAACAATGTGTCAGAGTGTCAGCACGGACAAAGTGATCTTACTTCTGACAACACAGTTGCTGCCCCAAGATACAGACCAGGAAGGAGAGGCTGAGAGCAATTCCACAGAAGTATCTTCTGCCTCAGAAGGTGATAGTGCTTCTTGGGAGCACTTTTTGTGTGCTGTAGTCACTGAATTTTTAAAGTATAACAGATTATTCTGGTGAAAGAAACCACAGCAAAAAATGGCACAGCTGTCTAAACTTTCTAAGCTATGGCTAATGGAAAGCTATCTACTTCAGCCTTGGAAAGACCCATGAATAGCATTTTGGGGTGTTGTCATATCAATATTAACACATTCAACTTCCCACAAAAGTCTCCACTATAATAATGGTCTAACTGTAAGCAAGGGATATAACCAGTGTGCTAGAAATATTTATAGCTGGCTTAGAATACCAGAATCATAGAATCCTTATAGTTGGAAAGGACCTCCAAGATCACAGTCCAACATGTTTGATCACCATCTTGTCAACCAGACCATGGCACTAAGTGCCACATCAAGTCATTTCACTACTTGTAACAGTATTTGACTCACAGGCCAAACACCAGCTATTGAGTGGCTGCAAGCAGCAAGAGCTGAAGTTTTAGTGACCCCTAAACTTTAATACCATACTTGGTATTTGCTAACAGCATCATAGCCAGGCATCCTTGATGGCTCCCTGGGTGTAACGAGCCACATACTGCCAAAACTGAACTGTGTTCAACACTGAAAGGCAGACAACTCTCAAGTCATAGGAAATGAGGGGACAAAAGGGGCAGGAGATTAAGAAATGGGAGTTTACAACAAAAGATGACCTAACATGAGGTTGACTACATACCATCTTTGTAAAGCAGCCATGTCAGAATTTGTCTTGAAGTGTAAATGAGACCTTAAAACCTATCTTAACTGCAAACACAAGCATATGTATAAAGCACACAGACTTCTGGCATAGTACTAACACGTATGACAAAGGCAGCTGGGAAGACTGCAAAAACACACAGAATATACTGTGAGGACATGGCAATAAATATAAAAATTATCTTAATACATTTCTACAGAAGCTTAATTAGTACTCAACTGAGACAAAGTTTACAAGATCCTGCCTGATTTTATTAGCACTGTAAAGCAGACTTCAGACATGACTGCTCACCAGAGATAGACATCAGAGGAAAGAATTTCATTCTTCTGAAACAAGAAGTAGATGTGACATTCAAATCCAGCTCAACAAAATACATTCTGAGCAAAGAAAATAGGTTAGCATGGGCATAGGAACAAAAATACATCATGTGTAGAATGAGACAAAAGAATTAATGTCCAGGAAGAGAATAATCTCAAGAGGTGAAGTGTGCCCTGAGCATAAGAAGATCAGTATATTCTCATTTTCCATGCAACTCCTGAACCCTTCCAGGCAACAGTAATATCTGCAAGACAGCACCATATAACTGAATACAAGAAGCCAGAGAGGCTGGAATGAAGAGGGGAAGAAAAACTACTGAAGGAAAAAAGGAGTCATGAAAACGAAAACAACAAATAGAAGTCCTCTGAAAAACTATGTTTCTTCTGAAATAAATCTGACACACTTTGACAGACTAAAATGAAGTTCCTGGTAAATATGATTCCACATTAAAAAGGGAGCTACACACAACACAAATAGAGAACCTATTCTATTCCTGACAGAAATCCATTTAAGAAAGACATGCTCTACTAGCTAATTGCTAAGCAGCATTGACACTCAAACAATACACATAAGGTATTTACTTCATATTCCATAAGCATCTCTAAGATTATCTGTCATTTTCCATGGGCATTTTCTGTTTCGTGGAAATAAACATGTAACATTATTTCTGCCACAACCAAAGAGCTTTTTCTTTCATAAGCACTGATACAAATACTGCAATTCACTTGCACAGATGTTTCTGTAGTAGGCCCTAGAAGTTCCCAAAATAATCTGAAATCATGTTCTTTCCACACATTAGAGAACAGTGATTTGAGCTTTGAGAGGATATTCTCTAACTGGGAAATACTAATCCTTCTATGAGCCACATAATTCTCCAGACAATTTCTGCAGCACTGGCATGAGCAAAACACCATGCAAACCTCCTTCCTCCAACAGAGCCACCTAAACTTGACAGAATCACCAAGACCTATTCTTGGTTATAAAAAGGAAAAAAGGAGAAGTCTAAACCTTGTCCTTTCATGAAGATATTTTAAGTTTAAATCCCAACTGTTCAATGTATGCAATGTCTTAAGGAAAAAAATCCCAGTCATTAAGAAAGCAAAAACTGGCAAAACCCTACTTTTCAAAAAGTATATCAATCTTCCCCTCTTCATATCATTCCTTCTGTTCAGATAATTGAGTAGTATACCTCATTTTAGCCAGTGACCCACATTACACAGCATTAGCTGGTTTAACAATACTTAAGTAGAAAAAGGGCTTAAGTAGTTTACCATGTAAATGGTAAACCACAAAAAAAAATAGACAAAATGAACAGAAGCAATTTAGTGGTCATGTTTCAGTGTACTGTCAGATTTAGCAAACAAAACAATATTAATTCTAAGTATTTAAACAGATTTGGGCATTTCCAACAAATGAAGAATAATCGGGGTTGATTAAATGAAACATTTTGCCTAGAGACAAGACTGGCATGTGCATACAAATTGCAAATAAAGTCAAACATTTTTACCTTTAGAGAAATTATTTTCAACATAGTCCCTAAAGGAGAACCTGTTCCTTCCCTCAGCAAACCTAATCCTGTCATAGCTTATTTCCACACAAATTCTTGCACAAACTAACAAAATCTTGCTATAAGAATAATTTTTGCAGTTGTAACTGCACAATAACAATGAACATTTCAACTTGGACCCAGAAACATTTGTATATCTCTTCTGCAATAGATACAACCAGGACTAAGACTGCAAAACTTCATTTTTATCCAAAAAAATCTGGATCTGGTATGGATTATACTGTTTTAAACTGGAGTTTAAAAATTCCTCTCTACAGAAAGCCTTGAAGAAATTCTGTATGTTCAAAGGCTGAAGAGCAATGCTGTGGCAGTACTGTTCTTCTAACTGCTAAGTCCAGCCATGACTACTAACAGGAAATGTTTGATAGGCTTTTGTAAAAGCTGCTTTCTTTATACAAATAAAAACAGAATAATCTTCACAGGAGTTCACAAAAATTTTAACTTGAGACAGCTGTATTTAGCTTGCTTAATATTCAAGTGACTTTCACTATTAAATATGGAGTCCAGTGCATCAGTCATTAAGAGAAGAGGGTAGTCAATTCTCATCTCCATATACAAAATTTTACTATTGTCTCAGTTCAACAAAAATTTAAGTGAAAAACAGTTTACAGCATTAAACAGACACACAATTCAACAATGTTAGGTCAGGGAATTATACATTTAAAAAAAGCAAAATCAAAGCCCCAGGTTTTATTGCTAAATGATTTATTCTATATGGAGAAAAGCTAGTGTTTCACAGAATTGCAGGTGATCCTCAGTTCTAATAGATTCAAGCATACCAGAAGTCTCAACTATAATGTTTTCGACAGGTTTTAATTTGAGGAGAAAAACCACAATCTTTCAAAAGCAGCTCTCTTGTGATACAATTTGTAACTCAGTAAACAAAAAATTCTCAGTTTTTATCAATTTACCTTTGTAATTTTGTGCCTCGGCATAAACTTTAACAACAACAATAACAAAAAAACCCACCACCAACAATGCATGTGCAAAACCAGCATAATGTTATAGCTGGTTATATTGTCCCTGATGAGGTAAAACTTAGTTTGGAGCTTCCCCCGCCCCCCTCCACTTAAAAGTGATCCACATTTTATCTCCCTTTATACACTTCACTAAAAACTGTCCAAAAACTTCTATTAGCAATTTGGGGAAATGAAAGGAAGGGTTAATAACCTCAGTCCCTTACATCAAATTTAAAATGAAAATTAGTCCTGGCAGCTTACATTGGATGATCAGCTTTTTTCTTCTACTACCCATAATACCTGACAGCAATTTACAGTAGGTGGTCATCGACCACCACAACTTACAGGGAGGCAACTATGCTGCTAGTCCATTTGGTGAGTCATTCAGGGTGACACACAGGAATATTTTCATAACTGAATTTGTACCACTTGTATTCTTCACAAAAGCAGCAGTGTTTTAGCCATTGACCTGAACCAGAAACACTCATCAAGATCTCTGAAGAGGAGACCAGAGTTGTTAGTTTGGGCCTGGAAGAAGGTGACTAAATTACAGCTGCTGTTGTTTTTTAAGAATTTTCACTACATTTTCTCCTGAAGTAGATAATCAGGGCTGTAGGACATTAATACCTCTAATAAGAATGTTGTTTTTCAGGTTTCAAAGTTCATGTGCCCAAGTCAGTCCACATTTGTATTCCTATATGTAGTTAATGGAAACGCAAATTTCCTAAGTTTTACACAGGACACAATCATTAAGGGACAGCAAAATTACAGACACTCTACATGACAGCCTTGAAAAGTCAGCTATATTTGCAGTATTTTATTTTTTTATATTTAGCATTAATTCTTAAACCAATCAGGACTCTTCTCTAAAACCTTCTGTGCCCTTCTCTATAAAATCTCCTCTGCAAAGCATCTTTTAATATCATACAGTAATCCATGTAATGGAAATTATCTTGCAATAAAGTGGTGGGACTTGCTAGAGAAAGGAAAAAAAAAAGAGGCGCATCCTTTGGGTCCCTTTTCCAGAAGAACCTCACGCTTAAATTTAACCCACAAACTTTCCTCTCACTGCTCAGTCCTGGTTAGCCTCCTCTCAAATGGAAGCCAGGTCACAGTGATTATCCCAGTCACCATTACTGGTGTTACTCATAGACAGTGACCAAAGATGGATACAGCATACAGTACACCTAGGAATAACAATAACGATCTTTTCTGTTCTACTTCCTATTCCTCTCCTAAACACTTCTGCCTTCAAAGTTTATACCTTGAAAAACATTGCCCACAAAACAAAAATATTTCTGTCAAAGGTTCAAAACTAACTAGGATTCTGTTAAAGCAGACATATAATCAGAACTGTTTTCATCCTCCTCCTGCAGTAGGCATTACATTAGAATTAGCAGATACTGAATCCCAGCAGCTATTTATTGTCCAGTATCTGTCTATTTTGAAATTCTTCTTGAACAGCTCACAATTAACTTTGGATTATGTGATTTTGCATTCCTAGCTGAATGTCAGCACACTTTGTTCCTTTGTCTAGAATATGTATGGATTTGCTGAGGGCACATATCCTTGAAGATCCCATTGGAAAGACCTCTGTGGAAATTGATCATTTAGTCTTACCTTTTTCTCATCTTCTGGCCAGTTATTAATACAACAGGAGGTGGTTCCTCTTAATCCATAGCAGCTGATTTCCTTTAAAAGCCTTTGGCAGGAGGTCTTGTCAAATGCTTTTTACAAATCGAAGTGCATTACACCAGCAATATCCTTAGTCCTCTCCCTCCCTGCTCCCTCCAAGGATTCGAACTGCTTTATGATGCATGCTTTATTCTAGCTAAAAAAGGCCATTTTTTTTTTTTTTTAACTTAATGTGTTTAAATTTTTTTATGATACTCTACTTTCTTGAAACATTCAGTTCTAATTCTTTCCTAGGTCACTGTGGTATCACATTTGCAGCTTCCATTCCTCTGGTACACACACCCTGTTGTAATGGATGGATTACATACTTCTGAAAAAAAAAAAAAAATCAGACATTTACATGTCTGAGGTATTTTACACCTTGACTGAATTTTAGCTGGTTTGCATAATGTCCTATTCACGTATACTGATTGCCTCTCAACACATTAAAAAGATCTTGTAGACCATGCCTGTAAGAAATTCTTCAGCCTGAGAATTCATGTGCAGTCCTCCAAGAGTGAACACTTCTGCAAAAAACTCCTGTGGCTTGTCTACGGTAACAGTACCTTCTGTAAGAATTCCCTGATGTGCTGGCCACTTAACAGACTACAGCCTTCCTCACATTCTTCCCACTGTCAGTGATATGTCACTAATTATCTTAGGGTTTTAATTTTAAACCTGTCACTCTTCAAACAGTTCTGCTCTTTGAAGGATTACTACCATCAGCTTTTCTCATTCTATTTAATCTGTTGGTTTTTTTATTTTTAAGTTTTTTGACACATGTTACTTCCAAGCCTCCAATCTGTTGTCTTGATATGCAAGACTCACCTTCACAGCTGTACCTCTTCATTTCTTCTTACTTGGCTTCACTGAGTCCGAGGCTTGATTTAGTTTTTGGGAAGGGAAAGAATAAGTCTTATTAAAAAAATTGGAAGTATTTTTGTTCATACAGGAATGCCACATAACAATTCAACACAGGGAATGTTTTCAAGATAACTGCCAAGCACCATCTTGAATCAGACCTCCTCCATTGCCTAAGATGAACATTTCCTCTTTGCACATTGAGGTAGATGATCAAAAACCATCCCTGACAGCTGAAATATTGTCTCCATCACATTCAGTAGTGGGATTTGTTCCTCCTCCTCTGTCTCAAGTAAATGAACTGTACTACTTTAGTAAAACTTGTTCCTTCTGCTTTTTTCATGTCTTCCAGCATTTTATGTAATAGTCATTATTCTGATTATGTGGTACACAGCACAGCTACACTATCAAACAGTCAACAAAACAGCAACAGTATTAATCCCATTTCCTTTTAAGATGTATTGCAATCCATTTAAACTAGCACATCTTACTTTATCCCATTTTCCTTAATCATATAGCATCTTTCCACTAAAGCAACTTATCTGTAATGCAATTCCTACATATTCACCCAGATACTGCAGTCTCATTGCTAATCTCTCGTTCATCACGTTTCTCAAAACACTTATATAGCATAAGTATGCTCATTTTAAAATTGCTGTTTTAGTTTATTACCTTTTTCAAAAGGCACACAGCATTTTGGTAAAGGCATACAAGATTCCATGCTTTATCAGTTTGTCTATTTTTATATACCATTTAAGAGGACTTAATTTGGCAATACATTAAAATTCAGGAAAGAGACAACAAGAAAAAGGGACGGAGGTATTTTCCTTGGCCTTTAATCACCCAGTGAAATACTAACCAATAAAAACCTTTTCTTCTACAGTTTTCAGTTTAAGGAATGATAAAAGATTTATTACAATAAAGCTAGCATACTTTTTAAATTTCATTACAGATTTTGACAACAGGCAGAGTGCATCTCCAATCCCTGGGACTAAAAAGGAATCCTTGCATTTTTAATTCACCTGCCCATTCCTACACTTTTCAGTAGTTCTCCAGTGAAAAAGCTTTTAGCCCCTTTGCCAGTTCCTGGGAGGTCTAACAGCACACCACTGTCATTCTGCAACTCTGCTTCTCAGATACTGCCTTATGACAGCTCCTTCTCAGCCATGTGCTTCATGAACCATTCCAGTGTCACCACCAGCTCACTATACCCAAGCACTCCACATTCATCTTCTCTGACACTACTCGACTCTTCTTGGGAATGCCCCAACAGCTTGTGGCTTACCTGATGCATGTCTTTTGCTCCATATTGGCTTCTTTCAACTCCCCTTTTCTAACATTAGTGCTTAACTCTTCTCACTGGCAAGCTGAGACACATGTCTGCACACTGGTATATATGAACTTTTTGGGGTCTTGAAATTACTAGTAGCATGGCATTAATACAGCCCCAATCTGCTACAGTTTAGTAGTGGATTTGGCAGTGTTAGGTTAATGACTGGACTCTAAGATCTTTTCCAACCTAAATGATTCTGTAATCTCATATCTTATCATAATAAGACCAGTCTGAGAAAACCAGACTTGATTGAAACAAAACAGCAGACAAAGCTACCTACACTGACAGCAGGTGTTAACAAATGCCCAAAGTTCAACAAGAACATGGCAGCTGGCAATCCTCACTTATGGTCTCAAACTGATTTCAGCTCAGATGCTCTCTGGATGGGATACGCTTTCCACATATTTAGATTTATTCCATTAAAAGAGTTAGCATACAGCAAATTACTGGCTTTCCATTTATTAACACATCAAATTAAACTACAGTGCAACCTCTACATTCTGTTAGGCACTTCTAATGTAGCTCACTATCTGTCAAAGTCTGATGCCTTTTGTTGCATCCTCTTGAAATGTCAAAGTTTCATAACCTGCAGCTATTCTGTCACTTCATCTGACTTGGTAGATGAAATAAATGTAGTGGGCATCAGATCACTGAATTTGGCCTGCTTGAAGGGTGAAAAATTTAAGTCACAGCTCAGGAACAAAGTAATATAATGTGGCAACCTCTTATTAATAGCATGAAAGGAAGTAGAGCATGGAATAGCTTTCTTATTACACCAAAAATGACATATTAGATTACAGTATGCTCATTTTTTGTCAGATTATATAGTCATTGCTTCTAGAAGGACAGAGAATTATGGTCTTTGTCTAGTTTTTTAAGCATGATAAATTTTTCTAAGAGTTTGGAGGCTTCTTGGTTTTATTGTTTTGAAAACTATCATGAGTAGCAAACTACCTGTAATAAATATGCTGTTAAACAGAACTTTTTAACCACAGTTCTTCATTTTTGTTCTATTTCAACTCTCTCATGACTAGAAGAAATACTCGAGTATTTAACGGTATAGAAAGCAATCAAACAGAACCCTCAACCTCAAAATTAGAGGAGTTTCATTGCTATTCTAACACGGTTCAACCATGCCAGTTTCTGGTTTGCTCAAAGCAATGTCTTTCCTCCCCTCTTCTATGGAAAAAACACCTTTGTAAGCATAGCTGGTGATACACAAACTTCAGGATGCCCCAACATGTAAAACCTGCATTTGAGCCAATGAAATCCTGAACAGTCACAAGAAAAAAAAGTGACATCTGAATAGCACTACCTGAAAGGTGAGTAAAGACAGAGACTGCTCACCAACCCTGCACAGCACCCACACAGAAGAAGCAGAAGACTGCTTCCCCACCCACTGCAGACTCCTTTATTGTAGGCACTACAATCAAAACAACAAATTGGATGACTCTCAGGTGCTCACCTAGCAGGGAGGTCTCTTGAGGAAATCCATAAACCCAAAGATATGCCATTCCCCCAAATAAAAACAGCTAAAAAGTAGTAACTTGAATTTGCTTTCATTTGCTAGTTAAACTCAACTACTTGATTTTGGAGAAGGAAAACTTAGTTATTTTCCATACATGCATTCTCTGCTTTTCCCAGTTTTGTTTCACACATGTAGCTACAGTTGAGCTGTGCATGACCTTATCACCAAGCACAAGAGATATCACATGAAGGTATCTGAGTACAGTTGAAGCAGACAAACAAACCACGTGTGAGGTAAGAATGGTGTAGTAACTTTGAAACATTGATGCAAGTGCAATAAGCTATTAGAGTAGCACATCACTTATCTTTGTAAACCTTGGGAGTCAAAGCTAAGCCTTCTAAGTTTGAGCTGTGTTACTTGCCTGAGCCTTTTAAAGAAAGTGACAGTGGTAAACATGAGAAATTAGATACTTGCAGCTGATCTGAAATCTCAGCCTGAACACACTAAGTAATTTTACAACGTTAGGCAAAGATATGTCTTTTCTTAACTTGTCTTCTAAGTACAGACTTCTCAGCACCAACACCTGGATAAGGTTGAATGGAAATCAGGTAGGGAGAAAGTGACAGCAGGCACACTGCCACCAGTGCTCCACCCACCCTGCAGCACACCCAGCCACCTCTGCCAGCCCTCTCCATGGACTGACCACCTGCTGCTGCCCTGCACAACAGATGGTGCTGAAAGATTAAAACCTTCATTTCAGGTTACCAGTTTTATCAGAAAGCCTAGCCTTGTTGAGAGCATTCACTAGGCATATGCTAGTTTTCACTGTCACCACTAGGTTTGAGGGACCCTGGCTAAGTTGCTTATCCTGTCTAGGACTCTCTGTTCACATTGCATATGAAATAAACTCCTGCTCAACCAGATCTGGAAACAGAGACAGCAAATCACTAGCATTTACTTGCTTGGTAATTCTTCAAGCATGCTGAGTACTGACCTAGCTAATCTCCCAAGGTCAAAATCACAAGAATTCTTCAATGTATTAAATGATTTACATACTGAACTGGGGTGGGGCACCACACGTGTCTCTTTCTACAAAGCTTTCATTCATCTGATACCAACTGTATATATAATGTCTTATCCTCCTACAACCCAGGCATGAATAGCTAAATAGCTGCTTTCTTACAATTTAGTCTACAAATTCTGACACAGAATACCAAAATAAAGATTAATAATCTTGCTTTGCAACAAAACTACAATTGTTACCTAAATATCTAACAATTTTGTTCTCTTAGTCACTCTATTCTTCAAGGTCTCTTGGAAAAGTAAAGCTATTAGCTGCATACCATTTTCAGCTCTAAGATGCCCAGATGACCTGATGTAATAACTCAAATCTTTGCCTTTGCCATTTATTCTCAAGGTTTAAACCAGTATAAACTTGTTTGTGAGAAGTATGACCTGCACACTAAACCCCATTGAGTGTCCTTCCTTCATTTTTAGTGTCTTAGACAAAAAAGATAAAACCAAATTTAAAAACAATTCAGATACAAACCCAAAAAATTCAATAAACAAATGTTTACTTGCCACTGGGAGACACTTGTCAAGCTCCACTTTCACAGACTGGAAAAATGAGAGCAACACTTTTCCCTTGAAGCAGACTCAGCTTGTGTATAATACCAGTTAAAAGGAAGGATGCTTCACAGACAGTATCGCTGCTGGAGAACACAGAAAGGAAAGGCCATTCCCCAACACATTAGAAAGCTGTGCCAGTAATGGAGGGAGTGAAGTTACTTTCCACAATGCATCACAGCAGCATACAGGATGCATTACAATATAAAAGCTTCAAACATGCACACACAAGAAGCAGACATTACATCAGAGGCACATCCTGAAATCTTTAGAGTAAAAACGGATTTTTTTGCTTTTCAAATACATAGAAGTAGGGTAACATCTATATGTACCATTACAATACATTGTGAGGGATTTATCCTCTAAGATTAAAACACAGTTTTTTTCAAGAGTGCAATAAAGGGCAGTAACTGCCAAGAAAATTACCAAAGATCCATTCTAAGCTCAAATAATTTGCTTAACCATACTTGAGCGACTTTACCTTTTACTAAATGACATGGTAGTCCACAATGATATCAGATTCAGAAAATAAAAAGAGGTGAAAACCTTGTATCGATTTTAGAAAATATTTTCTTTATGCTGGCAACACTTCCTTCCTTCTTTATATCCATCTCTACTGCAGCAATATCAGTCCAAGAGTCACATTACTCCAGGTCATCAATGTTATAAATATGGCAGTGTAGGAAGGAGTCATTACTATCTGAGCAGTTGTTTGTACTGATTGGGCTTTTATCATATATCGCTGTAGTAGTAGAGGAGTCTAATGTTAGCACTGCGGTAAATGGCAATATTGCTAATCGAGAGAACAAAACACACTTTACATCAGGGAGGCATCCTTCAAACTGTGCTGCAACAGAAGCCTTCAGGGACTTCTGCAGAAACAGCAAGAAAAAACAATCCTTACTTCTCTTAGTTTCTCACACTTCCTGACGCCCCAATACTCTCCAGATTCCTATGTTTCAGAAAGAGCTCTCTTCATCCAGGGAACAGAACCTCTCAGTAAGGGTCCTAACAAACAACCTGTGGAACTGGGTCTAAGCATTCTCTTGGGTATAACTTTTAAATGTACACTTAAGCTGATTAACACTGCCAAGTATTTAATTCTTTAAACATTTTAAATAGTTGAAATCTGAAATTGAAGTCCAAGTCCACAACGTGATATGCTCTGATAAACAACTGCTTTGCATCATTTTTGAAGTTGTGCTCCCTCCCTGCTTCCCTTCCATACCCAAGTGCAAGTCTGTACTTAGCTACTACTTTTCCATAGGAACTGTTTTTATTATGTCAGAACTGGTAAATGCATGACCCACAGCCACACTAGAACACAGAAAGCATGCAGAGAGCTCAAGGACAACACAGGTCTGCATGCACCTGCAACTAGTCAAAAATACTCAGGAGTACTAACACCTACAAGAAAGCATTTGTTAAATGGACAATATTGTTTACAGCATGAAAGCATGGCTTGCTGATTACTAACCATTTTGGAACAATCTCCTTTATTACCCTTTCTCTAGAATGTTTTTTTAATCAGAAATCTATCTAAGCTAGTAACTTTAACTCCTTGAAATAAGAAGAGGGGAAACCTAGCAAGAACAGTACATTATTTCAGTGTTCCTTTCTTCCCATCACCTTACACAAAAAAAGAAAACATATAAAAAACCACACTAACAAAAACCACAAACAATTAAAAAGAACAACAAACACCCAACAAAAAACTCCAAAGGTGCCACTGAAAGAAGAGCATATTCTGAACTTATTCTGCATATAAGCAGAGTAAAACTGGTGGAAATTATGTTTGACTCAATGTCATGTCAACACTCCACTCTCTACAAGCAAACCCACTTTGGCTCTTTGAAGAATCACAAGCATACACAAAGTTAAGTTTTAACAAAAACAATCCACTTAGGACCCTAAGTCAGATCAATTCTGCTGTTAGTGTACCAGGTGATAAACAGGCTTTGAGGCAGCACTAAAGAGAAAGGTTCCTACCTACATAAGAAACAGGTTTTTCCTTCAAACTGGAGAAAATAATGAGCCTTCCTACAAAAAGAGCAAACTAATAGAGTATGGTAAAAGCCAGGAGGAGGTCTCAAAATTCAGACAAGAAAGGACAGCAGAGAAGTGCAAACATTTGCTTATAAAAGGCTTGAGCATGAAACCCAGGAAAGAAACAGGTTTCTCAGAAGCTCAGAAACAGAAGCAGAAAAACCCAAAGGTGGATTCAAGCAGACATGAGTCAGAAATTAGCTTTCTTTTATTAAAGCCATTTGCTTTTTCTGCAGTAGAAACGAGAAGAAATATTTTAAAAATGCATGCAAAACAAAACCAACCACATTTTATTATTTGGGAAATGGAGAAACAATTTCAGAAGCAGAACTGGTGCATTCAAATAAGGGAAATAGGAAGGGCTACTTAGAAGAGGAATATGGAGACTTTAAACAGTGACAGCTCTCACATTTCATTTTCTCCTCTGAAACATCTACATCTTTGGTATCTACAACATGCAATTTCTTTCCACAAGAAGAGTTTTACATGTGTATGTCTGTATACACATATAGACTCTCACAGTATTCAATTACATCTTTACTGCCCCCAAAGGAAACAGCTTAAAATAAATTGTCAAATCTATTTCATAGACTGTTTCAGAACACAAAAGGTCCAGTAACTCTTTCCAGGCCCAGTAATATTAACATGCACACATCTCCTATCATGTCTTTCATTCAAGATACAGCATGCACAACAACTGCAGAAAGTTAACTCGCAGGCTCTATTTCAATCCCCCCAAAAATATCAAGAGTTCGCAGAAACATTTCATACCACTGGCAAAAGCTCCTTTCATGCCTCTTATACTGAAGGATTATCACTGTGAAAAAGGTGAGTTCAATCCCATCAATACTTCTTGCACCTCAGGTGTACCCCACTTATATACACACTACCACATTTTAAAGTAAACCAGAGTAGATTTAAGTCAAACCTAGTTATTTAAAAAACCCCAATCAATGAAACCTTTTTAAGGTTGCAATAACATATTTGATAATATTCATGTCTAGTTAAGACCACCTTATACTCTCAAAATTAAAATAAAAATCTCCCAATAGCAAGGATTTACTCTATCTTGCCCAAACTAAAGAAATAACAGGCTCATGAAACAAAGCAATTATCAGCATTTTCAGAAGTAGCATTATTTGGAGAAAAATATAATGTTTGTGCCTTGAACTACTATTTTGAAAGCTCATCTTCTACAGAAGTAGAAAACAGCCAACCAGATATAACCACACACCAAGGGCTTCAGAACAGGTTTAATGGAAAACAGAGGAAGAGAGAACTGCAAACCCACTGAGATGCAATATAAAAGTAGGAACTTGGGTTTTTTTATGGCACTTAACTTCCATTAGTACTACTTTGAATCTCCTTCCTCATTTGCACACAAGTGAGTTTGGATAATTTATATTAAAAGTTGCAGAACATATTCATGTGTTTTAAGTATAACAATGTGTTTTCACTCCAGATACACTCAAGCTTATAAAAGACAACTTAGTTTCTTGTTTAGAGCATAATAAGCAAAAAAAGAAAATTAATACTAGAAAGTAAAAGAAAATCCCAACATCAAAAGGAAACTGCGAAGTTGAGGTATGTTTAAAAAACATGTTTGAGCTTTTTACTTTAAAAAAGTATTATTCCTCTCACGTACAGCCCTTATTTGTTTGCCAGGCAATCTTGCTCATTCTTTTTTTTAATGCTCTAAAAACTGCAGGAGCGTCTCACCAGAGCAGCATTACATTTAAAGGTCTACAGTGAGCTGGGTAAGGGCTATCTCAGTACATGTCTCTCATCATTAGCACAGACTCCATTTTGAAATAAATATTTATTAACCCTGATGAGAGATGTGGTCCCCAGGAAAAACAAACAAACAAAAAAGCCAACATCCAAACACTCACAAAAAACCAAACTCCTGTGAAAATGGTAATGCTGAAAGCAAGCCCACTCTCAGCAGAGAGCTAACTCCTCAAATACTGGGTCCTTACCATGAAAACCCAGTAACCCTTACCTTCTTCAGAAATTTTCTCTGTTATTTTAACGCTCTTCATTCCACACAACAGAAATCAAACAGTAATAATGAGGGAGGGGAGAAGGGACAGATACCCTGTATCTCAACCAACTAAACATCCAAGGACTTGCACTTGAAGCTTTATGTTTCAGGACAGAGAGATACCCACTCTGGTTTCTTTTGTTTTTCTTCTCTAACATGTTTAGTCTCCTTTAGCTTCCACACCTCACTGCTTCTGTTCACTTCTTCCCTAGTCCCTTTTGCATTTGAACAAAGAGGAAAGAATACTTTTTGCATGTTTTGTTAGATGTTCAAAGCATCAACCATACCTGCTTCACCTTCTTTCCCCTTACACTGAAGTTATAGATATACCAATAATAATTTCTCTTTTAATACTAGTAAAGCACAAGGGAAATTCATATTCCCATGAGAATTGATAAACATGTCTACCATCTTAAATAATTTTTAGTACAAGTGACAGTTCCATTATTAAGACTTTCAAGCAAACAGTTCATGCTTTTCAGATAAAGGGTTTATTATAAAGTGAGGTCTCCAAAAGTTGAGTCAGCTGAAGTATGGAGCGACAGGAGACTTTCCATCACCCAACCTGTACTAGAGCTACCATCTTGGATGAGGATATATCCTTCACAGCTATAAAAGTACGGTTACTTAGGTTTTTATCACGCTTAAAACCCACCCAAACCATTTATGTCTTAACTAAACTGACCTTTACTCCTGCCATCTGCATATAATAAAGCAAACAAACCATATCTCCTTATGTGCAGCATTTCATAAATAATTTAAAATGGCAATTTCACTTCCTTTAGATCAGAACTTAGCCTGTTGAGAACAAGAAATCTTTACTATTCTTATTAAATATTTACTGTATGGCTTTTCTGGCACCCTCACAAAAACCACTGCATACAAAAGTTATGCATTAGAAAAATACAAAAGCTACATTAAAAACATTTAAAAGATGCTGGCAAGTGCACAATAGCTGGGAAATGCAAACCAAGCTGACAGCCTAACTTTCACTGCTGACTCTTTCCAGGACAAAAAGCAGCCGCGTGAGACAGCTTAACCCTTTGCTTTAAGGTCAACATGCATCAAATAGTTTTCCATAAAATGGACATTTTATGGAAAAAATTAAAGAAAATATTTTTAGTGAAGCAAAAAGACAGCCAATGTTTTTCCAAGCTTTCCACTGGTGTATGTTACAAACCTAGAAAGGTCACAAGTGTTTATCAAGTCAACGCATGCAATAAAAGTGTATCTATACCACTCTGCCAGCAAAGTTTCTATCTTCAGAAAAGCAAACCTAACAAACCTAGCTAGGTGTGTTACATCTACAAAAAACGCCCTAAGATGAAGAATGCAGGAGCCTTAACATAACACTTCCTTCAACAGCCCATTCCCTGTCACCCAAGGAAGGTTTCAGTTTATACTAAATCTATTTTTTCACCAAGCTTTTTACATAGTTGTCCTGGTCATAGTCATATAGCCATGTCTCAAGGCAACAGGCATCCAAAACAATTATGAGACTCAGCAATCCCACTGCAACTTCCAGATTTATCCCAACCAAGGAGATACAGCTTGCACTGCAGCAATAACCACAATTCCTGGGGTTTGGCAGGCCTCAACACACACTGCAATGCAACCATTTTTCCCCGTGAGTCTCTGGTAAGAGGCCAAAGGAACATGCTTCCCTCAGGCTCTTGCTGTCTCTATACAACTGCCACAAGACAGTTTTAAGTATCACAGCTCCTGCAAACCATGTGCCTGTAAGAACCAGATCCCAGGTTTCAAGTTTTATTTGTGACCAATAGCAACCACTGCCCTTGCAAAAGCTTCCCAGCCTAAGCATCAGATCATTATTTACATAACCCAAAATCTAAACCAGACCTGGACAGACCAAAATAATGCTGATTGGGAACATTTTCAGGTGGTTCTCCCAGGTACAAAACTTGCTTTACAGCTAGTAGGCCAGTCAAAGTTCCAAAGCCTCAAGACAGCAAGGCACCTATTTCAAAATACACCTTTATTTTCCAACTCCTTATAGCAACAAGCAGCCAGGCTGCAACACTGACCATCCTGCAATCCATTTCTCCGAGGGCACCGGGTGAACACACTAACATTTCCCCTTTGTACAGAACGAAGTAGCCCTGAGCTACCATAAGCTAAACACTACTGTGCTCAGCACCAGCTTTCAATCCTCTTTTGCTGCCAGGCTGAATTGCCACTTTCAAATGCATCAATCAGATATACACTAAATTAGGAACTGCACTTCTTCCTAGCACAGCCTGCCAAGACAGCTGCAGCACTGTTTTCTGTACTAATGACTTCGAAGGTACTAAAATAAAGTTCTGGCACTGATGTCCACTAAGAGAAGGTACTCCTGTCATTACTGGAGATAGTTATCATTGTGTTTTGCTTTTTAGTGTAAGAGTGTCATGCAAAAATATATTTAGTAACCTATTGTGGCATAATCCTTTCAGTCATACACTTGAGCTCAGTTTGAGGGAGATAACAAAAGCAGGCTTTGTTGGCTGTACTTTTCCAAACACCCAAAGCAGTGGAATCTTCAAAGGCAGCAAGGGTCAATTTATCCTTCCTGTATAAGGCCCCCACAGCAACAGCTGATCTGGTCAGCTGGGGATCAGATGACCCAGAGCAGACTGTGGGAAGGAGGGAGGTGATGTTTCTGTTAGGCCAGGAGAACTCATCTGGAGTTCACTGTGTTGTTTCCTGTAACTTTTCAATAGGGATGCATACAAGAAGATAGACAAGCCAGGGCAAAGAACTGCAGAGAGGCCCTCCTGGCACAATCTGGGGTCAAAGAGGATAATAACTGTGGAACAATGAACCAGGAAACCTGACAGAAAAAGACCTTTAAGAAAGCCTTTACCAAAGAAACAGGAATCATAGTAAGATTACCTGAGGCAGCACTAAAGGGAAATTGAGGCACTGGAATAGGATGCATCTGGACTTAAAGATCAATTCATTATTCTGACATAGTACATGGAGAAAGAAGCATCCTGAATTACCTGCATAGGAAGCAAAACCTGGACAAACAGAGCTTTAGCAAGCCAAGTGAGGCTGTTAGATGCCCTCCAGAGCAAGTGTTGTATACTTTCTGGTATCTATTTTGAGCTCAGGCTCAGAATTAAGCCTTTTCAGGAATATCTCTGGTATTTTAAAGGCTAACTGAAACATCCATGAACAGTGCAAAACAAGACCAGATGTTTTAACACATTTGCTAATAAAAATAAATATTTTTAGCAAAGATTGTTTTATGTGAATGGGTTGTACTGGACTCAGCCTTTCCAAACGAGAACCACTAATTCTTCAGAAGTCTACTCCAAAGAGAGGAAGAAAAATCTTCCTCCTGGAATAGTCTACCAAAACTTTCAGATCCTCTTTTAGAACATGCCTCTTAAGAGTGCATCCCAATTTGAAACACTTAAGCAGGAGCAGGTAGATTCAATTTGCCTTTTTTTTTTTTAAGAGTGAACTCAAATCAGAAGCAGGAAAGCTGGCTTAATTTGCCAATTTAGTGGTCAAGTTCTAAATAAAAGTTCTATCAAGCTTCAACTGACCACATAAGTGGAGAACAGAGAAGTATTTATAGCCTGCTCTCCCTCAGCCACCAGCTCAGAAACCACAGAAGAACACATTACAACACGTGCCTTCAAGCACATGATATCGAGTACTCAAGTTTCTCTTTCAGCCAAGGACTCCCACTCGTCTATGGAATATTCTTTCACCATTCTTCTTTCTTTGATATTTTAAAACAGACACAGAAACCCATTACATTAACATACCCCAAATTATTTTAAGGAAACATAAGTCTAGTACACTGAGATCAAGGAGGTTTTACTTTCCTATTTTTCTTTGTAACAGTCAAATACTCTTCACCACCTTTGCCTCAACTTGAGGCCTGAGATCCTTTGCAAAACTTGTCAGTTCTTAACCCAGTAAGAAGCCTTTCAAGAAGAGCTTACCGTTACATGATCCAGTATTTTTTCTTTATTAACGGCATTGAATAAGTAACTGTTTGTAATGTCTAGAGTTGATGGAATTTTCTGTCTCTTTTTTACCATTCCCACACTCTCCAAACTAAACACATGTAGTTGCAGCACCTAAATGGAGCTCCAGAGTAACTCCTCAGAGCACATGCACCCATCAGTGCTCCATGATGACAAAGATCTTGTCGTGAAAGCTGAGACAGGCCAGCTTAAGTCTCAAGGGCACAAGCATTTTCACACTATTTGTTACTAATTAAAGGCTAGTAGTTTTTCTTTTCCAGTCTTTCAGGTCACACTTAGACAACAGCAGTTTCCAAATTAAGTTATGGGCATGCAGCTCCCAAAGAGCTTCCCATTCACAGCTCCCTCTCCACTTAGCTACTCACTACCATCCTTTCTCAGGTTAGGACTTCCTTAGATACTATGAACATCTGAATTAAGGAACATGAATCAGACAGCTTAACAAATTACTCACAACTTAGAGAAAAATCCATTTTTTTGATGGAAAAAGGTTTTGGAATAGGCACGTGAGTTAAAGAGAGTAGGGAATGACAATAATAACCATGTATAGGCTAACTGCAATAATTTTTCTTTAACTAGAAGAACAGGAACCAGGACAAATACTTTAGCCTGGTCAGGTCAACAGCTATGAAAGCCTCAGTTCCACCTACAGTAGTTTTTACTGAGCAGATGAACACAGGGAAGTTGTTGTGAACCTCTACTGTAGCAATCTTAAAGCACGAATGAAAAAACACACCACACGGTCTAATTACTGCTGTGGAGTCTCTGGGTTATCACTTAAAGGCGTTACGCAGCTTCATCCACAGAGCCTGTTTTAAACTTTAGGATGTCTTATTACTACCATAGGCTCCGAGATTAAAACCAAAATGGCTGCAAAAGAGGCAAGAGTATTTTCTCCCTTAAATTAAGCAGAAGTCACTAGTTCTCATTTTAGAGCAATGCAGGTTAGAAGGAATCTCTCCAGACATTTAGTCACTTTTTATGAAAAGTGAGGTAAAAAGCACAGCTTTTTCAGACTAGTCTGGTATTAACAAGTATTTTTTTGCTGCTTGTTTTAGAAATGCTGAGTTTAACCAATTATTTTCAGAATTAATTCATTCCAAATATCATTAGTGAAATAGATCATGTACACCTTGTCTTCATGCAAAGAATACCTTGATTTTTAAGCATTTGACACTGGTCTTCACATTAAACCAAAGACACCAGTCTCTCACAGCTGCCCATGCTATAGACTTTCACAATCTTGAAGTATTACTGCACTGGCATCCTTATTTCTATAAAAGATGTTCTCATAAACACAGGAGGAAACATCAGGTATTTAAGGGCTGTTCTATTTCCCCTGGCACATCATTACCTTTTGACTGCACTTAGAACTTAAAGAAGGTCAAGTCATATGACACAAGTGCTGCAAGAGCATGCACATCAGAGGGTTAGTTTGGGAAGAAAAAGGTAGAGTTATTTCCTGGTTGGTTTATTTTTAAGTAACATTGCCTCCTGTATGTAGTCTCCCACATACTTTTCATTCTATAAATCATCAAGCTTCTTGACATTTACATGAACTGTTAACTCCCACCCCACTCCCAATTACCTCTTTTCTAATGCCAGATGCTACTCACAAAACAAGGCAGTGTTCCATGGATGTCAGCATCTTGCCAAATCAGTCCCTGACTCATCAGCCAGCACTCTGGGATGTCACTTCATTCCAGTTAGAAGCACTACCTAGAACTCTGGCACTTGGCAGCGCTCTTTCCCTCACAGCGAAACTTGCTAGTGCTTCACCCATTTCAGCTCCAAACCCAGCGGAACAGAGTTGCCTCTCTAGGAATGCACCCACATATAGCACTGCCCAGTGGTTTGTCACTCAGCAAAGTGAAACAGATGTCTCTATGAACAAGCCAATAGCACATTCCAAGTGGAAAAGAAAGCACAAACGCGTCAGTACAGCCAGAGTCCCTTCCAACAGCTCTTGCAAGACTACAGGAGCTAAACACCACTGTCTCAGCCCATTTAACACTTCTGCTTTGGTCTTTTCTTACATACTAAAGGAAACTGAAGGCAAGTCCAGATCACACCTTTAATCAGTTTAAGGAAGAAGTGACAAGATGCAGCTGCCAGCAGCACCACAAACATGCTTTTTCAGTCCTGGGCTGACCTAACTGCCCAGCGCCAGGCAGGAAGCTCCCTGTGCTCGAGTCCACAGGGCTGTGAAGACCACATTCCTCCTTTTCCACTCCACATCTCCGAGACATAACTATGAATTTGCATAACTATGGAAAGTGCAGCACTTTCCCCCTTTATCATAATACTGTCAGAGATCAGCTAAAAGCCACATAACCAAGCAGCTGCTATTCTGCAGTAAGAAGTAGTCATTATAAGCAGAATTAAGTGGTCTGACTGCGGTCAGAGGGAGAAAGCAAGAAAAGCCAATGCCACTGCCTTACTAGCCTTAAAGGTCTGCAAGTATTTGTGGTTGTCTCAATGAGAACTATTACCACAACTCAAGCAAACTTTGTTTGGCTTTTGTCACCATTTTTAACATTTAAGAAAGCAAATGCCTGCATAAAAGCATTATTTTCATCTTAAAATACCTTAGAGTTTGCATGAAAATAGCAAAGGAATACTGCTACTTTAATTCCACATGCCCAGCAGAAATCTAGCCTCAAGTCATTTTTCAAAAAACTTATTTTATATATATGTTGCCATAAAACATCTTTAAACAATTTACAGCAAATATCACTAATAGAGTAAACATGCTCAAGGTAACCTCTTCACTTCTTAGGAAGTAAGTCAGAGGCTTAAGAACCTTCCTTTAAGATAAAAAGATAAGCCTTTTAAATTTGAGACCTCCTGGGCTGAAAGAGATGCAAAACCACAACCCAGATCACCCTTTATAAACATGTCTTTATACCTGCCTGTGCTCACCGTGCACTGCTTCACAAAAGCATGTGAAGCTTTCCTATTGCTTCTATGTCATTACTGCCAACGAGTACAGAAACATAACCTCCTTATGTCAGAGAAAAGCTTACAGCATCAAGAAGTCAACATATTCATATTCATGAATCAGCTTAAAGCAATCATGCAGTTCAGGGCTAAGGAAAGAGCTTTTTTCCATTTTTCTCTTCATTTCTTCCCTCTTAGTGCCAATACACAGGCACCTCCTACCAAATTAGGCCATCTGGTCACTTGATAACTGTAAGCAGCAAGCAGTCAGTTAACACTGTTCAAGGGATTAACAACACTACAGCATTTGCAGGTGAAGTTACAATAACCCTGTGGGTTAGTTTTGTGCTGTCTGGTTTTTTTTTTTTTAATCTTAGAAGATGAAAGAATTGTGTAGTTGTCCTCAATAATTGTCATTAAA
This sequence comes from Orthonyx spaldingii, assembly GCA_013397795.1. Lineage (NCBI taxonomy): Eukaryota > Metazoa > Chordata > Aves > Passeriformes > Orthonychidae > Orthonyx > Orthonyx spaldingii. The sequence continues at coordinate 288,622 of VZTJ01003951.1, forward strand.
CAAATTTCTTGGCCTAGCTTTAGCCCACCTGCCCCTATCCTCCCCACTATGATATTAACAACCAACCATATATTCAACTAGCTATTTTTCTGTTGTACCAACAATATACAAAGAGCTTAAAGTCAGAAATAAAGGGGATTTGTTTAGAACCCTGAAAACTGCTTGTTTAAGGTAGTCAGGAATTTAACATCTGATAAAAATGTCCGGTTAAAAAGGACAAAAATACTAAATATTCTTTAAAAAGAAACAGCATGAGACATTTAAAATCAATATACTGGATTTTAAACATTAAATTAACTTGATAATGCTTGTAATACTTAAGGTTACCTGAGAAATGGTTGATTTTAATAATTTTTTTCTTAGCCTGGGTGAGCAAAAAGTTTGATTTATCAGAGTTAAGCTTTCCAAAGTTCATACTGATGGTAAGGAGACTAAAATATGAAAGATTAAGGTAACTCTAAAGATCATGCTTACTGTTAATGTGATTCCACTGGAAAAAAAAAAAAATCAAAGAAAAAGGAATTGCACAATTTAATAGAAAGGAGTTTACAGCTTTGTACAGTTTTGTAACACACACTCAACGCACCCATACATAACAGCATGCCAATGTATTCTATGTTTACAGAAATAATGTTGAGTATTAAACTGAAGGACTAACATTAATCTATCAAAATCTGCTTAGAGTGTAAGGAGTCTTTTCAACCAAAGGAAAATGTCTAGCCTGAACTTACTTACATTATACTGCTGCAAATATCAGCATAAAAGTTTACTTTTTTAGCTATGACTCAGTCAAACTGTTTTAAGCCTACATTTACAGTAACCACTTTCATACATATCATATTTCACATAATAAAAGAGTGTGTTTCTACACAGGCACATTTTATAGTAAGATTAAATGCCAGCCTGGTTTTTAAGAACCTTCATGCAGTTAAATTTTAAATAACATCTTCTTCCTCTGTAAAAATAGTCACTGAATATGTAGATGTCAAATTCCCCAACAGTGTTTCCTCCACATTCCCAGAACTCATCCAGTGACTGGCATGCCCTCTGTTACTTATAGCCTCAAGCCCAAGCCAAAGGCAGAGACACCAGATACATTTGAACAGTACACAATTCTCCTCAAAGAGAGTTTTGGGATCCCAGAGCCAAACACTCCACTCATTCAGGAACTATGGACAATGCCAGCCTGGGAAATTACAGTTTATTCAATTCCAAGTCACCTCAAGAATACAACCAAGTAAACAGACTTCAGCTCTTTCTCAACAACCCTTCTTCAGATATATTAACATCCCCAAAACAAGATCAGATTCGATTCTCTAATGTTCTGCAGGAAATAAACCTAAAGAAACCATGAGTTTCAGTAACCTACCTGCAACTGCTAGTCACGAAATTAAGACTGCAAGGGCAATTTCTCAGGGGCAAGTGTCACTTAACTACGTTCTTGGCAGCTTCACAACGTACTATCAATGCTTCATGGAAGGCAACCAGTTCTACCATTTACAGGGTAGATTTGGAAGCCAAACTTCTCCAAAACACACAGTCATTTTTCCTTCACATTAATCATTCTACTGTCTTATGCACATCATATACATCCCAATTACAGCAGCATTTTTCTAATTTTATTTTCTAATGACCTCTTGACAAGTATAGCAGTTTCACGTTAGCCATCAAATGCCACTGCTGATTCAGATTCATCTCAAGAGATGCCACTTATAGTGAATATAAGTAGCGTAAAATAGTTATACAAGCACAGATGATGGATAGTGTTTGTACTTCATTATAATAATTGGTGCAGAGAAGTCATTAATAGGACTTTGAAAAGTAGTGAAGAACTATGTAAAATGTTAAGTATGAACTTCAAGTTACTAATGCAATTCAGATAACAACAAATCCATTTTGGTTCATCTGCATGTCTACTCCACAGTGTAAACTAGAAGCATTAGAGACAAAAAACTACTGGGCAAACAGTTCAGTACTCTTTCCCTCTCCCCAGTTCATCCATACAATTATCTCCAGACAAGTACTTTATACACAAAGTTTTTTTCTGCATACAACTATTTTGATTATTAACATTAATTTTGCAAAACTTTAATGGCACATCAGCAGATGTTCTTTTCAGAGGATTTCACAACATCCCATCTTAATGGTGAAGTAGAGGAAGAGCCTAATTGTCCTTAATCCTCTATTCCAAATAGGTTAGATGAAATCCTCTTTTGACTGAAGCAAAGAGATTAGTGAGTGTCACCAGGAAAAAGAAACACTATTCCCCCCTCACCCTGCCCCATATCTAGATGAGCTTAATGATTAATGAAGGAAACAGACTCTCCTATTTCAAAAAGGGAAATGAGTCTACAGAGAAGAGCAAAATAAGTGGAAAAATGCCTCTATGAAACCTCCAAATTCTTAAGCTTCCATGCTTGTAGTAACGACCACAATGATGTAAATAAGAAGCACACCAGAACAGACTTTCCCAGTATACCTCAGTAACCAGAAAAGAGCTCATATGAAGACCCTTTTTTTAATACCAGTACACATCCGGATCCCTTGTAAATCTGGCATAATTTCTGACATCACTAAATGAATAGCACACAATTCAAGGAAGTACACATGCACCCATCTGCACATGAATGCATATGAATGTATGCAGATGGAGGAATAAAGAGGGAAATAGGCATCAGGAGAAGCAATGCAGAACACTGAACAAGAAAAAAACCGACCCCAAAACACAATCATTATAGCCTTGTTTTCACACCCAGTTTTCTTCCTCTGACACAGTAATTTTGTTACCTGGAAGCATTAAAGTACGCTTACAACTTCTCTCTATGGAAAAGGTGGACAATACTGTCATCCCTGTCCCAAGAAAAGATGAATGCACAGAGAAATTAACGTCCAGATCTGCAAAGATATCTAGGTGATTCGTCAGCCTGTGGTCTTCTGTGATCTTCCAAACAAGCTCCCGAGCCACTGGCTCATCTTCTCAGTCTCCTAGAACAATCCAAGGCAGGCTGCCAGTTTCTTCCTAAAAAGAGTGCATTTTTTAATATAGTATCACAAATACTCAATACTTTCAAAATTAAAATCTAAGGTAAATTGAAAAAAACAAACAAGACACTTTGCATGATGACTCAAGAGTCTTGTTTGCGCCACAGGCTTCTCAGAATCATTACTGAAAAGGAAGAAAAACAGCTTGTGTACATATGATGTAGAAAAAGAATCCCTGGTTTGCCTTATCTACCTGCAATTGTTGCCATGGCAATTATAACAGGGAAGATAATAGCATTCCAGTGTCATTTTGCTTCACAGTTCAGGATGAACTTCAGCTGAAATGTCCCTCAACAATTATACAAATAAAAATAATACATTATCCTGTGTAATGGTAAGCCATTAGAATAAGCAGAATTATTCTAGGATAAATATAATCTGTCTAAAAGACTTAGAGGACCAGAGGCAGGCTATTTTGCTAAAAAAAAAACCAAAAGAAAAGCCTAACAAAAAAACCAAACAAAAAACCCAGTAAAGTTGAATCCAGTTGCATAACAGGTTCTAAAACATCTGCTCAGTCTTCTGTGACACAGTTTTCTCTTGTTTCTGCTCCCTGACACACCTGCACATGACATGCAGCAGGCATCCCACAGTAAATCCCACTGGAGCACCTCAGAAACCACAATGGGTTTCTAGACATGCTTAAACCTCATTAGATGGACTAAGTTTTATTATGCCCATCTCAACACCACAAACAGTAGCCAGCTATGGTATGTGTGGAATGCTTTACTTGTCAGCCCAGTTACTGTTTTCTAAGTGTTGGGTGTTTAAAAAGTAGGCTCATTGGAAAATCCCATCCCATCTTGTCACTTTTCTTGTTTCAACCACTACTGTATGACAGAAGAAAAAGATCAATGAGAAATGGTGATCAGAGATGTTAAGCTGTAAATGTATTATGTTGTACTTTGTCCTCTTCCATTCCCAGAAATAATTTTCAAAAGGCTTCCTGCTTGCAGAACTGATACTTGGCGGTGCTTGAGAAAGCGCATAAAAGCAGAACAATATTAAACTTTTTTTTAGTCAAACATGTTATCAAGAGACAAAAGCAACTACACAGTTTTCATCTCAGAATTTTTGATGTTAAAAAAAGATGAAAACTTCTTGATCTATTTTAAGTCACTGAAACAGTTCTACAATTTTGATGCTCCAAAAGCAATGTTTTCTACTATCATAGGGCATCTGATGAGTGCAGATGAGCACTATTTTGTAGTCAATAGCAACCAGCGTGTAATATGTACACTGACTTCCTGTAAGTGAGCTGTTTTACATACGCAATGGCCTATTTTCATTTGTTTATTCTCAAAAGAAAAAGGAAATTATGTTTTTCTTGTGTAAATTGGCTAATTGATGGAGTGGGGGGAGGGGAAAAAACAGAGCCCATGCAATTCTCCCTGTTTATTGCCCTTCAGCAATAAATAATTGATAGGGGGAGAGTATCTGGGGGTTTTCTGAGTGTCAGATAACACAAATATCTTAAGAGTACATTACAGACCAGAATGAACACAAGACTCTCTACCAGTATGAAGAGTTAAATTTGCAGGAATGCCAAATTCTGTTAGCCACATTCAACGGAATTAACTTCTAAGTAAAGCTTTCAAACTTTGCCTTTTTTACATAACTTGCTGAAAAGTCAGCAGGAAGCACTCCATACAGATACCCATCTCCCAAAAAATAAAAGAAAAAGGCAATTAGTCAAATAACAAAGCAATGGTGCTTGGGGAAACAGGAATTCAAGAGCTACTCCTGCTGTTTGATGCCCTCTGTTGAACCTTCCACAGCAGGAAGAACTGGTACCTGCAGTGAAGCAGAGCTGAGAGATGGGAAGCATCTCAAGTTTCAAAAAAGCATTGTGTCATACTTGCACAAGAGATAACAAAAATGGATTACACACCAGGAATAGACACAAACCCTTAAGAGCTGCAAGTTACTAATTGTTGACCCATGAATACATATGCAGCTTCTATAGAGAGCATCTTTTGTACACTCAACACAGCTAGCAAAGTCTGTCATATCAATGTGTTTATATACAGCTTAAAACAGCTTCAGACTTTGTCAAATTATACCTCTGAAATTAAAAACAAAACACAACACAATGCTTTTGCCTTACTTGACTAGGAAGAAAACTTTATGTTAACAGGAATCTTGACTAAGAAACACAGGCAGCACCAGTTTAATATTCATCTGCAAGAGTGCAAAAAGGTTGAATAAATTCAGAAGCAAAAGCAAGAACCAAACACCCTCAAATGAATTAACTGAATTTAAATTAAAAACATTAGGTCGTCTGATACACTTGACAAATGGATTGTCTTTTAAGACACAAATAACTATAAACCACCAAGGCTTACAATTTCACCAACTTTCAGGTCAAAGCAGTTATCAACCTCTACTGCATCTAAGTTAGATAAATAAATAAACTCCAGTTCACTATTAATTTGTGTCTACTAAGACTACATACACAAGTAAAATACTTGGGAAATCTGATCAGAAAACAGTTTTAGAATTACAATGCCAATCAAAAGCAACAAATCATCTAAGTCAATTACCAAAAGTCACAGGCTGTCATGAAAATTACTTAAGAACTTGCTAAAAATCCCTACCATAACTTCCTGGTTAGGCTAGTCAAACATCTTCTCAAACTACGATTAAAGTTGACCCACTTCTACAACAGTGAAAAATAGAGCATCCACTTGTAAATTCAATTTATTCCAGCCTCCCAAAAAAGAGTTTTTTTAGAAATACCTGCACAACTAATAGGCCAGCAGCTCCCCAGAGACCAAAGCTGTAGTAAATCACTGTTCCTTCTGGAAACAGTCTTACCTGCTACTACATGCATCTAGAGATATTTACAGAGGTAACAAATACTTAAGATCCAGATTTGTAATCCTAAAGTAACAGGAAAACCTGAAAGACGAGAAGCAGTCAAGCAGCAAGATCTCTAAATATACTACATAATACAGGCAAAACTCTTCAGTAGTACAGACCTCTGACCCAGTAGCATTTACTGTACAACCCAAAGCCATCAACCTGGGCCGGAGCTTTTAGTGACGAGGGCCAGCTGTCCTACAAATACTGAACAGACTGTCACTATAGGCTGCAAGATGTTTAGCAACCATTCAGTGTCCAAACAGGCATATGCTGAAGAGCAACATCTTTCCAGGTTGCCCAGATATATTCAAATCAACAGTTCAGGAATCTCCAAACCTATATTCAGTCATAAACAGCTACCGTGAATACACAAAAGACATGTGCACATGTTTTATTAAGGAAAGTGTTTATTTTGTGAAAGATGTCGCCAAAACTTGTTGGAACATTATCAACCAACTTTTGACTGTGATAAGGACAAACTTCAGAAGCACTAAGACCAGCAAAAAATAAGTGATCAGAGAAAACTAAAGCAGCTGCACTAACACAGGCAGAACGGATCACCTAATGATATTCACAGTGTCCCAAATAATTTAACTATAAAACAGAAGCTAATCTTGTATAGAGGCAGTTTTAATTGCCACTGCATGCTTGTTTTTTCCCTTCATAGTGTTATGCTTAATATTAAGCTAACAAGTTTCTCTTGTTACTAAGCACACAGCAGGTTCTGCATGACACTTACAGGATACCCCATGCTAATTCTGTATTCTCTGGCTGTGCAGCTGCCCTCTCTGGGGTAGTACATATCCTCTGGGGAATCCAAGAGGACAGAGAAGCATGTTGTCTGATGGAAAAGCAACATCCATAAAAAAGGTTATATTTTCATAGAGTACATGACAGAAAGTACAGCCCCCCCCCCAAGTAATGCTCATACTACCCACACACAGCCATTATTTCCATTATTTGGGAAATAATAACAATAAGTTTTGGTGTCAAAATTTATCATATTTAATAATGGAAAAGACTTATTCAGTTCCTATGATTCAATGTAGAAGCAAAGCTGTATATTAGGGTGTTTCTATTCTATGACTTAAAAATGCCTCTAATATAGCTCATACACATTTTAAAGCAGTAAAACATACAGATTAAGCTCATTAGCCACAAGTAAGAAAATTACAATGCTGTTTATCAGCTTGAAAGATCACAAAGGATTTGGAAAACTGAACTTCACGTCAGCTGTACTGCAGTGAAACAAACACCTTTTCTGTAAAAAGTTATTTTTCACCATCAGTCCTGTAAACTGTGTATGGCTGCAGTAATGGTTATAGGAAGCAAGAGGTGAAATGAAAAAAGCCCAAAATTTTTGGATAGTCTAAAGAAGTAGAACAGAAGAAGGACAATTTTAAAATTTAGTAAGATATAGACAATTCCCTCTGTCCTTCTAAGAGACTACACCATTTCTTGGTGAAGAGATATGAAGCACAGTATGACTAGCATGCTGAACATATATTTTATTCAACCCACGTCACTAAACTCTTCAATGCCTGAAAGATATTAAAAGGACACTCAATGCAGGTAAAACAACAAATATTTGAAAATGCTAACCAGGAAGCTAGCAGCACCAAGTCATTGCTATTCCTCCACAGGGCCTTGGAAATATGTGCACTGATTTTGCACTGCTGCAGGACAGAAACTGTCCAGTAAAGGGAAGAGGAATGGGAGGGATCTTCACAATCACAACAAAACCCCTAGTATTTAACTTATGCCTTTATGTCCTACAACAAACAGGACTGAGAAAGAAATGACACAGAACCGTTAGAAACCATCCTATTAGAAGTCTCCCTTAGTAACATCACATCACAACTGTTTGTTATCCGAAGGTCATACCATAAGAGTTCCCACCTAACCCAACATCTCCAGATGCATCAGCCAAGGTTCTCAGCAAAATCCAGAGACCAGCCTTCTCTAGGAAGGACCTGCAGCTGAACAAGTCCAGGAGACTCAAAGAACAAAAATTCATAATTCCAAGACCTTGATTGTGGAAACGTTTTTGCACAGATTTTAACTAAGCCGAAGCTTGAGCTTACTTTGGAATAAACACAAGGTGTAACTATCCACTCCAGCTCTCCCACAGAAGAGTCACTGCCTTGTCTCCCTCATTAAAAAGTAGTTTGGAAAGTGGCAAGCACATCTGCATCTGTGTGCCTGGCTGGTGCGAACAGAGCTTTGGTGAACAACTCTGGAGTGATACATACCCCTGACATGAACATCTGCTACTCACGCAGAGCAGTCAGTTTCAGGCCCAGCATTCAAACTATTACTTTTCATTTTCACTGCTGTAGATGTACAAAAGTAGTTAAACTATGGAGATACAAAAAGGGAAACTATGAGAAAAACCATGCAACACACACATCAGGCTGCCAGACCTTCACAGTCTTACTGAGATGAACACAAATTTACTCACAGCACCTTTTCCTCAAAATTACCTTTCCATGGAAGAAAGGTTTCAAAGATAAGACACTGAGCGAATGCAAAAGAACAAGAAGCAACAGGTGACAATATACAAGGCAGCATGGACCAAACTAGGCATAGCCTATTGGCATACACACAACAGAAGGTAGCGTGACCTAGGAAACAGGAACCCTTCTTCACATGGGCTATAATAACGTTTCATTTATCGTTTAGACTGCTGCATTAGTCTCATCAGCAGTGCAGGAGGGTGGTGACAGTCCACAACTTAAAAGCTCAGGCCCCTTACTTTCAACATACTGTCTTCTCATGTATATTTACTGCAGCTGCTCTCAAGCCCACCTCCTTCATATTTGATGCTTAAGCCTACTTTGGAAGAGGTTAACAACAATGTCATGCAGAAGAGATTTAACAGTGTGCTGGCTCTGTGCAAAAGGAACACGCCATTTGTACAAGCTCCAGATGTGAGCGCACACTAAGAAAGAAATCTTAAACTAAATCCAACAGTTAGATCAGCACTGACAGATCTCTACACCCAAAGTGATCCTACCGGTTTCCAAACAGACCTCAGCCTAACTCACCTGATCTCTCTATCCAAAGAGACCACTGCTCCTCTTACATCTCATTATTATTGTTATTACACATTGTTTTGAGTATTCTCTTCCTTCTCTTAAGACCACTTTCTAAAGATCCATGTACACATAGCTGCTTTCAGTACTCACTTCTCCACTCTCTCCTCATCCTGCATATAACCTACTGTAAACTGGAAGAAAAAATATGGTCATTTTTCATCTCTGCTACTTTTCTTCACTTCAAAAAGACACACTGCAGCCTGTGTTAAGTGGACACAGCTCTTGGCACACACAAAACTAAGTGTATTTACTGTAACAGAACTTGAGTGCTCTGACCAAGGCAAAAGCACTTCCTACGTAGGAGGAAAAGCTATTTGTATTTGAAAACCCCAATTATCTCTCCCTATCTTTAAAAATTTACTTCTATACCCAAAAGCAGAAATTTGCCATTTCCTGACATTGGTAGTCCCCATGCCTTGTCCTGTACAACCCCACACTTACATACATTCTACTACTCTACTTAAACCATTACCCTGAGCACTTATTAAGGGTTCCACGGAACTGGAGCCGCACTCCCTGACGCACTTCAGCCTACACTTGGATCCACTCTAACGAGCTGCCGAGTTGCTCTCTCAGGCCGTGCGGGTGGGTTTTCACACGCTGACCAACAAGCCACATCACCCTCTCTTCCCGGAGTACTCTCAAGTATGGCGTGTTTGAATCTTACTACGCACACCTACAAAAACTTAGGACTGTTCCGACCACTCACCAGTACACTTAAATTGACACAAAAACGTCACTTGACCGAAACAATGTAACGAGGAGAACGTGAAAAAACAAACCAAACCCAAACATATTAAAAAAACCCCCAAAAAACTAGACAACTAGAGGTTTTGTCTGCCCTGCTAACTACGTATGGCAGCACACTGCAAATTGCAGTGCTCTGAACTTAGGTCAAGCCGCTGTGGTTCAGCGAAGGACGGTCCCGTGGGGCGGGCGGGCTGCGGGGCGCGCACGACGCCCGGTGCCGCCGCATCCCCGCTCGCACCGGGCATCACGTGCGGCGGCCCCGAGGCTCCCCGGCCGCCGAGCCGGTCACGGGACCGCCCAACTCCCGACCGAGCCCTTCCTGCGAGCCCGGGGCCGCAGCGGGGCTGCCCCCACGCCGGCGGCGAGCGGCACGGGCGGTACTCACGTATCGACTGACGAGGGTCCGCAGGAGGCTGCAATCCATGGCGGGCGGGCGGCTCAGGACCGCGCCGCCGGGTGCTCGCCGGTGCCGCCGGGCTCCCTGGCTCGCCTCCTCACTTCCCACATGCAGAGAGCCGCGCTCGCCCCGCCGGACCCGCTGTGACGCCGGCCCGGCGCTCGCCGCCGTCCCCCGGCTATGCCATGTGCTCGCCGCCGCCGCTGCGGCGCGGCGCCCCGCGGCCCCGCATGCCCCCCGTCGCCGGTGCCGCCGCTACAGTGCCGCCGAGGGAAGGCGGGCGGAGACGGACCGCGCTGCCAAGAAAGGGCTCCCGCGCCCCGCCCGCTGCGCTCTGCCTGCCGCGCGCGCCGCCCGGGGCTTTATCC